>CAUJNA010003470.1:443461-533461 GCA_963377175.1 Effrenium voratum | reverse complement strand
CTTTTCATGAACTTAGTCATGACCCATGCGCACAACTGACAAATCCTCGTTCCGAAGCCAATACTCGTATTGGGCAGACCTGATCTTGGATCGTAGGACAATGGACCCAACTGTGGCATTCTGGTTAATTGTGATACGGTCTTTCAGGTACCGCCATGCACGGTCGATCACCTGCGTCCCAGCCTTCACCTTCATGAGTTTGCCCGTCTTTGGGTTCTTGTGCTTCACCAATTTCACATAGCAAGGCGCCTTCCAACTCCATTTCCCATTCTTCTTCACGCGCTTCTTGGAGTGCACGACCTTGTCGTGAAGCACCCCAGAGACCTTCACCTTGTACGACTTGGCCGCGTCCGTGTGCAGGATGACATTCTTGTCCCGCAGCAGTTTGTTCGCAATCGGAGTCCACTCCACCATTCGAATGGCTCCCGGGCCAGGTGCGCGTGGCTGCGAAAGCTCAGGCTTGAGGCGCTTCAGCACCAACGTTTCTGGCTTGCCCCTCTCACTGGACAACGCCGCACCACTGCTCCCATAGCACTGGCTTGGACTTGTCCTCGACAAACTCGGCCACATTCTTCTTTGCAAAGGTAGTCTCATCCGCTTCAATGTCTACCCAGTTCTTCTCACCTCCCAGCACAATGCTCTTCTCCTTCACTTCCACCTAGCCAGTCCGAGCATCACGTAGAAGACGACTCATGTCCTCGATGCTCTTGTGGTTGGCGTGTAAGAGCCGATGGATAGCAGGATGAGGTACATTGTTCAAAAGCAAGAGGAGCATGGCTGCTTGCTGCTGCAGGGAAGAAGTTGCAGAGCCGCGCCCTTCCACAAAGATTGGGTGCAAGTGGTGCGGATTGACGTAGACCTGACAACCCCGCCGATCGCACCTGTGTTTGGGCATCTCATCAGGCTCCGCAGGGTCGAGCCTCAACGGTGACAATGTGCCCTTTTCACATCGAGGACAGACTTTGTTTTCCCACGAAGGCAGAAGACCGTCCTCGCGCAGGATATCGACCAGATCGGAGGTCGTCGAAGTGAGCAGCTCCGATATGGATCTGGACCACTTACATTGATCTGCCCGGGCAGGTTCGGCTTCATCCTCAGCACCGCGGACATATGGAACACTGCTCCACTCCTTGTCCTTGGCTGCCGCTGGCCTCTTCATAGCCGCCCGAGCCTTGCCACGCTTCGGGTCAGGAAACGGGTTGAACTGAACGGACATCTTCGGGAAGGCAGGCGGGCACTGTTGGAAATCCACTTGCGCGTGGGCTGCGGCAATTCATTAAGCACAACCATGCAACGCAAGCATGCTTGACAAAAGCAAGCAACTCGAAACTTCAATGCGCAAATGTAGCAAGGCAGGCTAACTTGAGTATCGTTTTTGCTGGAGCTGTGAGTTGATGGCATAGCTACACCCTGTTCATGTTGACAAAATGGGTGACAAGCCAGACTACATTATACGCATGCCTTCACTCATCAGGGCTTTCCAGCCCAGCTCCATGTTCGAGGTAATCCTCGTCCACGTCCATGTCAAGGTTCTCCTCCAAAGCCGCCTCCAGACCCTTCTCGAAATCTTCTTGGTCAAACTCTGCGGGCTCGTCCGCATCATCTGTCAAGTATTCTGTGTTTTTCTTTCCGGAAGAACGATACACAACAGACGGTCCGCTTGCTCAAACAAACTGTTTCTCGTGGTTGTTGCCGTGCCTGGCTGGTCAAACATGTTGGCTGAGAGGCAACTGAGTCTTTCCCCGATGGGCGAGGTACGTGGCAATTCAACTTTGGATTATTCCTGATGACCATACTTATCCGAGAAGTTCCCCAAACCTGAAAGGGGACCCACGTGAAAGCCCATGTTCAAAGACCATCTTAGGAGCGACTGACAAACTTAATTGTTTCTCTGGGAGGACTGGGGGGGGGGGGCTTATCCACATTTCCCACAAAAAGCCGGGGGCCCACCGTTCAGGAAAGATTGGTTGGTTCCAGTGCGGATCCGCTGGGATTCCACAAGTTTTTTTTCTTCTTTGTTTTCCGAGACCATCAACACCCTTCCGGAAGGAAGTGATTGAAGCACTTAATAATACAAAGCTGACGGGGATGCTCGGCTAGGTGACCTGAAACTCAAGCGAATCCGACTTTCCGCTGGACAAATGTCGTGACTTTCCGAAAATGGCACACGTGACGTGGAGCAACAAGAAAAACAAACATGCATAAAAAGAAGGAATGGAAGCCTGGTAAATGAAAACAAGGACTAACACCTGGGGTTTTTTTGTGGGTTATTTTTTTGATCCATACCCTTTGTGACGGACACCGCATCTGGCGACCTTCTGAAAGGCAGTTCGGTGAGGTGCGCCTCGATGGGGCGGCCTGGTTCCGGGCCATCGACAACAACGACTCAGGCGGGCGCTTTTCCGTGGGAGGCATGGTTTTCGTTTCTCTTTTTAAGTGGGTGGTTCCGAAGAGGGGTTGGGCATCTTGGAAGTTTTTTTTGCAGCTTCTTTTTGAATAGTTGCCCCTTTGGTTTCAAACATCACCCTGGTCCCTTTTTGACTGGGGTGATGTCGAAAGGGAAAGATTATAGGGGCCTTCTTTTTGGGGTGGTTTTGAAGGAGAGGCAAGCACACACGTTTTCTTGGGTTGGCCTGATTGGAGACAAAAACCAAGTAGGGCGTTGTTCGGATGAACATGATGGGGGTAAATTTTCCCGAACTCACATGGTCTCGCACATAGGAGTTCTCCCTGCCCCATCTTCATAACACAGAAAGGGGAATCAGAAGCAGTCATGATGAGGATCTGCTGAATCTACTCTTGCCAGAAGGATTCTCTTCCGCGGTTTGTGCGTGCCTGTTTTACAGGTGCTCAGCACTGAAGTCTGACTTGGAAACTTTTGCGCTAGGCCACAGTAGGTGCACATGTCTTTGTTTTCACAAAAAGAGCGCAAACAAATCTTGCCATCTTTGTTTGTGTCTGTCTGTGGTATTTGTACACCTCTCCTGCGGACTTGCCGTGCACACCAAACGCAAGGAGACGCACATGGATATCGGAGGGTGAGCAAAAGGATGTTCCAGTGTGTGTCAGCATGCTCAGGATCATTCACTCTCAATACTTGTGCACAAGCAATTATGGCAGGGAGCTTGAGTCAGAATCCCTGATATCTCTTCCGATTCCACCAGTTTGTGCCTTTCGTTTCGCTCTGCTCGTCCTATTCTCACCGATTTCCCCACAGGCACGCTGGAGAAATGCGAGGCGCGGGGGCAGATTCTTGGTGTCGTCTCGTGGCGAGTTGGATGTTTTGGCCTGTCTGTGCTCGCTTTCAAGAAGCCGAAATCAAGGTAAAGCTGGGGTGCGAAAGGTATGCAGTCGACATGTCGAGTGGCCCAATGGTAAAGGAGCCAAGCGCCATGGACCAGTCGGGCTTCGGTCTATTGTTAGTTGAGGCTGGGTCAAGGCAATTCATAGTTCAAGCCTCCTTGGACTTTCTTTGCCAGGAGCAATCCCCTGATTAAAACTTAAGACCATGATCACAGAGTCAAAGAGCTTCAAGGTGCCTCATGAGCCCGCTTTGCGTTTCTGCAAACTGGTATTGTAGAACAAGCGCCCAACTTTCCGGTCACACGGCTCCAGAAGTCATTTCCAGTCCTCGTGATTTGGTTCTGCACGCCCCTTGGGCACCTCGAGCCACCGAGCCACCGAGCCACCGAGTCCGCGAGGTCATCGACGCCCTGTGCGCCACGCTGCCGGCGGATCCGGAGAAGCTCCGGGCGGCTGTGGACGGGAAGCTGTGGGCCCAGTGGGACTTGGAAGGCGCCGGTTCCCCGTCCGCGGAGCGCGGAAGTCGGCGGAGCGAAGAAAAACACGGCGCGCCGTGGTTTGGTGGTTTGGTGGTTTGGTGGTTTGGTGGTTTGGTGGTTTGGTGGTTTGGTGGTTTGGTGGTTTGGTGGTTTGGTGGTTTGCAAAAAGCGTGGGGCGGAAATAGAATGGGTTTGGTGGTTGGGATAGGGGTTTTAGATGAGGTGAGCCACGAGCAATCAACAAAAACCCGGGTGGATGAAAGTTACAAATGGGTGCCTTCGCCGCCTATTTAATTTTTGAAGTATTTTAATGCCGGATTGTGACTGAGGTGACTGATGGCTTGGACCACGAGGTTTTTTTAAGCCCCATGCTTCAGGTTTGGATAGGGGGGCACCTTTCCCACTCGGCTGGAACTATTTTTCCCCCATGCCACCCTTCAGCTACCTCCTTAGTTGCTTGGATTGTTCTGGATTTGGATTTGAGCACCCAACGGGATGCCCCCTTTGACTTTACCCGGCTTCCAACAAGTCAAAAATGCACCTGCCCGCGGACCTGGGCAGGTGTGCGAGTCTTCTGCGGGTTTCCTTTGTGCGTTTTCGAGTACATGATTTTGCGTTTCCAACTTGTGGGATGTCGGTTTGGTTGAAGTCCAAGGTTGCCGGGCAGAGGTTGTAGGTTTTTTCTTTTTCTTTTATTGTGACAACAACTCAGCATAGATTTGCTAAGTTGGCACACTATCGACAAGGACTGCCTGCCTGGAGTGTTTGGAAAACACATCAGGTTGACGGCCTGTGAAAGTACAGAATCACACCCGTGCCTCAGGTGACGAGGTCTCTGGCAGTTTTCTCCACAGCCAAAATATGAGAGACCTAGGTCAAGTTGGGCTGAGAAGCATATTCTTCTTTGAAGAACGCACATTCGGCGCTGACTCTGGCGCTGACTCTTGGAGGCTTCTCCCTGACAGGCTAGCACAACACCTTCACTGTCCACATGCGCTTTGCATTTCCCACCGGCTGAAAAAGCTGCGTTTGCTCAAAGGATTACCGGACGAATTTTTCTGCGTATGCAACTCTGGAGTAAGCCCCTTCAAATCGGCAAAACAAACTCTATCACAATCATATTTGTGGCGTACGGACCCCATTGGGCTTTTGGCTAGTTTGCTCGCACATTGTCAGTCTCCCCTATCTTTGCAACTTGGTTTCGCTCAACAGCCGCTGAATCACGTTGCACATCGGATATGTCAGGTGAGCCAGACGTGGCAAGGACACGCTCTCAAGATGCCAAAGTTTCCCCAGTCTCGGCAGCACACCCGTCACCATCCGGGAAAATGCGACGCACTTGTGGACAGCCTTACCAGTGGTCATGTCAAAACCCTCACATGAGCTGCCGCTACTCTTGTCTAAATCAATGACTTCAACTTTGATGAGACACTCTCAAGACAGTTGCTAGCACTCCTGCGGAGACCCCCACCGGTCTGCTTGTACGGAACATTGATGATTGAAGGTTCACAACTGGTTTCTGCTTTGGTACCCAAATTTCCTTCGCCTTTCGCCGCAAAAGCCGGATTTCTCAGCGTCTCGGCTGTCCGATCTGAGTCATCGGTTGGCTTTTCACGAGTCGGGAGGCGGAGGCATCACCCGGGAAGCCTTCGAGCACCCCACGCGGGGCATGCTGCAGTTTGTGCTCTACAGCCTGCCCTCGCTGAAGCGCGAGGCCGAAGCATCGTTTTTTTTGGTCAAGAATATTAGATATATATATATATATTAAGCATATATTTTTGGTTAAGCATTTTTTGTTGGTTAATATATTTTGGTTAAGCATTGTTTATTTTTTTGTTAAGATGATTTTCCCTGTTGGTTTTAAAGGGAATCCATCACTTCTGGACTTTTTTTGTTGGTTAATATTTTTCTCTGTTGGTTTTAAAGGGAATCCATCACTTCTTTTTTTCCCTGTTGATTTTAAAGGGAATCCATCATTTTTTTGTGTGTGTTTATTATGATTATTATTCTTATTATTCTTATTTTCTTTTAAATTTGTTTTTTGGGGCATGTACTTTTATCGCAACATGTGCATATACTGCCACGGCCAAGCGCCGTTTGGCTCAAGATTTGTTTCCGGCAGAACACTCTGCTAGCACGTCACTCGCGCCATACTGGCGCTGCCATCGCTCTCGCAGCAAAAGGTGCTGCGGGCCTGATCGGCGGCGAGGTGGTCAAGGTGGTGTTAGGTCGGGGCTGTTTCTGGGAAACTGCATTGTTGCTGCTGCTCCCTTTTCGCTTGGTTAATTGCTTTGCTCGCTTGCTTGCTGCGCTCGCTCGGTTTGCTGCGCTGGTCCCCTTTCCTGTTTGGGTTTTGCGGTTAAACAGGATTCCCCTTTTGTTATCTGTGTGGTTCACTGCCAGCCGAGGGCACCACTTTGCCCTTGGGACTGGGGGGCTTAAACTGTCTCTTCTTGTTGGTGGGTTAGCGCCTGTTTATTCTCTCCCGAAATACTGTTTCAAACCCTTTCGCAGGTTATCAGCCGTAGGATTCGTCCTCGGTTGGCACCGCGAGCCCCTTTTTAATAACAACCCTGAAGGCGCCGTTTTCCATAGGCTACTGTAGGTCTCATGGCGGAAATCACTGAGGATGGACCTCATGTGGTGACCGATGAGTGGGTTCTCGGCCAGGCCGGAATCTTGGACGTTGACTTTTTGTCGGATCACACCTTTTCCGAAGCAATGCCTTCAGAGAGGTCCAGTGCTACTCGCACTGATGATCTATCGTCTAATGCCTCAAGAGCTAATCGCTCTCAGGGTCGTGGGACTAATCGTCCTGACCATGATGACCGTCTCAGGACGTGATGATGACGAGCCCGGTATTGCACCTGGAGCTCAATCCTCATCTTTCCCCGAGCTGATGACTATTGGTCAGTCCGAGGTTCATGACTCTCGAAGCAGCAGTAGACCTG
Organism: Effrenium voratum; assembly: GCA_963377175.1. Taxonomy (NCBI): domain Eukaryota; class Dinophyceae; order Suessiales; family Symbiodiniaceae; genus Effrenium; species Effrenium voratum. The sequence goes on along the minus strand of CAUJNA010003470.1, from coordinate 526,728 downwards.
TGCCAACCAGTAGCATAGCTTTCCAAGCGCTCGGTAATCCCGAGCCTGGTGCGTGCGGTGGAGTTACATTTGATGTTCATATGCCCACCGAACTCGGTTGGCTGGATTGGAGTGCCTCATGGCCCAACGACGGAAACATTTTTGGCATGGATTTCGCCGCATGGCTGCCGGGGCCACCCGCCCCGTCGTCTTTCCCGCAATTGAGAATCTCAATCCTGATGTAGCCAGCCGTAGCGTCAGGCCAAGACCGTCGGTAAACCCGACCATGAGGGACATGGCCCCTCCCCCAGGACTTTCAGGATTTGAGAGCCCTAGGGAGCGAACCATTGTAGATAGGTTGGATCTACATCCCAGTCCTATTCCAAGCAAGCGGTCAAGGTCAAATTCGACTGGCTCACACAGGGCGAGAGGGATGGATCGGGAGACTGCTCACAGGGGAAACCCCAGTACGCGGGACTCAGGACGTGGTCGCTCAGGTGATCCAGAGTCGATCATTGGTAGGGATCCGCTAAACGCGGACACACTAATTAATGTGTTTGATGGGATCAAGGCATTCCAGGAGAAATTTAATAGGTCGAATGGTTCGAATGTACAGAATGTTCGCCCTACGCCCAATGCGGCTTCCCTTTTCGCCTTGGACAACATGGACGGAACTAATGTTCCGATAGAATCTGAGTCCATGATGGCATCAAGTTCTAGTCACAATCACACCATCAGTAATGCCACTGATGTTGAGTCGATGTCTGAATCTAGAGTGTCCAATGCGACCGCTTTGAATGACATTGTCATTGCTGACGCAAAGGGCCAGCTCTGCGAAACGCAGACCAATCTAGAGGTCAAATCAAGGGACTGCAGATCCTACACGGACAAGCAGAATACTCATAACATGGCCGTTTCGATTACGCTCAACAGCAAACTCGAACAAATGCTTGACGTTCTAAACAGCACGGCCCAGAGAATTAACACTCTCGAATCAAAGTACTCGAGTCAGGCATCGAGTAGTGGGTTGAACGATCACACAGGAGGAAGGCGCGCCGCTTCCCGTACTCTGGATAAGCGGCCACCTCCGCCTAGCCCTCCTGACAACGATCCTCCACGAGTGCTGCCGATGGAAATCCTGGCAACGCTGGTAAACCCAGATGTAAATATATGGGTGATGGACGTATCCACCTCGTTGCTGAATTTCATTGTAAAGGATGCAGAGGTGAGATTTGTGAGTATTGTTTCTCATTCAAGGAGGACCTATGTGAAGAATGTTCCCGTGACGGACCCCGATGCGGTGTCTGTAGGGAGAGTTCATTCCTGACCAAGGGAATTGACTGTCAATTTTGTAAGACCTACTACTGCACCAGGCATTCAGCTGGACAGGATGACTACAGGAGATTTGGGTTTGTCCAGGGTCCCTGTTGTCTCGGGTGTCTTAGGGACGAAAGCAGGAGAAGAAGGGATCCCGATGGTACTCGTATTAGGAATAGGTTTTCTGGAGGCGCGCCTGAGACGAACCCAACGCGGTCATACTCACCGCCTCTACGACCACCTGTTGATAGGTTCCGTGATGTTCCTGCTGAGGGTCAGCCCAATGCGGCGGACTCTCAGTGCGCTCCAAAGGCTGCGCCAGCCGCAACCCTGGATAAGCTGAAGCCGGGTATTATTCCGGGATACGATCCTAATGGTGCAAGGCCGAAGGATCCTTCAGGCCTTGACCCGCCAGTCATGCGTGGCCCTGATCCTCCTGACAGGAATTGCCGAATGTGCAAGCGGGACATTCCTGACCCTAGCAAAATTGAGGATTGTAGGATATGCATGAAAAGGGCGTGTGACATTTGCATTCCAAAGGCTACTCGCCTATGTCCTGTGTGTGCAATGTCGATCGGTAGTTCGCAGGTCCCACAGCACCTTTTCGGAACGTGGCCACCAGGATTCGAACTGTACAGCTGCGACTAAGTGCATTCCCATAGACCTTCCGCCAGAGCCCGACGCGGCTGGACTGAGGGTATGGATAGCCAATATGAAAGAAGCTGTTAGCAATGCCTACAGCTATGATGGACTTTACGTCATCAATTGGCTAACTGAAGTTGAGAAGGCAAAGTCCTTTGATGAATTGAATGGGGAGTGTAGGTACCACGTCCTTGAAGCCAGATTCAACGCAGCCATTCGAAAGTGCATCAAGACTGTTGCGATTATCGATAAGATAAATCGTCTCACTGAGGCTGCTCAACGCGCCAACAACCGTATCAAGAGTAGACAGATCCTGTGGCTCTTATACGATCACTTGAGGACTGCAAACATCGGAGAGCAATCGTTTAGAATAATTGAGCTCTCGAACCTGCGATGTAGCGTTTCGACTTTCTATGCAGAGGAGGAACGACTTGAGAGGTTCATCGCGAAATGGGATCACATCCTTGCGGGTCTCGATGAACCGCTGACCGAACAGGTAAAACGGTCGCTATTCAGTGAGAAGGTTAGACACCGCAACTGTTTAGCGCATGATGTCAGGGAATGGGATAGGAACATATCCAACCCTGATGTTTGTAGCTATGAGTGGCTTCGCGCTCGTTGTAAGAACGAGATCGACCGCTGGAGGGTTCGTAGGAATCAAGTCAATATGCACAAGAATTTTTACGAGCGAACTCCGTCCAGGGACAGAGCCCAGAAACCTGGTGCTCCTGGCCCTCCTGTTAGGAGGCGGTCGCCGTTTGGAGATTCTCACAGGCCTAGTCGGCCTCCTAGTGATCAAAGAAAGAGGACCGGTAATACCCCGAGTCCGTAGATACTCTCCGAGGAATCGGGACCGGGACAAAAGGCGTACGCCTAGCCCCAGGGGCGAAGCTCCAAGGAGGCCTAGGTCTACGTCACCCGGTGCTCCAGCGATCGATGCATGCAGGGACTTCGCGCGTGGGTATTGCTCGCGCGGACAAGAGTGCAAATTCGCACACACTAGGGCTGGAAGTTCCGATGCCAACCGCAAGGAACGTCCTCCCCTAATTCCGCGGTATTGTGCCCAATGGATGTCTTATAACAAATGCCTGAGGGATAAGTGTGACTACAAGCATGCAAAGCCACCTGAGCATTTGCTGAAAGATGCAGGTCAACACACTGCGGCTCCAGCAACCGAATCTGCCGACGCGCAACCCGCGTCTGCTGAGCCTACTACCACTGCTGACGACAGGACATACAGTCCGGCCCCTGATTTGTCAGCAGGTTTTTGAGAGGGGCGAGCCGTCACCTGGGCTTGTTGCCTGGCCTGGTCATCCCATAGCCAAGGCATTTGAAGAGTATAGAGCTGGGTTTCGACGTCCGGAAGGAACAATGGAGTGGTCAAAGACCACTATTGGCGCTCGAACACTGCAAGGCACGTGTCCGGGCGGCCCGAATATCAGGGCTGTTATTCCCAGACGGACAATTCGTCTATCGGACAACACTCTCATTGATGATGTAGAGTTAAATGCGCCGAATCGCAAATCCGTCTTATTCAGACGGATTCCCGGGCCTATGGATATTAGGACAGATTTCTATTATCTGCCCGGAAAGTGCGGCCAGTATAACTCTGAGCTCAGGCGTGTGGTAAAGGTTAGACCTAGTGCTCGCGAGCTGAGTTTCAACGATGATGCTGAAATTTTGCAGGTTGAGAATTTGTATTGAATACTAGGACAAGCGGTGAGTCTAGGCCGATCGTGCGTCGGCGATCGCACTCTCACCCTATTCACCCGGATTGGCTGCGTCAACCTCCTGAGGTGATTGCAATGTCCGAGGAGAACGCTAGAATCCTAGCCGCCACAACTAGGCAAATTGTACAGTTGTACCTAGGTGAGTATGTGCCGGACAATAGGTGGGCCCGTCGCATTCGTATGATCAGGGAAAATATTCCTGATCAGATGCCCGCAATGCCTGGCCCGCAAGTCGGGATCCGGTGGCTTGCTGACACTGGATGTCCTTTCGACTTGGTAGGGATGCACGACGTCCCCACCCAAGATCATCGTCATATCAAGACTGGGCGCATTCAACATTCATTGCAAACCGCCAATGGTGTTGCTGGAACCCAAGGTAGGGTCGATGCAACTGTTGAATCGCTTGACGAGGATATTGAAGCCTTCGTCATGGGTAATACACCCTCGATTATATCGATAGGACGTAGATGTGTGGATTTTGGATACAGTTTCCGGTGGGATGCCTTTGAAATGCCTGTTCTGATCTGCCCATCCGGAAGAACTGTAAAGCTCGACGTTATAAACAACGTCCCACACCTGCCTAAAGGGCCGGTCATGTTTGGAGCCCGACGCATGTCCTGCGATGCCGGCAATGCCCGGGCCAGTGCTTGCTCTGAACGATGCGCTGTACCCTGCAGCTCCCTCTGAGGCCGACGCGCCTGACGAGGGGGGTGAAGTTGTTGAAATCAAGCACCCTGAGGGGTACAGAACTGAAGCTCAATTACGTGCCGAAGCTAAGACGCTTCAACACATGATGACGCATTTACCGAAGACTCCTTTTTGCACGCATTGCCAACGCGCAAAGATGGAAAACGTGCGTTTGCACCGCTGGGGCGGTGCCGACGCGCATGAATGCACGAAATTCGGCGACATTGTAACTGTAGATACAATGGTGCTGCACGGTTTAAAAGGCCGTGGTGTAAATGGCGAAACCGACGCAGTCGTGTTTTACGACCTTGCGGCCAAGTACATAGATGTACTACCCGTGTTTAGTCGATCTGCACCTAATACGGTAGAAGCTTTTCACAAGTTTATGGGTCCGGAACCCAAGATTGGTCTGTTATACTCGGACCAAGCCAGAGAGTTTCTTGTGGCTACTCGCCGAATGGCTTGGGTACACCACATGTCTACACCTGGAATGCCAAAGACAAATGGCATTATCGAAAATAAGGTGAAGCTTGGGCAAGGGTACTCCTCAGACAAGCCGGCTTATCGCCCAAGTGGTGGCCATTTGCCGTTCGCGCATTTTGCGCTGCCAGGAATCTCGAAAATCGAGGTGAAGGAACCGCATGGGGAAGAAGAAACGGTGACAGGGATTTTCCCGGTCAACTCATCCCATTCGGATGTCTTGTCGATTTCAAGCCAATCGCGCCTAAACCGCGTAGGCTCGAAAAGGGGGGGCTCAAAAACGCCTCGGAACGGGACGATCATCACAAAGCTGATGAAATTCCCACTAAAGACCACTGGATTTTTGATGAAGAATCTGGCAAACTCGTCAGAGTGCATGTTGAGCCAAGAACTAAACTGTTCAAGGCCGACAGCATTGATGCTCCAATTGAACATATTCGTCTCACCGCTGACCGTGACACATGGGTTCAGTATGATGAGGAAAATGGAGAAATGTTGCACTCCGTAGACGGGAGATACGGTCCAGATTCCGTGAAAGAGCTACAAGCTCCGTGGACTGGCGAGACATACTTCACTGTAAAGCCAAAAGAATTTGATCCTCTGGAGGACTCTGATTACGAGCCCGAAGGAGATGACGAACTAGCTGATGATTCAGGGCCGTCCGATCACGGAGAGGACGAATACAGTAATGTGCCCGCTATGCCGGCGCAGAAAGTTGACCCTGCTTCTAAGGCGCCCAAATTCGGGCCAGTGTCAAAGCCTGGAATTTTCCTAGGTTATCGATTAGAGCCCGGAGGTGACTACTACGTTGCCGGCCTTGAACACTTCAGGAACGGATTTTCCCGACCCAGTGTTCACCAAGTCAAAAGAATTTGGCGGAACCCCGAGGAGGGATACGTTTTTCCCATGTTGGCTGCCTATGAGCGTTTGACTAGGGAAGTCCAGCTCCTAGACACGGGAGAAGGAAAGGGTCTTCCCAAAGCGGATGCCTCGATGACAGGAGAATCCTGTATCCAGGACATCGATTCAGAACTCATAGATTCTGGACTGGTGTGACAATTTTGTATGAGAAAGGGCATGCCCCTTCTAGGGCTCCGAGGGTCACGCTGACCAAATTTAAAACTAGGCTTGACAAAGTCAAAGACCTCAATGCAGGTGAGCCTAGGGCGCGCACCTTACACGGTGACGAGCTTGATTACGACCAGAAAGTTGAAAGAAAGGAGAGGTCCTATTCTGGATCTGGTAAACCCAACTCCATTTCTTCTACTGACTGGAGAGGTATGTCCGGTAGTATGCGAAGGATGTACATCGAGGCTGAAAGGGAGGAAGCTCTGAAACGAGCGCGTGCTGGCGAAGCCGCACCCTCCAAACCAGCTCGGCCCGCTCTGGTAAAGCGGAGATTGTTGATAGAATTTGCATGTCAACCTGACTCTAAGCTCTCCGCCACAATGCTGGAACAGGGGGGTGACGCGATTCGCGTACACAAGGAGTCGTTCGACATTTTGAAGAATAAAGATATGACTAGATTGATTGAGATAGTCGACCAGAATCCTGGGTGTGACTTATGGGGCTCAATCCCATGCGGACCGTGGAGTACTTGGCAGTATGTTAATCTGTCTCAGCACGGTCCCGAATTCGCCGTAGAACTCAATGAAGCTAGGCGAACATCAATGGTCATGTTTGCTGCCTTCCTCCGTGTCGCCAAACGCGTACGTTTTAAGGGAGGTAGGATTGCATTCGAACGGCCGAGGTATGATTGTTGATGCTAAGATCACTGTCAAACAACCCGACGTAACCGTCAGGGGGGTTAAAGGTTTCGGCAGCACCGGCGGGTATCCTGCTGGCCCTGCCACAGGATTAAATGGAGATCCTGTTCCACCGATGCCCAGATCGAACAAGGCTTCGGGGCATCAACCCAACCTTCAGGGAATACCAACTTTTTATGCTTGTGTCGCAAGGCCTGTGACAAAGAAGGAGCAAGCTGGCAACGACAAAGCGCGTGCAGCTCTCCTCAAGGAATGGACAAAGCTCCGGAAGTTGGGATGTTGGGATGAATTAGGGGTTAGAGAGTGGAAGAAAGTAGCCGCCGAAGCGCGTGCAAATGGTAAGACTGTCCATGTAGGAAGAATTTTTGACGTATGTGTAGAGAAAAATCATGAACTCCCTGAGGATGATCCTAATAGGAAATACAAAGGGAGAGTTGTGTTTGAGGGATGCTTTGTAAAGGACCAGGCGAATCACTGGGCCATGTTTTCCGAAGCTACCTCATGTCCTGCAACAATGGCCGCAGGCAAAATGTGTGATGCACTGCAAGTTAGTGATGGCGAATCCGCCTATACCCAAGCCAAGCTACTGGGTCCCACGACTTGGGTGCGACTTCCTAGAGATCAATGGCCACAAGCATGGATCGATGCTGGCTATGAGGATCCGGTCTGTCCTTTGATTCTCGCCCTATACGGGCATCCCGATGCCGGCACCTTCTGGGAGAGGCATTGCGAAGCAAAGCTTATTGAGGTCGGATTCATCCGCGTCCCAGAATGGCCAAGTGTGTTTTATCACCCCAAGTATAAACTTTTTCTTGTGGTGTATGTTGATGACTTCAAGATGAGTGGTCCATCCGAGAGCCTTTCGATCGGATGGGACCTCATTGGTCGGGTCATCACGATGGAACCGCCAGGTACCCTAAAGCGGTATCTGGGTTGCGAGCATGAATTTGCTGCAGCCGATGTACAGGGTTTCTTCGATCCTCGCACCGCTTGGACCGTGGATCATCCGCCGTCTAAGGAGATGCCTGACACTTGTTTTGGAGAAAAGCGATTCCGAGCTGATGAGGTCAAATTCGACCCCGCTCGGGTGAACATCATTAAGTATAACGAGGCATGCTTCATGGAAGCATGTGTTGATAGGTACAAGGAGCTATGCCTCCCCAAGTATCCTAGACCTCTGGTGAAGGCTGAGACGCCTCTTCTGGATGAAAGTAAGCCGGAGTTTGATGAGAATCCCATCAACCCGGAAGTAGATCAGTTGTTCAGGCAACCATCTCCCTGCCCAACAGACGTGAACTTCATAGGATTGTTTCATATATGAACACAACGCTAGACCTACACGTATACGGGTGGGTCTGCGATAAACCTCGATGCCGATGTTGCTGGGGATCGTATTGATTCCAAAAGTACTCCTGGTGTCCTTATTTGCCTAGTCGGCCCAAGGACATATGTTCCCATTACCGCAGTTAGCAAGAAGCAAACTTCGGTATCCAAATTGACTCCCGAAGCGGAGATCGTTGCACTAGATCATGGTGTGGCCAAGGAGGGCATGCCACTTGCACAGCTTTGGCAGTTTGCGATCGGTCAAGGCACCGGTAAGCCCGTCACGTTGAATTGTATGGAAGATAATGAAGCTGCATGCCGCATCATTATCACTGGGAACAACCCAAATATGCGATATATGTCGCGTACCCAACGTATTGACATTAGTTGGCTCAATGAAGTCTACAATGAACAGGTATTTCGTTTCGTAGCATGTCCGTCGCATTATCAGGGCGCGGACATTCTCACCAAAGCGTGTGTAGGCAAGGTGACATGGGGTAGGAATTTGCAGACTTTAGGAATGTTTAATCCAGGATTCCTGGAGAAATTCATTAGCCATCCCACCCTCCCTGTCGTAAAGCCTGCTGCACCTGTTCTCCCCCCAATTAGGGGGGTACGCATGGAAACCGATCAAAGCTCATTATTCAACAAATTTATCCAGCTAGCTGAATCCAGCTACATGGTTTTTGACATAGTTGAGGATCGATCCAATGGTTGCGATGCGCGAAACATTTTTGTCGATTCTGAGCTTGGCGTAACGCCTGAACCTCAGTTAGGTAGGTGGCTAACCTACTTTGTTAGGCCGGCCAATTTTTGTCCTTTTATCCCGAAACGGGGTACGATTGAAGGTTCCAGACCTAACATCTTGTTTTGTAGAGACAGCAGTTTGATCGATGCATCCACGCGGGGGAATTGGGGCAAGATCAGGCGCGCACGTGACCAGATAGAGCAATGCCAATCATGCCTAAACGACTTAATTGAGCACGCGCTAAACATGAGATTTTCAGTAGGAATTTTTTATACAGCCTAATACATGGATTGCTAATCGCGATATCCTTGTCAAGCTTGGCGTAAATCGCTACAGCCGCGTTGTACATTACTGTTCATGTCTTGTAAATAAGGATCATGTGCATGCGTTGACCTTGATTTGCATCTCACGACATGCAAACTCTTTCCCAGTTTTCAAGTGCAACAGGATGTATCGCACAACACGTGTTGATCTTCTTGTGCATGAATTGGTTGTAAAACATGCGACCCGCGCTGCTCTTCAAACAGCCTTCAGTTGAATAGGCTTGATGGACATTGTTCACGCAAGCATTAGTCATGCTATGCACACAATCGCAAACTCGCGACATTGTTTCAGGCATATTCGCCTGTATCTGTTGGTCTGTGTTCATGTCATTTTCCGCCCGTGTGGGCATGTCCATAGGATCTTGTATCAACATTCTATGCAATGTTGCAGAGGGGTCGTAGTTGAAGCATGCTATTCTCTCTTCAGGGGTGACCATATTCGGTCTGTATCCAAGAGGGAAATTACCCTACCTTGTTTTGCATCGTAGGTATCCGAGGTTTATACACCTTTGGAGCTGGTAGGTATCCCTTCATTCAGGGGAACTGTTTGTTATTTGTAATTGTGTCATCTTCTCTTCCCGGGCGCAAGCTCGCGCAATGGAGACGGCTGCCTCTGCAGCCGGCGGAGCGGCGGGCGCTGCCCCGCGTTCGAGGGGATGAAGCTTGGCAGCGCGGCAGCAGGCGGGCTACTTGACGGCAAAGACCGGTCATTACGGCGCTGGCACCACTGCTGAAACAAAAGGTGGTGTCAAAGACCCTCAGATCATCGGCGCCATTGCGGGCATTTATAATCTTTTGGAAGGGTTTGACACTGACATGATCAGTGACAGGTCCTTCATCCCGACCATCAAGAAATATCGCCGCCTACGCGTGGCCGGTATTCTTCAGGCTATGGTCCTGGGCGAGGCGGAGCTGAGTGACCAAAGCGTCTACACGGCTGCCATGGTCATCTGTGAGGCCATGCCGCGGGAGTCAGAGCTCCACTGCGAGCCGTCTCGCAACCCGATTTTGTGAAATGACCTTGTCGACGGCCGTTTCCCCAGCGCTGGTTCCCCAAGGCGGGAACTGGTTGTACGATCTAGCAAAGATCGACACGCGCTGGAGTACATTTTTCCAGGGCGCGAATAAGAATGTTATTCGTGCCATAGAGACGGTCGTCGAGAAAGGAAGGAGGGATTTGCCTGCTAATGTGCAGCCGGCCGGTGCCGAAGAGGCATTCAAGGCTTGGGCGTATCAGCGTCCCACCGCCCTTTGTACCCCACCCAAAGCGGTAGTAGGGTACATGAAAGCGATTTACTGCATCTTGGCCGATGCGCTGACGAAGATGCAAACGATTAATGCACATGCGTTCGAGGTCGGGTCAATGCACCGAGAAATCGATGCCGTGTGGTCATCTTATGACTCGTTTACCGAATTCATCATGAATAATGTGGGAATTGCTCCCACCATTTTCCATCTGGTTGACTGGCAACGCGCAAAGCCGCTTACAATGCCAGCCAAACAGATCGGGGACTGGCACGCCGGTGAACCCGTGCGTGAGCATGACGGATATTTGGTGTTCCCTATGCGGCACTGCAAGGAGCTTGATGCAGCTAGCATGCTGAAAGATGGGTTCATGGAACCCAATTTTCGTCCCTGTGGAACATAATGGCCCATGGGAACGTGGTAGCGTCGCCTGGCGACGCTGATACGCCTACGAGCGTGTGGACCTCGGTGAAACCCGTTTTCCTCGAGGGATACTATTCGTGTGTCAGTCACATTGGCCTTGGCGTAACCGCCCGGTTGGCCCTGTTGCTCCGTCCTCTTGGTAGGAACGCTTCTGAGGCGTTTCAACGCACCGAGAAGGGGCCTCAGCACCAACGCGTGATTAGGCAGTTCCGTGTCCGTGTTGAGGCGATCGATCTCAAAGAAGAGTCGGTTGGAGAAGGAACCTTCGCCGTGTCAGGATGCTTGCTTGCGCATAATCCTGCCACCCACATTTGGAACCCTATGCTTGAGGTAAATCCTCATTCATCGGAGGTCGGGTGGATCCGTCACGGCGCAAGGCGCCCTGTGCTGACCATTGGAGCGGAAACTCCCGCCGGGTCAGTAGCGCGTGAAACTTCGGTTACTCCGGCGAGGCCCGGCAGTGAAGTGGATTTTAAGTTCTTCCCTAAAGAGGTCCGTGAGCTCAGCGAGGTACGATGCTTCCCGCTGAGGGAAACCTGGGAGCTTTATGTTCCTGCGTCGGAAGGGAAGTTCTTCCCTTTGGCCGGTGGTCTCCCTTTTTCAGAGGCTGCAAAGCTCATGTATCATGCGCCAAAGCGCGCTATGATAGAGCTGGTCTGTGGGGCCACTCGATGCAGTGATTTCATGGACGCCATCGGCGGTAGCATCTACCCTGATCGTCATGTCGACCAGCCGTGGGAGATCGTACAGGAGGGGTGGAACACATGGGCATTCCATGTAAGTACATACATAATCTCCATGATTTGGCCTGTCACGGCCATGGAGTATGCCGGCTGTGAGGAGCCAGATAGTTTGGGATTTGTCCTCACAATGCTGGGGTACGTCAATCCCTCCGCTGCGGCTGGCCTATGCGCCGAGCTTCTAAGCGGATGCGTCCCGAACAAGGTCTCCTACCAAGGCGTAGAGGGATCTCGTGTCGTTGTGCTAGTTGGTCCATCACACTAGATAACTGGCAGCGCGAATCAATCCATCACTGAAGCGAAGCTTCAGGAGCAATGGACTACCATTAGGGCAAAGCTCCCGGCCAAAACCGGCGAATATGCGCTGGAGGTCGTGGAGATTGATGAGGAGACTCCGGTGTCTGAACTCCTCCGAACCGTGGTCGGGCCCAAGCTGACGGATCCGGTACATGCCGGTGCGCCTGCAAAGGCAAAAGATGACATATTCGTCATCTTCACCAAATGCGTGTGGCTGACCGAGTGGCTCAAATCTGAGAACACGTACGGTCCTAACCCCGAAGCGGGTAGGATTATTGATGAAAACATCGATGCCATGAAGGCATTCGCCAACAAAGGTGGGCGAAGCCAGGCGCCGACAATAATATTGTCTGGTCCTGGAATTGTTTGGCATGGTACATCCATGCAAGGCATCGCGACGACGTTTTTCAGGAGATGCCGCGACGCCGGTTTTCCCGCCTACCCATCCAATGCGATATGGTTTGGCTGCTCCAAGAAGAGCTCGAACGGTGGTGTCGTCGGTATCGAAAGAGGCGGACACCAGTTCATGGGTCTTGTGTCGGCGTTTACCGATCTGACCTCAATCTTGAGGCGTGAATACGCCATGAGTGGCGAGATCCAGGAAACCCTGGCCATTGCCATCAATTATTTGATCGACGATGGTAAGTTGATGAATCCGCCAGAGTCATATCTCAATGCAGTGAAGCAGTGCGGAGGCAAAACATGTCTCACGCCGGTGGAACGGTGGTCCACTTCCGAGGATACACCGTGGGCGGAGGTTATCTCTGCTCCTAGAACGATGTCTGGTGGCCAATGCGCCCAGACACGTGCAGCTTCGGCCAGTGCGCCTAGAGCAACCAGTGCAAGGAATTCGGATCCTCAGCCTGCACCTCGCCCCAACGCGGGCGATGGGCAACAGACCATGGCTCAGCGTGTCCGGTCCTCGACGCCACCTGCAACAGGTAAGCAGAGGCTGGGCCAGCATAGCCTGATTTTGGTCAGTCGGCAAATCGCGGTCTTTCGCCTGCTATATGCGGCAGTCAAAGGGGAACGATCCCTGCAAAACCGACACCAGCGTGCGGGTATACCCCGTCTACGACTGGTGCCCCGACCAAGTCTGGCGGCCAAAGAGTTGCTTTGAAGCTTAACACTGGGAAGCATATCTTTGTGGCTAAGCCCAAACCCCCAGAGCTTCCCAAAGATGCATACAATGATGATTTCCCAACCCTATCAGGGGCGCGAAGCCGCCAACAGATGGGGTGGTGGGACCACCAAGCATGCCGGTGGTGTGCCGCCTCAGGAGGGAGGACCGGTCCTTGCCAACTGGCCCTCCGCCAAAGAGCGTAGTTCCGGCTGCAAAGGGACCCAAGGTTGAGGCACCTAGGGTCGCGTGTGTGCCGGCGCCCCAAGCGGCAGGTGCTGGTGCCGTCAACGCTGGGGGCACAGGAGGATGCAATCCCATGGACAGTGGCATCACGGAGAGCTATTAAGAGCGCTCCGGCTGGCCCATCCGTGCAGGCAAAGCCCTGCAACCCAGACAGGGAGGCAATGTTCCAGGAGTTACCGGCGAGGACAATCCTCAGCCGGAGGATAGCACCCCATCCCTGTCGACCGATGCGTCGATGGGGGTGGCATCTCACCCTGAAGTGTCCAAACCTGCGGGCCAGGACACGCAGTCTGCGCCTGCGGATGCAGGTGGGGTCAAAAGCGTCACCCAGCCAAGGCGCTGGGGGAGGCAACAATGATGGAAACGGTGGTGGGGTGGAGGACGACGCTCCTACATCCCCAGCCGATGAACCGCCGGGCGGCGATGACCCTATGGACGGGAACAGCGCCGGTGGCGGTGGACCTAATCCACCCGATGACGACGGTGATCCATCCGATCCCGACGATCCAGATTTCGGCCCGGAATCGGAATATTTTGCAGCTGCCGAGAGTGCAGATGCCTGCATTGTCGTGCACTACCTGTACAGGAGAGCCGGTTACTCGCCCGCCGTGGCGGCCTGGAGGAACGGGGCATGGCCTAAGAGCAAGCAGTAGCATACCCGCAAGCAACATACCCACTTTTCCAAATCCCGCCCAACATAATTTATCAATCCACTTACGAAAACCCACATAATAATTAATAAAATGTTTCAAGTTATTCATTTTCAAGAATAACTTAAACCATTTCAATTATCCTCAACCTCATCTTTTTTTAAATTATCAAAGTGCTTCTTTGTTTTTTCATGCCTCGCCTTATGTTTCAATCTACCCTCACAATCACAAACAGAGCACACAAATATTTTCATGCCATAGTCTTTATTTATTTCGCTTATCTCCTCTTTATGGTTATCTCTCCTTGTCTGCGAGTAGATTTTCATTTTTTCTCTACACAAATCACAAGTTTTTTGATTTTCCGAAAATAACCCAATCTTTCTATTCATCTTACAATGTGTGCAGTGTTGTTTTTCTCCTTCTTCTATTTCTTTTTGTTGCTTATCCATCGCTTTTATAAGTCTCTTTCTTTGGTCTTTCTTTTTCTGCCTTTCACGGCATGTATCACAAGTTTTACAACTATCGGTAAACAAATTTCCATCCTTATGACATCCACAACACGCGCAATATTTCCTTTCCATAATCTTCTACTATAATAAGCAATCTACCCTTTAAATAGTTTTAGACCAAATCATTATCATGAGCTTAGGGGTAAGACCCTCATAGAAAAAACCACCAAACCACAAACCACACAAAAAACCAAACAACAAACATTACAATAGATAATTACAAAAACCCTAACAGGAAACGCACAAATGAAATACAAAGCAACTTATCAACCATACCAAAACCATAACACCCCCTTCAAAGCGTAAATCTTACAATGTTTCTATTGTAAGGTTTATGGGTTAATTTTCTTCAAAAGGCATTATCTTAAATACAGGACATTCTACAAACTGATTAAAGCAAGAATATTTCCGAAAACTCTTGTCGTCATACATGTATTTAATAACTTTGTTAAAGTCGGCTGTTGAATTTCTCCAATTTAATAGTTTCAATTACCATATTCTACATCATTATTACCTACTCTCCGATAAATTTGTTTTAGACAGTCTATCTTTTTAAATGAAAAGTTAAACTCCTCTCTCAATACCTTTTTATCTGGAAAGAAATGACATTTAACAAACATATATGTCAGTTTATCAATCGCTTTACATTTATTTTCTCTTTCAACAATTTTAGGTAGTCTCCTTAAATTTTTACAGTCTTCACACTCTTGAAAATTAAATTCACATATATTAGTTATAATATTTTGAGGTAAATTTAATTTACATAATTCAACCTTTTTCTCTTCTAATTTACAAGGGCAATTTATGATGTTATTTTTCATAATTTTACACATATCACTTACATATATTGTATTCAAGAATTCGTTAATAATATTTTCTTGCTCAATTTCACTGAACATTTTCACTAATATATATATAGGTATTATTTCTTTAAACCTTTTTAGTCTAAAACTACATTTTTAACATCTCATGCCTCAACAAAGACTTATTAAAATCACTAACAGAAAAATATTTTTGTCCTACTTTAGTTTCTATTTTAGTTTTTGTATGAGTTGTTTTAGTCCAGTGCGAGGTTTGTTCTTTTTTTCAGCTATTCCTTTTTTCCTTCTGATTTTAACTCTTGTCTCCAACATCTAAATCTGGATATGTGCGGGAATGTCTTGCTTTCATTGATATATTTAGTTTTACTTCAAATTCATTCTTTTTTAGTTTTGCTTGTGCTGGTGTAAAACCGGTGCTTGTGTGCTTCAATTTATTATTGTATGTTAATAAAATTTCAAAAATGTAGTCTCGCCAATCAATATCTTGTTTACCTTTCTTTTCATCTGCTTCAACTCTGTTATGCAGGATTCTTTTGAACGTTTTAATTGCTACTTCACTGAACGCTGCGTGGTTTCTTGTTGTGTAGTGTTCTATACCTTTCTCTTTTAGATAATCTTGTATAGATTTTGTATTTAATGCGCTTTCATCATCTGTAAATAATAATTTACAAAATCCGGCCATCTTTTTAAATCCTTCAACCAGTGCCATTGCTACATCACCTTCACTTTTGCTTTGAATAGGTATTACAGTCATTGCCTTACTGAAAATATCTATCATTAAAGCACCAACCTTCATTTTCTGATTAGGATTATCATTGATAAAGAATAAATCAAATTGGATTTCGTGAAATGCATTTGGCGGTAAATATGAATTCTGCCCTCTTGGTTTTGTTTTGATTTCTATATTTTTAGTGAAAAATCGTCTATATCAGCCTTGGTTATTGACTTATCTTTTTCTCTACTTTCTTGAAGTGTGCGCTGTTTAGACCCATAACCGCTTTTATCGTAATAAGTATCACTAATTATTTTTTGTTTATCCATATAATATTATTTATAATTTAAATTCAGGATAATAAGTTAATTGATGATTATTAAATTGTTGATACATCTTACCTCCTTCATACATCATTTAAAAAAATATTAATATCTCTCACGGTATTTTTCACATTCAACTTTTTTCTTTCAATATATGTTTTAATGTCTTCCTTTACATCAAACCCTTCCCTTTTATGATAAGTCAACATCCATAATTTACCTGCAATCATTTCATATTTTTCTTACTGATTTTCAGAAATGCTCCAACATAACTATAAGGTGGTCTTTCATACACAGTTAAAAATATCAAGATTTCATCTTCAACGTTTCTATTATTTCTTCTTTTTTTTCTCAACACACAATTGATTATAGCTTGGTTATCTCTCCAGATTTTACAAATTTCACATACATCTTCTTCACTCAAGGCATAATCAATAATATTATTAACTATTCCATTAGGTAAATTCAATTTGTATAATTCCATATTCTCTTTTTTGAAATGGCAACAGTCATAGCATTTCTTTTTATATAATTATTTACTTCTTGTTCGTTCATTACTCTCTACTATATATAGGTATTATTTCTTTAAACCCTTTTTAGTCTAAAACTAAGATTTTAATATAAAGAATATGAAAATCTTAATGTGCTGATACATTACAATAGACGCAGTAGGCAATACAGTTATCCACTTCATGCGGACGAAAATTACATAACCTTTGTGCTGTAAAATTACTACATAATTTACCTTGCTTTGTTTCAAAATTAAACGGACTATTACACTTTTGGCATCTGGCACGAAATTGTTGTAAGCACCACTCAGCACTTATGTATTCTTCCTCATTAATTTCTCTTTGAGCGCGACGGTCCTGTATCTTATAATTGTCTACTTTATTCTGAAAATATCTCATTATCATATTTTTATCCATTTGTTTATCAAAGTCATCATTCTTGAAAAATCTGACTTTTCTGAAATCAACGCACCTTGTAATTGCCGTCCATAAAAACTCTCTGGATACAAATGATAAATTCCATTCATGTATTGTCATGCTTTCTTTTACACTTGCTCCCTGTGATGAGTGAGTAGTGGCACAGTATGAATATATAAAGTTAGCATCAACCACAGGTTCAAATAACATAAATTCATTTTCTTCATTTGCTATGTTTTGCAATGTTGTTTGTTTTCCTAATTCATCATCTTCTATATTTGTAATCCTGTATCTTAAATTGACATTTACCCTTGGTTGTTTAATCCATTTTCTGGCAATTAACATATCACCCACTACATATTTCTCACTTATGTCTAATCTGTCCCGGATTTCATTGGAGACAGACCGACACCTTAAATTAGTATAAGCAATGTTATGCTCTGATGCCATTATATCATCAGTGATTTCAAAATATTTGGGTATGATGTCATTTATTGGCAATGTATTTTCCCAAAAGTCAGCATACATATCATTAATTATTGCTCTGTTTCTTTCTCCTTCTTCACTATCTTTTGCACCTACTCTTTTACAAATTGTTAAGAAGATGTTGTATTTAAAGATTGTATCCAAACAATTATCCATGTATGTCGCCGGGTCTTGGCAGTTGGTCATTACTTCCACTCCTTGTAATTGCTTATTCTGAATAAATAACCTTACTTTATTCAACACATATAAATTTGACATATATATTTCGTCAAACACTATTACATCAAAAGGCGAACATTTTCAGTTGGTAATTTCTCTCCGACATCTTCATGAACGGCAATGCTAAAAAATGTTATATGTTGTTGCTTCTACTTCTTTCTCTTGTAAAAGTCCATTTGTTGGAACAACGAACAGAACATTACAATTCATTGTTTGGAAATATTCGCCTATATAACTATTACCTGTGCCCGGCACTTTCCCTTTCACAAGGCATGGATTTTGTTTAATAACTTTTTACAAATGCTTTCAGTATTCCATTCATCTTCAATAGAAATGTTAATATTCTTAATCTTCGGTATTTCAGGTAATTCATTAAACTTATACTTATATGGTTGTGTCGGTAATGTTATAGTGTGCTTCCCTTCAAGTCTCCAGTCGCCTATCTCATCGCCAAATTTCAGCAGTCCTTCCCGCCATTTTCTCAAATAATTATATCCATAAACTTTATCCAAATCGTCTTCGTGGATAGTTATGCTATCTGTTTTAACACTATATACTTTAATATTATTATCAGTTATTTCATACATTTTGAAATTATGGTATTGTAAAAGCAGTTCTTTTGTTAGCATAAATCCATTAGTCAATACTTTTTTATCTGACACATTCAATACATAATACGCGGTGCCTTCTGTATCCTTTACTCTCATTTCATCATCTTCTAATTCTTCTAATTCTGTTTGGAACTGACTGATTGTATAGATTTTACTGTTTGGACTTAACTTTTGATAATAACATGCCTCCCTCAATGAGTTAAATGTGCTACTTTTTTGTGATGTGTTATGCGATTTTTCCAGCATACCGATGCTGATGTTTGCTACTTTCTTTTGTAGTTGCTTATTTAAATCTTCATTGCTTGATATTTTTGTAGAATAGAGTTCATCAATTATTTTCTTGTAATTAACTTTATAAACATGATTAGGTTGTTTGTAATATAATTTCTTCAACTGAATATCACGCTTTAACAACTGCTATAAAAACTTACCGTAAATCAGATTATATTTCTTGTTAAAAATATGTTTCCTTCATAGACTTCTACAATGTACAAAGTTAGATTATTAAAGCTATTAATATCACAATCAGCGAAAGGTTTAAAAACATCAAATTCAGTAAATCTTGGGATGTATTTAATACAGCGCCCGCCAAAAGTAAATGCCTTTCTAATGTCAATCTCCCTCAACTTTTTAATATTAACCTTATTATCAAAAATCCAAACCGGGACAGTAGTTTTACACTCCTTCAATATCTTAATATCAACTTCATTGTAATATGATAAGTGGATTTCCTTAAACATGTCCTTTTGAAATCGGAACATAGCACTAGCAATATTATTATATGTGTCTTCATCATCAATTGCTACATCTTCATCAATCCCATCTTTTGATAAACTCTGTGATACAATATTATATTTAATGTATTTTTGTGTTTTTTGTAATCAAACTTACACATAATATTAGCAATTTGTCCGGAATTGCCATATTTAATGTAGGGTTTGTATCCTGCTTCGTTGAGTTGAAAAATACTTTTACCACATCATTGTCAGAATGTATTAAGGCATATTCTTCTTCATCCCGCATTTTTAACAAATCATCTACATCATCAAACATTTTATACTTAATAGGTTCATTCCTGTCAGTAGTATAAAATCTGCTTGTAGTTGGTGCTGTAAATCCTTCCTCGTTTGCTTGCATTTGCCTTAATGTGTTTAAATCATGGTTTAACAAATAAATATGGTTATTCTTAACTAATCCTCTGAACATTTTAACTCTGCCCTTTTCGTAGTCTTTGGGGTCATGTTGATAAATTAAACCGCCTGTAAAGTTGTAAAGTCTGACTGGAATATTGAGGAATTTAAAGACCCTATCCATTTGGCTTATTGATGCTGCATTATTGATAAACTCTTCTTCTGTCATTTCCAGCAATTCTAAAATCTTATTTCGGGATAATGTTTTAGCATGATGTGCCTTCTTTGCTCTTGTCAGTTCTGTCCCTTCAAAGTTTTCAAGTAAAGCGTTTATCCAACATTCATTATCTCTATATTCCTTCTTTTGTAATGCTTCTTTTATTGTTAAAGCATCGGCGTCAACTTCGGTCTGGATGTATCTATAATAGATGCTTATATTCTGACTTTCCCTCAGTGATTGCTCTCTTTCATCGTAGTTTGAGGTGTCAGTTTCAACCAGTTCAACGCTTTCAATTCTAATGGCGTGAGCGTATTGAAAAGATGAACTATATCATCAAATTCGCTACTGGTGTTCATCAACAGCATTACCCATTTGAATAAGCTTTTTTCATCTGTATGATATTTTCTAATCTTTCTACTTACTACTGTTTCTATAAACTGATTTGCTTTGACGTGTGCAGTTGCTACCATCCTTTCTTTTTTCTCACCTCTGGTGTTGATAATGAGAGGGTAATATTCTCTACCGTCCATTGTAAATGCTGGTCGCTTTACACCTGACCTGTTCTCAACTGAAAATAGCATAAATTTTACATCATAAGTCTTCCTGTTCTTGAAAATATCCTTTGCCTTTGTTGCTAATCCTGATATTGCTTTTCTTTTAAAGATGGGTTGCTTGTCGTGTGTTTTAATTACTGCTTTAACTTCCTTTCCTGTCCTTGCTTTCTTTGCTGTCTTTGCCATTCTTTCGGTTATGGGTTCTGCTTCTTCGTACTTGCCACTGCTTTATCATATCTCTTCAATCCTGATTTTCGTTTCTTTGTATCATTGATGCTGATGTCATTTATCAATTTATTTGCCGTTTCATATTGTGAAATCTTGCGGTCTTCATACAAATCAACTATTTTATTGATTTTTGCTTGTATATCCGGCGGGACTTTGCCAATTTTACTATGTCTTGTAGTTCTTAAGTTCTGGGTATATTGTCGGATAAGTTTTCTAGTCATGAATATATTTATATTATATTTATAATAAGTATTTCTTTAAATGCTTTCGTCTTAAACTTAAATTAATGATATTTATCGAAACAGTCTTAAAGAAATGTTATGTAATATAATTAAGATAATGACAAAGAAACCAGAAGATATGACATTGGATGAAATTAGGGAACAGATGGCGTTGTTTTCACGGTTGTAAAATCATAAGAGAAAAGAAGAAGACCCTGAATACATAGAAAATGTAAGAGAGAGAAAAAGAATAACAGGTAAAGCGCTTTATCATAAGAAGAAAGCACAAAGAGAAGCAAGAGAAACCGAAGAGAGGAGAGAGAGAGGAGAACCAGAACCTGAAAAGTCAAATTATCACCCGAGCAGAAAATACCAAGCAGAATATGCGATGGTTGCTGTCGCTAATTAAAAAAATATTATTTTAATGAAAAATGATATTATTTTAGATGTTCTTTTTCTTTATCCTTATCTTCATCATTTTCACTTTCAGCATTATTAGATGTCTAAAATCATGTTTGTTATTTCTTATATATTAATTCACGGTATAATGATTGAATTGGTTTTATATCGTCCTTTTTGTTTTTGTTGTTTTTCCATTTATCAAACATATCTTTGTATTTACTAAATTCATTTTTTGATATTTTCCTTTTGTTCAATCCTTCTTTGAATGCTTCGTCCAACAGTTGTATATTCATTCTTGAGGGTGCTGCTTTGTCTTTTTGTATTGTCTTTTTTGGTTTGGTTATTTCAGGTGTCTTGTCGTCTTTATCTTTGTCAGGTTGTAAGCCAGATGATGATGACGTTGCACCTTGTGCTATTTCAGGAGTGTGCTGTATTGCTTTTAGCATCTTCTTTTTTTCTTCTTTGTTCGTTTTACTTTTTGCTTTTGGTCTCATCTCTTCTGGTGCGTCTCGTTCTTGTCGTTTTTGTGCGTCATCTCTGATGCTTTCTATCGCCATTGTCTCGCTTTCATCCATTGTTATTGCTTCCAATGACGCCTTTGCTTTTGCTTTTGCTTTTGCTTCTGTTTTTTCCGTTTTTGATGGTTTAATTACTTTTGCTACTGCCTCTGGCGACTGGGAAGAAATTGAAGCAACTGTTGCGTTAAGATTTGTCATATCTTGAAATGCTTGTGTTCCTTGAAATATATTTGCTAAATCTTGACCTAAACTTACATCAATTTGTTTCATTCTTTGTAATCTTTGGTTCATATCATTAAACTGTTGTTGTCTAACGCTTTGAGAAACATAACTGATTTGTTGTTCGTGTTGTTCTTCTGCTTCGTCCATTGTAGCATCCAGCGCTTCTGTTGCTTCATCTCTTAAATCATCCATTTCATTGTCCTTCGCTATATCAAAATGCGGGACTGTTTTAGGTTGTTCTAATATTTTTTGAAAGTGTTGTTGTCTCAAATCTACGGTATTATTATCATACACTGTTCCTAATGGACAATCACGAAAATAATAGGCGTTTCTGTCTATTACATCTCTGATATTCTTATTTTTATATTCTTCCTTTGTAATTTCCTTTGTCAGTTTATTATAAGACGGTCTTAATCTTAATTGTGATTTTAGCGTTTTCATCTGTGCATTTTCTAATCTCATCATTATATGAAATTAATTAGATTATAAAATTTATTAATCTAATATAATTAATGTATTCAAAATCAAAATCTTGTCTTAATTGATTGATTATTCCTTTCTTCTTCTTAATCATTTCTGAATATGATTTACCTGTTTCACTTAATGGATGATGTCTCAATTTTTCACCTTCCAACCTTTGGATTTCGTTAAAATACGCCTGTGCTTCTTCCATATATCTTCTTTTCTATTGAAATACAGCATAATCTTTTTTGGTGTTATGATGTTCTAATTGTTCTTGTAATTCTTTCAAATATGTGTAATTAGGTTGGTGTGCCTTGTTGTCTCCTTCATAATAGTAATGTTGAGTTGACTTATATTTATTCTTCTTTTTTGGTTTGTTTGTTTCAAAAACTGCTTTTCTATCGATAACATTACTGATATGAGGTTTGTCTTTATTTTGCGGTTCTGTTATTCTATTTACAACGTTGTCATAAATTTCTCTACGACGCATAAGCAATTGTTTCTTATCAATAATCATTATATAACAATAATTAGATTATAAATGTATTTATCAAATAATTGTTGATACTAATTTATTAATATTTTCTTGTTTCTTTTCCAACTTTTGTTGTTTCATATTATTGTATCTATCTTTCGCGGTTTCAAATACTTAATTAGCAGTTGTTTCTAATTTTTTTAATCGTTCTTCTACACGTCTTTCTATTTCTTTTTCATCAACTTTTGGTAAATTATCTTTAACTTTTTCATATACATCTTCTTTAAATTCTTCTACTTGTGTTGGATGTAATACTCGCTTTTTAACTGGTTTATTTAAGTCAACATCTGTTTTACGTTCTCCTTTGCACATGTGAGAATATTTTAATGATTTCTTACTCATTTCTGTCTTACAATCGGGGCACTGGACTCTTTCAATATTCAATTGTCTTGTTTTATATTCTTTTTTGGTTTTAAACGGTTCTACTTGCTCTTCTTTCGGTTCTTCTTTGGGTTCTTCCCTTATTTCTTCCTTTGGTTCTTCATTAGGTTCTTCTGGCTTCTCTTCCACTGGTTCAACTTGTTTATCACCTTCATTTACATCAACAACTGTTATATCTTTCATCTATTTTTATTTCTACAAATAGAAATATATATTACATACTTTTCTAACCATCAAAAAATGTTAAAGAAAAAGAAGGTGTTGTTCCGTTCATATTTAGAACTCTACCCGATGCATCAGTAAATCTAAAATGTAATCTTCTTAATGAATGCATACTAACATCATTAGCATCATTTAAAATTAGTTCATTATCATATATGAGGTTGCCGAATGATGTTAAAACTTGTATTTTCTTTATTATTGATGAAGTACCAAAACTACACAACTGGTTTCCGTTACTTAATTCATTACAATGAATATAAATATTTTTAACAGGTAAAAATGATATAAATCCACTAACAAACGGGTCTGCAGTAGTATTTATTTTTTCAGTAGTATTTCCTAAAATGTCATTAATACTATTAGGATAATCTCTATCATAATCAACACCAAATCTATAATTAGTTTGTAATTCTTTATTTGTTTGGATTTTTAAAAATAAGAAATATAATTACAACTTATAGTTATAGTATTAGTTTTTAATGAATAGCTACAAGTAAAAAATCACTAATTCCATCAGTTCCATTAGTAGCAGTATTCAATTTATTTTGTAATTCGATTGCTAACTCACTACCTACATAACTACCTTTATCAGGTGCTACAATAAAATAATATTCTGGTGCTCCTATTGATATCCCTCCTAATGTTAAATATAATCTGATATTTAAATTATCTTCAATTGGATAGAATGAATTAGCGATAGATACTTCGTGACAAATCATTTCAGTATTTGGTCCGCATTCTTGTTGCTCTCTTAAATTAATAACAAAATCTGATGTAGATTGACTGTCATTCAAATCACGATAAGCACTGTTGATATATATATATTTTGCGAAATCTCATTTTATTAATTATTTAGATAATGTTTTATTTCATAAAATAATTATAAATTAATGATAAAATAATAATAAATTAAAAGTATCAATAATTAATATAATGAAGAATAAATATTATTTAAAAGAAGGAAAATTAAAATCATACAATACACTTCATCAAGGTCATAGCGAAATGTATAGAAAAATAATTAATGAAATTCAACAAGAAAAATCATCATTCAAACCTAAATATAACAATAATTTACCTGACACAGAAGGATTAAACAAAGCATATACACATGGTAAAGGTTTCTTTATTGATGGCAATAAACTATATGTTGCTGGGACATTTGGCAAGAATAATATTAAATCAAATATGAATGATATTTTAAGCGAGATAGGATTACCACTAAACCTTACAAGATATTCAGAACGTTATAGGGATGTATCGGAAGTGTTGGATAACAATATGAATATAGATACTGTTATTTTTCACAGTTTAGGCAGTTCAGTAAGTTCAGAATACATTAAAAATAATCCTGATAATAATATTAAACATTTGACAACTTATGGTGCTCCGTTTGTATCTTGGTCTTCTAAAAATAACGATAGTTATATTAATTTGAGAAGCGGTGGCGATGTAGTTAGTATTCTTGATCGCGGTAGTATTCAAACACGAACCAATACTTATAACCCATTAGTAAATCATCAATATACAAATTTTCAAGACCAAGGAAAAGAACCAATTGTAGGTGAAGACCCAGTTAAACTTGTGATGTAATTAGTTATATAAATTATTATATAAGAATGCCTAATAATGATATAAAAAATACTATAAATCCTAAAAAGAAAGTCAGTTATGATGACATTAAAAAGATTGTAGAAGAAGAACCTAATTATAAGGTTGAAAATAATAATATTAAAAATAAACCTAAAAACTATTAAATAAGAATTCTAAAAAAGAAGTTATAGATTATGCACACTTTAAAATAGGTTAATTTAATAATAGAATAATATAATATTTTCTATTATTAAATATATAAAGATGGAAAGTTTAAATATTGAAGATGTACTCGTAGAGAAGAACCTTCGCTTTAAATTAAAAGATGGCGGTTCTTATGTGAGGTCAAAAGAAAGTAAAAGCTTTTATCCTTCATCGGTTTCTACTTATACCGCTGATACAAATTCAGTAATTAGATTTAACATTACTGGACCACCTAACCAATGGGTTTCACTTCCTACACTATTATTAGCGTTTACATTGGAGAATACTGACGACAGTTCAAATGCTAATGCTGAACTACGCCCTATGTCCGCTGGTGCTTTCTTTTCAAGAGTGAGAGTGGTGATGGGGGATGTAATAGTATGTGATTTGAATTCTACATCTCGTGCTGATGCTATGAAAGATTTACTTAAAACATCAGAAGCAAAAAGAGCAGATGAAGTTTTAGGTTTTGGAAATTTGTTTAATAATAACGATGTTAGATTTCTAACTTATACTCAATTAGCAGCGAACCCAAGCGCTAATAATGTTGCAAGAGTCACGAGACAAGTCACGGACGATAATAAAAGAGGCATTGCGAAAGGTAAAAGCGCTAATGTATTTTATGATATGAATTTAAAATGCTTTAAGTCTTGTGAAAACTGGATACCTCTATCGTACTGCCCTATAACCATAGAATTGTATTTAGTGAATGATGCTACATTACCAATTATTGCACAAGGCGCCACTTCTGCTTTCACTGCTACAAATACTTCTAACAAATGGGCAATAAAGAAACCAGTCATTAAAGCAACAGGCGTCTATTCGATCGACGATTCTCTATATGCCGAATATTCAAAAATTTAGAAACTGGTTCGCTTCCAATTACATTTGAAACTGAAACAATGCAAGAACAAACCACATCAGCATCTACTGAAATATTCACAACAATCGTAAGGAATGTACCTAAATAAAACACAAGATTTATTTCATTTTGTAATACAACAAATACAGGTTATGTAGGAGGATTTGGTGAAATTCTTAAAGAATACAACTCACTATATCATCCATTAGCACATCAAGGTAGTGCTGTTGATGTTGCATATTATGATCCTACATATGATTTAACTGCTTCATTGGTAATTGGTAATCAAGTTGTTCCATCGCAAGAAATTCAGGGTGTTCGTGAAGCATACGTCCATTTAATGCATTGTGCTGACAATCCATTGTTGGTTGGAAGCGAGGACTATAAAACACAAGCATTTATGTTCGGATTTAATCTACAAAAATTAGAATCGGCAGCGTATACAGGTTTAAATTTAAAAAATAATTCAAATATGGTAGTAAAAATTCGCCCCTTGATGGTTCTACTTTATATAGTAGTGAATTTTTGCCGACGCGGATGTACATTCATATGGTGCACGAGTGTATCCTTGAAATCCGTTCAAATTCTGTAACATTTTATGATTAAATAAAAAGATGATAATATTAATTTTCTAATTAATAATATAATATGATGAGCAAAAACTTAATGAATATCTTCGATATTACAGCGAATAGAATTAGACAAGTAAAAGACGGAGCAGTCAATGATATAGAAGACCTTTACGCGAGTAAATCTGACATTCAAACAGTATTCGATAGTAAAGCAGACCAAGCAGACACCTATACAAAGGAGCAGATAAATGCTAATTTTATGATATAACTGAAACATATGACAAAACAGAAAGTAATGTATTATCAAATAATATTAGTTCAAATACATTTTTAATAGGTAATCTGACAATAACTTCAAATACAAATTTTAATAATATTTCATCAAATACAAATTTTAATAAATTTTTTTTAAATTCTACTATGACACCTAATTTTAATAATGTGAGTTCTAATTCTAATTTAATTAATACAAGTATTAATATTGTTTCTTCAAAATCATAATTTAATAAATACAAATATTAATAATATTTCATCTAATACACATTTAATACATAATTTAAATCCTACTATGACATCTAATTTTAATAATATTAGTTCCAATTCAAATTTAATAGCAGGATTAAATAGTACAATAAGTTCGCATATGATTGCAATATCAGATTTACAGAATGGAGGTTCATTTAATGAATCAGATTACTATAATAAAATAACAACTAATAATTTATTATTATCAGAAAAGTTAAATACATCAGTATTAAATAATACATTAATACATAATATAACAACTACTGCAACTTTCAAAATAGCAGAATTTGGAAATTATAATTATAATCATGAATTATACAATAATTATATTGATACTTATGTTTATGGAAGTTTAACAGGCGCGACAATGTTTTTAAATCAAAGAGGTTTTGGAGATGTAGACATTAACAATTCTTCAACTTTTCAAAATGATAAAGTAATATTAAATCATAATACCACAATATTAAGTAATTTACAAGTATCTGGTTTATTTTCGTGTTCATCTATTTTAGATGTTGCAGGTTCAGATGCTCGTTATGTTTTACAATCGGATGGATTAAGTGGATTAATGACAGGAAATACAAATACAATTAATTCAATAATTACTAGCAATAATTCACAGGATACATCATTAGGACAAAAGTTGGATAAAATAGATACTAACGCTCAATCGGTAGCAGGTGCTATTAATTTTAGCGAGAATGCAACTTTACACAGTGATTTAAATATGCTTACTACTGGTTCTATAATATGTAATAAGTTTAGTACTACACCATCACCTAATTTAGGATTGCAAATGACTTTTCAAATGTTTAATAGTGTTAAAACCCTCTAGGCCCCGTGCCTAAATTGGGAAGCTGTTCTGAGGTCTATGTTGGTGTTGCTTACCAAGTTCCATTGATCGCCATTTTGGCTCAAGACACAATTGAGGTTCAAGATCTGATGTGTAGCTGCATACATACGTGATCGGCATTGAGAGCGGAAAACACTTCGCTTGCGCTGCATTTGTCAGGACCACTGTTGTAACTATCATTCTTTCTCCCTTACAACGTTTACACGGGTTCGGCTATAACGGCATCGTCCGTATACACCTTTCTACGTGGTTGGTATTACAGCTGGAGGGTTCGGTGCATAGCGTCCCACGGGACGTCACCTTGCCGTCTCTTGACAGGTTATCAGCCGTATCGACAAGCTCTACACTGGACAGGGAGACAGCTGGTTTATTGCGGGTACAGGGACAATAAAGGAACGATAACCTACACAGTACAATGGCATCTTCAGCGAGCCCAAGTACTGCAACTTTTGGGAACAGCAGCTCAGAGGGATCCAATGGATTGATGGCTCTTCCTGCGGTGATGGATATGATCGCAGATTCACAGGATGAACCTGGGAGCGGAGGTTCCGCGCTATTCAGCGACATATCCACTCCCACAAGATCATGGAAGCAGATCGATGTTCATCAGGAGTCGAAGCAAAGAGAATCCCCACCGAGAAGATCATCATCTTCGCCTGCGACACCACGGACGTCGCAGAAGGGCGTGAGATCGACATCGAAGGGTGGGAGGTCAAAGTCACCCACCAGTGCGGAGTTTCGCGCCGCGATCAAAGAAAAGAATAAGATGGAGGTGGGAGATCGGGGCAATGGCGAATCTTCATCAAGAAGACTATGGAAGCACCATCCGGATCCAAGAGCTGGAGAGGCGATGCGAGATTGCCAGCAAGCAGTCGGGACATCTAGTGAGTCACCACCAACACCACATGGCTGAGGCATGGCGCAAGTTTGAGGAAGAAGCCCAACAGATGCGCAAGGTGGAAATGAACGCATTTCAGTACGGGGAAAAGAAAGACATGGAGTCGAATATTATAATGCAACAGATGAGACAAGCTGAAGGAACTATCATGGAGCAGAAGCGGGAGATTGCAGTGATGAAATCCTACATGGCAAGCGAGAAGTCGGCCGCGCAGGAATCAGCTATACGTGCAAATCAGATACACCGTGAAGCTTCACAGCAGATATCAGTTTATCAGCAACAAATCAGAGGCATCGAATCGTCTACATCTATCGAGAAGTTCAACGAGGAGGAGATGGTCCAAAGTCTGAAATCACAGTTGGAGCACGCACTTGTCAAGCGCCCCGAGACGTACTCTATGGAGGACTCCAGGGAACAGCTGATGGCGAGACTGAATGATGTTACAGTATTTGCGGAACAAGAATCAAAGAGAGCAGATTGCTTGCTTCGCGAGAAGGAGGAGATCGTCAAACAGTATGAATCCGACGTGTCGATGAAGGACCAGATGATTGCTGTCGAAGGTGGTCATCGTCAAGATGCGATCTTGGAGTTAGCCCAGGTCAAAGAAGCAAAACAAGAAGAACGGTGCACGATGGACGAGAAGTCGAAGGAGGCTGAGTACTGGAGATTGACAGCTAAGGGAATGTACGATGAGTACCTTGAGGAGATGCATGAGCTTCAGGGACAACTGAAGGAAAGGGAGGCGACGCTCAAGCAAGAAGAGAGTTTTGTTCGCCAACTCGATGCTGACAACGAGGAACTACGTGCACACAAGAAGCTGGAGACACAGGAAGCCTCCAGCAGCAAAGATGGACATCGTGAACGAGCAGTAGTGAAACGCGCTGAGGGAGGACCCCAAGCTAATTCAACTAGGGTAGACAAGAAGGTGGCTGGGTTAGTCCCGTCATCGTCTTCAAATCTGATCCCTAATTCGTCGCTGATGCCGGGTTCGATTCTCTTTCCGTCTTTCGGTGATCCAATGATCGATGTACACCTATCCCAGATGCAAGGGGTTGTCGGACATGTCCCACAATCCACTACTGCAACTGGTGGCGGCGATGGAGGGGGAAACAACGGTACTACGCCCCCATTGGATTACGGTGGATTCTCGCCTAATGGGAATAGGCAGGGAGCAAGTCGACGTCAGTTGAGCCTCACTGGTGGTGGAGGAGGACCTCCGGATGATCCACCCGATGATGAGGACGAGGACGACGACGAAGAAGATGAAGAAGACGAGGAAGAAGAAGAGGAAGAAGATGACAATCGGACACGGAGGAGACGAAGAAGATCGAGAGATGATCGAGAGATCAAGAACGATAGACCGAGGATCTCGAGGAAAGAGGCTGAGAGGGTATCCATTCCGGCTTGGCCAAAGATCCACCAACTTGATAACTGGAAGATGCAACTGCTGATGAATGTTCTGAGCGCATGTGCAGATCCAGATACCGACACATGGACGAAATGGTTGGAACAGGCTCTTGGGTTGAACCCAGACCTGAATATGCTTAGCGATTCAGGTGGCGACAGATTTGCTACGATAGATATTAAGATGGCCATGGGTATGCAGAACATGCTAAAACAAGCACCTGACGAAGCCAAAGACGTATACCTCGATGCTACGCGGCACTCGGAACTACGACATCAACAAGGGGTGATCGTGAAGGGACGAGAGTTGGTGGCATTGGTTATGCAATCATTCAGAACATCCGATAGAACGGATCTTGTCTACCACATCGAGCATCTATTCAACCTTGACTTTCCTGGAGACAAGAACTTGGTTATGTTCAGGAACAAATGGTATGATTTGCTGCTGAAGATGAGGAGCGAGGACAGACCCAGTAAATTGGCTCTCAGAGATATCCTTTACAGGAAGATCAAAGGGAGCAAGAAGATGGAATTCGGCCTCAATGCCTACCATAGACTACCGGACAAGCATCCTCAGAAGACGTATGAATTCTTATTGGCGTTGATCGACCATCAGATCAAGGCGGATCGGGAGGACCTGATGCTTGACATGAAGGAGAGATCGGTCAAGTCAATGATGAAGTCAGGCGGCAAAGATGCGGCTCCAGCAACTGGCAAACAGGAGAACCAGGGTGGCAAGGGCAGAAAGGGGAAACCCGGCGGACCTGATGCTGCTCCTGTACTCCCAAAAGCCAAGGCAAAGGGCCACGCTGGCAAGAACGGCAAGTCCGACGGTGCCAGCGACAGAGGCAAGAGTCCGGGCGGAGGCAAAGATAACCCCTGCTGGTATCACTTCAAATCGGCGAAGGGATGCGTGAAGGGAAATGAATGCACATTTTCCCACAGCAAGAAGACGGAGCATAAGCTGGAGAACATGCCCAAGGGGAAAGGAAAGGGCAAGTCCAAATCCAGATCATCGTCACCAAAGAGGGATGATGGAGCATGCTTCGCGTTTCAGAAGGGGAAGTGCGACAGGGGGAGCGCTTGCAAATACAAGCACGAGCTCATCAAGAACAATTCAGCTCCAGCAACGTCAAGCGACAAGGCGCAAGCCAAGTCGAAGGCTGCCGCCAAGGCCGCAGCACCAGCTATTGCAAGGAGGGCCATCGCGATGCCCGCGATAGTCCTGAAGCAATCGGCTCCTGCGGGAAAGGTAAGCTTTAAGAAGGACGTTGATCAGGTCGAACCAGACGAAGCCGAGACCGTCTACCACGAGCATGATGACGACGCGATGAGCGAATCATCGAGATGGTCTGGCGAGTCCGAGATCCCCGAGAAAATGGTATGGTTCAAAGAAGTACTCGACGTCGACGAGAATGGAGAGATCACCTATCTCGAGGACGAGAGAAGGCAATGGGAACGAAAAGGGGAATGGTACGGTTATGAGGACAATGAGAATGAACCTTATCGGTACGTGTACGTCGACGAGAAGAAGTTCAAGAGCAGTGATCATCGAGAACTGTCAGCCTATCAAGTCCAACGATCATTGATAAGAGCGAAAATACTGAGAGAAGTGGTGGATGATATATATAAGAAGCACTACTTCCCGGTGACCAAGGAGAGCAGCATAATGTTCGAATATGATCAGAACAAGGACGAAATCAGGGAATCGGCTGTCGACTGGAAGAAGCAGCATGGTATGCCGAAGAACGTTTTCGCCATGTCAACGTGCATCAGCAAACGGGTGAAATGGTTGATCGGACGAGCTAAGGCAAAGAGCCTGGGTGTCGACATCGTGAAAGATGATGACGAGATCGTGTTCCAGACCGCGAATGGTTCCACATCCACGTCCGATGTGGCCAAGATAGTCGTGGACGAATTGGACGAGACTGTCGAGCCACACGTATTGGATGAGACACCCACGGTATTGTCAGTAGGGAGGAGATGCATGAAGATGGGTTATGCATTTCACTGGATGCCTGGTAAATTACCTTTCATGGTTACACCAAAGCAGGGATTCGTGCACTTGCAAGTCAAAGACGACATCCCATACCTCGTGAGTGATGGTAAGCTTCGAAGTAACAGGCATCGCCCTACGATAGACGACCTCAAAGAGCACTTTTCGGAAGTATTGGCGATGGTGACGAACGACGAGGCAGATCAGGGAGGTGACGAAGACAACGATGTCACACCCGCCGCTGTCGGTGAGTCCGCAGAGGCCGAGGGCGAACACCATGATGGGGCATTCGACTTCGGGCCACCCGGAGGAGCCGGTCCGGTACGTCCGCCTCCCGTAGCTGAGGAAATACCTGTAGATGTTGGGTCAGTCCCACATCGACATGGTGATGCCGAAGCTCACGAGGAAGAGGTTGATGAAGATGATCCAGATGCCGGAATCGAAGTTGATGTGTACGAAGGATCATCAATAAAGAGGAAAGTGGGGGTCCTCAAGAAGGACGCCAACTCCATCGCTCATTTGCTCACACACAGGTACCGAAATCCTTTCTGCGAGTCATGCGTCAAGGCAAAGATGAGACACTTCAGATCGCGAACGGGAGCCTTCAAGAGGGAAGTGAAGACGTTCGGAGACCTGGTGACGTTCGACTTCGTGACGGCGTCAGGGGATCATGAAGTGGAAGGCAGGTATGCGCTCATCATCCGGGACATATATACCGGAATTATCATGGCCTATCCAACCGCGAGAAGAGACACTGACTCCGTCGTCAGGGCCATCAAGCACTTCTGCGGGAGGAGGAAAATCAAGCAGGTATATTCGGATGATGGTCCAGAACTGATAAATGCGTGCGTGGAACTGAAGCTGAACCACGACCTATCGCTGCCTGGACGACCGCAGAAAAACTCCCTTGCTGAGAGGACAAATCAATTCATCATTGACCAGACTTCGGCTTGTCTTGTACATGCCGGTCTACCCACGTGTTACTGGGTGCAGGCCATCACCACTCTGTGCCATCTCATGAACATCGAAGAGGTGAATGGATCGAGTGCATGGATGAGGCTGCATGGCGAGGAGTTCAAGGGCGAGAAGATACCTTTTGGTGCGCTAGTAGACTTCAAGCCGAGTGAAGCACGAGGGGGGAAGAGGGAGAAGTTCGAGCCGAGAGGGGAAACTGGTATATTTGCTGGATATGTGTTGAGCACCGGTATGCATTGGGCAAACAAGTATCGTGCTTGGGCACTTACTGCATTTGCGGGTGCAGAGCTGAACATCAAGAAGGCAAAGGTTCCACCTCGGTTGAGAATGCCACATCAGACGGAGAGGATGATCCTGAAATCTCCTCTGACATTCCCAATACAACAGAAGTACAAGGTTGCCAACGAGACTTTGGAAGGGATAGAGATGTCTGTCGATGCAATCGGTCTGGATGCGCGTGACCGCCTGATCGAAGATGAGGACTACGAGCCTGAATTGCTGCAGAGTGACGAGAAGCGACTGCTTGACGATGAGGTCGATCAGATCGCTGGTCTACTGCTTGACGATGGCCCGGAGGTACTTGCCGGAGGTCGGGGGGATCATGCAGGAGAGGAAGATGCTAGACCGAGCTCATCAAAAGGTAAAGGAGATGGACATGCCAAGGGCGACGAAAAGATCACGAAGTCCGACCTTCCACACGTGTCAGTTGGACTACCTGGGGATGGCATCACGTACGTCAACGATGATGGCAAGGAGGTTAAGATCGAAAAGGCCGGAAGACCGTATCCTGTCGGGAAGGATGGATTCAGGTTAATGAAGACGTCGAGACCTCCAGAGTACACTCCTGAAGAATGGAAGATGATGAGTAAATACTACACCAAGGAAGAAAAGGCCGAGGTGAAGGGCGGTGGCAAAAAGAAAGAAGAAGATCCCAAGAGTAAGGAACCTGAGATTTCTGCGCCGGCAGAGGCACAGACATTACAGATGCCCGGTGGTAAGAGAATTCGAGCAATGCTTCGAAACCGTTGGGGTGGAGTAGAATGGCAGTACAATTGGGGGTTGCGGAAGAACATATCAAAGATCAAGAACCCAATGGATGGGAAGCACTTGGCTGAACTTGAGTGGGTCAGGATTGTAGTAAATCCTGATGACGGAGTGGTTGTTCTCATGGATTCCAAGCAGTCCCAAGACGTCTTGAGACGGAACGTTCAGCTTGAGAAAGAATTTGAGTGTCTGGTAGTAATTTATGCCTGGAAGTTCAAGTCTGAGGAGCGATCAAAGTCGACTCCAAACTGGACGAAGGCAGTTGCATCAGTCATGGAGAGTCAGAAAGACGAAGCTGAGACGACATCGGGGACAGATCCAACGGTCGACGAATCGACGGATCTTACCTGGTATGAATGGGAGGAGTCTGCTGAGGTAGTTTCTGGAAAAGTGCCACTCGCTATGCCTGCGATAGGCGAAGACGGTGAAGCCAAGAAATACCCATCGATGCCGTGCGTGACTTCTGAGCGAATACAGCACAGAGAGAAAGCTGCGAAAGTTGTACGCTTCTTCGACGCTTTAGTATCCAGGCCGGTTGGCCGGAAAGAGATGCTGACCAACCCTGATGCGTTGGCATCGATGAAGAAAGAATGGCCGGGATTAATCGATCAGGGCGTCTTCGATCTTGGCGCGGTGCGTGAATACGACGCTGTAGCCAAGGAGGCAAAAGCGAAAGGGGAAGAGATACACATGGCTCGCGCACACGGCATTTGCGTTGAAAAGCACTCACAGTTGCCTGTTGGTGATCCTAAGAGGAAGTTCAAGGGTAGAGGCGTGCTGCTGGGGAACCAAGTGAAGAACCAAAGCTTTGAGGCTGCGATGTTTCAAGATTTGGGGAACTCTCCTGCTTCATTCGAAGCCTCGCGTTGGGCGGATTTTTTGGGTTGTCATGATGGCTGGGATGTGCAGATGGCCGACGCTGTTCAAGCGTACATACAGGCCACCTTGAGAGGCACGCCGTGTTGGATTGAACTGCCACCGGAGGCTGTGCCAAGTGAATGCAAATGGGATAAGTACAGAAGACCAGTCGTCCCGTTGAGGAAGGCGCTGTACGGACACCCAGATGCGGGAACATTCTGGGAGCAGCACTGCGATGAGTCGGTGCGTGCCGTTGGTTTTGAACCCATCGGCGAAGAATGGCCTTCAGTGTACATTCATGAGAAGCTCCAGCTTGTTCTGGTTGTGTATGTCGATGACTTCAAAATGGCAGGGCCGCAGAAGAACCTTGCCCAAGGGTGGAGCATGTTGCGTACACGTTTGAAGATTGAGCCCGAGACTGGACTTGACATGTACCTTGGTTGCAATCAAAGCAAGGGAAACGTCACTCTCGGGAACGGACACCGAGTAACAACGGCGACCTATGACATGGAACAGTTCCTACGTTCCTGTGTCGACCGCTATCTTGAAGTGGCGGGCGACGTGAAGTTGAATAAGGTTGTCACTCCTGAGTTGCATGAAGAAACAAAGAATCACGTCTCACGGAAGCCTGCCAGAGAGGGGCCGTCAGTCGTGTGCAATTGGTGTAACAATCTTGTGCCCACCGACGGTTCTGCCACAGTGCCGGACCAACGGGGAGGGACTCCTGAGTTGGCCATGAAGGAGCCCGTGCGTGGACACCTTGCTCCGCATGCCGCTAGCGTACTGATGAAGTTGCTGTACGGTGCGCGGATTGCTCGCTTCGATTTGTTGCGGCAAGTGAATCGCCTAGCACGGAACGTGCATAGGTGGACTGACTCCGATGATCGGGGTTTGCATCACTTGATGTGCTATGTGCATCATACTAAACATTGGCGCATGGTCGGTTGGGTTGGAGACCCTATGGATGATGTGCACTTGGCCTTGTATGCGGACGCTGACTTTGCAGGATGCGTTGACTCGCTACGTTCCACCTCTGGTGGACACTTGAATATACAAGGGCCTAATACCCGGTTTCCGTTGTCTGGCAGCTCCAAAAGACAGGGTTGTGTGAGTCATTCCACTCCCGAGGCCGAAATAGTTGCGGCCGATGTTGCCATGAGATCGATGGGTATGCCTGCTCTAAAGTTGTTAGAGCGGATTCTCAAGAAGTCACCGAACTTTGTGTTCTATGACGATAACAAGGCTATGATCGGTGTCGTGCGATCGGGGAGAAACCCCACGATGCGCCACCTTGAGAGAAGCCATGGTGTTAGCATTTCGTGGATGCATGAGATGTTCACACGTGATTACATGTACTTGGCGTATGAGGTCACCGACAGGATGGCGGCCGATATTTACACCAAGGCGTTCAATGATGGGCGCAAATGGAAACATGCATGTTTGCAGATTGGTCTACTTGACCCGAGCTTGCTGTCTGACCCGGATACCCTCAAGGCGCTCACACCCACGTGTGATCCCATAAAGGGGACCATGCAGACCGCTTCGGGGACAGTTGACGGAGTTCCAACATTTCCGTACACACACATTCCGATCATGCCCCCAGACCTGTGGTGGTCTGGATTAACATCTAAAGAGGGATTGCATGAGCATGAAGGACATGATCCGGTTGTTGTTGCCAAGGGGCCCAGATTGATGCGTGTGAAGCCTCCACTTGCGGTTATGACACCGTTCGGGAGCAAGTGGCTTCGTTCCACTTGGTTTCTGAAGAACGGGTCATGGCTCAAGGTTGAGGATAGAGTTGACCCGGGGTTGCAATGTGTGCGAATTGATGGATGGGTTGAACGCGCAGTTTGGCAGTTTCATCCCGTACCGGTTGCTGTACCGGCGCGGGAGCGATCTCCACGACCACGACCAATTCACGTCGGGTCCGGAGATGTTGACATGCAGTCCGTGCTGGCCGCATTCGTTGAAGAACTGTCGAACGAGCGCATAGAATTAAAGTGTGTCAACGACCTTGCTTTGGAAACATTGCTCCGGTTGAAGCTGCTTATGCGTTGTCTGCATATCAATCACGAGCAGCTTGTCCCTGGTCGTTGTTTTGTTCCGTATCGCATTGCGGTGAAGCACAAACCACAGTTAGCGCCGGGTATTGAACTCGCGATGGTTAAACATGACGGTGGTGTGCTTCGCGCTCCTGTGCATGTCTCGCTTCCTGGTATGAGAACTCGCACAGTCGTCACTCTTTACAGTGTTGACTTGGCTCGGCCCATTGTGCTGATGGCATGTTCCGAACCGCGTAACTGGTTCACTGCCCTTGCCCGCCATAACGGGCCGCAGGTCGTCACCATAACTCTGGTTGATGACTTACTGAGCGAGTACGGGGGGAGAATCGCCAGACATGTGCTTACCAAACCTTCCGATTTGTTGTTCTTCGCCGGGCCTTGCACGGGGGGATCATCATGGGCACGCCTCAACAAGACTCGCGGAATTGACACCGCAGAGAAAATCGAGGCCAAACAAAGGGAATTTTGGAGATTGTTTGAACGGTTCGTTGAAATCAAACGGCATGCCATGACGAAACGAGCTGCGATTTTGTTTGAGTTGCCTGGAAGTTGCGATTATTGGAAAGACGAGAGACTGCATGAGGTTGTCCATGATGGGACTAGTCACGAGTTTGATGGGTGTCGCTATGGCTTGAAACAAAGATATGCAAAGAAACCCATGCCAATCAAGAAACCATGGAGGGTTGTTTCATGGAACTTTGACCTCGGCGGCTCGTTGTCTAAGAAGTGCAATGGAAACCATGAGCATGGACCTTGTGCCGGTCGTGAAACCAAAGAAACCCAGTTGTACACGTCGATAATCGTGGGTGTGATCCTTCGCCGTTTTCGTGCTCGAGCAAAGTGCCTCAAGCCGGCACCATTGCAACTCGCTCTTGCTTGCATTACGCGAGGGAGATCGCGGAAGCACCAAGCTACTGCGAGTGAGACTTGCACCACCCCAACTGTGCCACCGAGGTGCTGGGTTAGTCCCGAACCTCTGGTGCATACGGGGAGCTGGGTCAGTCCCGAACCCCAAGCTTCAAGGAGGAGTTGGACCAGTTCATCAACTCAATCTGAAACTGGGCTCGTATTGGGACAATTCCGTGGCTTCATTTGCAGCTGCTTATTTTGGGTTTTCCTGGTTCTGGAGAATATCATCAAGATGACTGCCAATGCGACTGTTGTCAATACGAATGAGTTCTTCTGCGTGCCTGTTGGGAAATCTAGGCAAGCGGCAATCTTCTTGGGGAACTTGGTGAAGAACGCCATCGAGGAGGGCAAGAGGATACCCAAGAGGATGGAGATGGGCAGCGACCTGGGTATGTGCGTAAAGTGGATCGAGGACATCGGTGTCCCCGCTATTTATGCCTACTCTGCGTACTATTCTGCCAAAGGCCGCGGGATGATGAAAGGTGAAGGGCAATCCATGAGGGTTGCATTAGAGTTCATCAGCAAAGTTTTCGGACAGCTTTCTGCCGACGAATGCATGCTTGGATGGAGGGAATTTTGCAGCAAGGGGAAGAAGATTGTGGCGGCGCTGAACCAACTTTGCGGTGAGGCATCGCTGCTAGCGAAGAACCCCGAGTTGCTCAACGTGACCAAGTACTGCATAGAGGGGGCGGATATGTTGAGATCAATCACGAACATCTGGGATCTCGCATTAGGTGTGGCCGAAGACAACGAGGAACGGTCGTTCAAAGCTGCATTCCACCAGGACACCCCGGTCGGGGAGGTATACAAAGAGTTCATCAGCGACGAGCCAACCAGGGCATCGTCATCGAGAAGGTGGAGGAGCTCCGAGGAGTTCCAGACGACTGCAGAGTTTGAGAGGCACGATCGGAGAATATCGAAGTTCAGAGATCGAAGCTGGGGGAAAGTATTCACGTTGAGCGTGATCAAGGCCCCCAAGATCGACTTCTACGGTCGTGGTGCCAAGGACGACTACCAGAAGAATTGGGACCTTGGGTTGGTCTACCAGAATGAGCTGCACGCATCGATGAAGAACCTCGCGTATGCGCTGAGGAGGGATGAAAATGCCAGCCAGCACAATCTTTGCGCTGGATGATCTGTGGGTCAACCCCCAGTGACATCTCTGACGCATGCATCGGGGCGATCAACTCGCTCATGTGCGTTTCCTTCATCATGAGGAGGTTGCAGCCATTGCTCGGTGAAAAGAACGCCAAAGATCAGTCGTATACAGCTTATTTCCGTCCAGACAAGAAAGAGCTGAACGAACTCTACCGGGAGATCGAGATCGCCAGGAACTTCCTGTGGTGCATCGACATGATCTACGAGTCAAAGCTGCCTGCGATGAACATCAACTCCATCAGTTTGGCACCGCACGCGGCTGACAGGGCCGCTGAGAACCAAGATCGGCGCAAATGGGTAAGCTGGTTGAAGGAGATCGAGAAGAAAGCCGAGAAGGACGTCATGATCGAATTCTACCAGAATAACTACTGCACGATGCACGAAGTCGAGAGGGAACTGGAGAAGTACCCCGAGGATTTCGTGGTTGGGGAGGAGCCGACGTGGTGGGTGATGGGCTCATCGAAGACGGAGCCGCCGCGGAAGACGGAGCGACAGCAGAAGTCAGCGTCAGGCTCCGGGCAAAGGAGCCAAACCTCTGGTGGGTCAGTCCCCCAGCAGGGAGCTTCAAGTGGGGGATCGCATGCTAGCGATGC
Organism: Effrenium voratum; assembly: GCA_963377175.1. Classification (NCBI taxonomy): domain Eukaryota; class Dinophyceae; order Suessiales; family Symbiodiniaceae; genus Effrenium; species Effrenium voratum. The sequence goes on along the minus strand of CAUJNA010003470.1, from coordinate 486,803 downwards.
TGTCAAGATCGACAACGAGATCATCAACTCCATTTTCCGCATGAACTCCGGTGGTGATGACGACAGGTGGGTAATCATCAACCCAACTGCTGGACATGATACCTACACTTCATTTGAAGGGGGTATTACTTTGAGCGGCGCGACTGTCAATGTGAAGTTCAACATAGACAACAATACAGGGTACCCAATCATACAAACTGTATTTGGGCCGTGTCTTGCAGAAGGTAAGAACGCCACATATTGGGAGTGTATGCTGAGATGCCTGACCTCTTCGCTATTGCACTTCGAGGAGAAGACCAGCGCGGAGAAGATTATTCTTTCCTATGTTGGGAAGGGGAATGCGGCATGGCTACAGCTGTATGCTTTCTTGTGTGCCCAAACAGGATGCTTGTTTACTGGACGCCTTCCGGGCGCCAAAGCCATCAACGCGTTGATCCAGGCGGAGAAGAACCCGGACAACGCACCTGGACAGTTGAACCGGATTATCAAGAGGCAGAAAAGGAGCCCCATTGGTGAGGCAACGATTCGCGATATGATGATCCAGAAGAAGAGCTTCTTGGTCCTGGACTGGCCCCTGAGGGCCGTCAACTCGAAAGGGAGCACGAAGACCTTCCAGATGATGGTCAACGAACAGGGGTGGACAAATATTGAAGAGAGATCATACTATGGGTCGAGTGAGCAAGTCTCCTCGCCCAATGACACATTGAGTATTATCTCCAGATTGCAGAAACTGGATAAGCTCATCATCGAACGACGGAGGCGAGACATGGATGACTCACCTGTGTCGGTGCACATTTGGATGTCGCTATATGATTGGGTGTGCATGAGAGGATGTGGGTGGCAGGTGACTGCCAATCCCATCATCGACTCCCTGCAAAAGGCGATATCTGACCTCGTCAACACATGCAAGGGCCTGGTCGTGGTGTGCGTGAATCGCGATGTTGCTTTCCATGGAGGAAGAGGGGACTGGGGACGATCGCCAACAAGGTTAGCGAGATCTGCAAGGCGGCAGGCGCGCTGGTGACCGAGAACGATCGCCTGTGGCGCGTGGTCCATGCGCTCACAGGAAAGAACTACAAGATCCCTGGGAGCTCGAACCTGCAACATTTCCTCCTGAAGCGACTGCTGGTGGAGAAATCCATCGATGTGATAGCACCAAGCAACGCGTTTGTGCGTGAGCTGGAGGAGACGTGCATAAACGAGCCCGACCTTCGATTCAACATCCCGAAGAACATGGAAGAATCGAAGGTGAAGTTTGAGTACAAGCCGACCTTCACTGCACAATCAAAGAGAAAACAAGAACAGCAAGATGAAGGGCACGGCGAACAAGATGCGTTTGGGAAAGCCGATGTCGGTGATCCACGTCTTCGATGGTATTCGGTCACGGAGCTCAGCAAGTTTATCTGCGAACTTTGCGTTAGAGAGATGCAGATGAACAAGTCGAAGGTGCTCGGACCAAACTCGAAGTTCAATCCCACTTCTTGCGTGAACTGTTGCGCGAACTGGAATGCGGACACGAACGGTATTGCGAGGTCTATCGAAGGGAAGAAAATGTACACGCGCCTCTTCGCGGAATGCGTGGTAGCAATCCCTGACCTTCAAAACCTCATGGTGGACGTCAACAATTTTAGGTTATGATTACGATTATACGGGAGCTCGCGTATTCTAAACTGAAGAAGGAGCTTTCCCACGTGGGTTTCGTGAGCATGACAGTGGATCAAGCAGCACAGTTCTACAACAACGGTCACGGGAAGCAATTGTGTGCATCCCGGGATGTGATCATGTGCAAGAATTCCGAGGGGGTCGAGGAGAGAATGTCCATCTTCATGATAGACAAGGATCTTGGCAATGTGGCCTACTCGTCCTGGATCAAAAGCGTGCTCGACCAGGGGACGATGTATGAACTCCTGGGACAAACTTCAAACGAGGAATCCTTGGGAGACGTCGTCGAGATGGTATTGGGATTCTTTGAGGTGATGTCGTACTTTCAGCACGAACTGCCGCTGTGGAAGGATGCCTGGAAGATCAAGAGGGAGTTCGAGCAGTCAATAGTACGACACCTCGCCGGGAACGTGACCCACACGACGGGCCAGAACCGAAAGCGGAACAAACCTTCCGCACAGCTCGGCGTGCCCACGAAAGAGGTGCTTGACATCATGAACAAGATCAAGCCCAGACATCCGCGATCCCTGATAACCGAGCCTTCTGCCCAAGGGTCCAAGAGAAAGGCAACGGAGGGCGAAGGTGACGGTCTTGGTCAAGCACCAGACCCGAGCCGAAGTTCTCAGCCCAACGCTGAGAAGGAAGAAAAGAAGCAGCGAGTGATCGATGGGCGGAGAGCGGCACTAGGATTCCTGGAATCAATGGAGAAGTGCATGGGAGAAATGGGAATCTGCATGAAGTGCGCGAACCTGGCCCACGACGCTGCAAGGACATTGAGGAGGCTGCTGGAAATGAGAAGGCGATGAAGATGCTCCGTGAGCTACTCAGCAGTGATCCCGTTTCATCGGATGAAGATATGGGGGATACGGAGGAACCGTCCTCATCAACGTCCAAGGAAAGAAAGAGAGGAGGACAAGCAGGGAAAGAAACAATTGAGATGTATAGCTATACCATCAACTTGGTGGAGATGGCTGACACGGCTGAGGGAGGAGAGCTACAATGTGGTGGCGTGGACCTCACCTACAACCCGTGCGGGGACAACAGGACATTCAAGAAGACGCTTGAGATGGGGTGTGACACCATCCCGTGCTACATCCCGAAGTATGGCGACGTGAGTGATGTGCACTTGCCATGGGCGTATGCGTCCATCGTTGACCCCAGATACTTTCCCAAAGGTGCCATCCTTGAGCAGGTGGACGTGATGCAGCTTGGCAAGAGTGTCAATTTCTGCGTTGCTCCTTTTGACGGTGCTCCACTATGCAGGATTGGCGATGATCGCTCGGTATTTGCTACGAAAGACCAAGCAAACCAGCTATCTCACGACCTATGCAGAGTCCTTCGACACAAGATCGGCAGCTGCCGAGGAAGTGCTTTCAGGTGCGACGAAGGTGGATGGGTCGACATTGATGCAGTCATTGACGACCGGAACAACGACATATTCCCACCAAACACCTCGAGAGCGAAACGATACATGGGCATCATGGAGGTGATCAAGTGGCAGGAATCTGGAAGCAAGAAATCGAGATTTCAGGTCCTGGCAGCAAGGTTTCCAAGCATCATGAACCCGAACGACACCAGGGCGGCCAGGGAGGAAATGACCAAAGCTGGCATGGATCGGGACGACATCGACAGGATGTTCAACAGATGCGATGGATGGTACAGACCTTGGTGCATCCGAGTCACAACTGGTCACAGTGATTTTGGATTCATGAGCTCATCCGCACTGGCAAATAGGTATTCCGCAAGAATGGGTGATTCTCTCGGAGGAGCATTCCATGTGACGTATGTGGAAAATCTGCCAAGCATCGTACGCTGTGGGTTAGTCCCCGGCGGAATCGATGGCGGTAACAGGCTAGCACTGCACTTTGGAGCGTTTGCTCCATGGGATGAGATGAACGTGGCAACGAAGGTGACGCTACGGAACGTAAGGAAGGGGGATCCGATTGCGATCATCTACATTCCCAGTGCAACCCTCGCGCGGTATGGAGCTGGAGTCGCGGCAAATGGGACATTCATGGTCTTTGACGTGATCCCGTTCTATGAGGTCAAGTCCATTTGGATTGGCAAGAGCAACGGAGGGAAACGCCTGGAGTACGTTGACATCAAGAGGGCGTACTCGAAATGTGTAGAGAACAAGATCTGCCCTGGCTTCGTCAACTCATCCCAAGAGTCGGCTGCGATGTTCCTCCAGAACGTCACAAAGATCAGCGAGAGGATGCCTGAGACCGAGACAGGTGCCGATAATCTGCACTACATCATAGACATGGTTGATCGTGCCTGCGAACTCTATCGAAACAACGAGATGGAGGAGTTCAATGCGCAGGTCAACGAGGTCAGGGACGAAATCAGCAAAGTCGTCATCGATATGTCCGTCATGTGCGACCGCGATCCCTACCTGCTTCTGCTTATGCCTGGAGTGCGAGGCGCAACTGATCTCCACTGGGAGGTACTACATCAATATCAACTCCGACGACGAGGAGGACAACCAAAACCCCAACGTCTCGGGAGATGCCAGGCGTGCACAAGAAGAAGCCAACCACGATGCGGCGGCACAGGAGGATGATGACGAAGCGGAGGAAGTCCCGGGAGAAGATGACGACATGGACACGCAAGGATACACATCCGGCTATGCGTCAGAAGAGGATGACAGCGGTTGGTATTACCGCGACACTGATCTGGCGTCACGGGATATTATAAATTCTCAGCGGATGGCGATTTGCCTTGATGAGCCGCGTGAGGCTCAGTACATGGCAGGGTTTATCGCACTCCAGATGTCCAAGATGTGGGGGATGTTCGAGGGTGGTGAGGAGAGAACGATGAATGCCACGCTCGAGGGGAGGGCGGGCTGCCCTTACCACAATGACTTCAAGAGATACCCCAACATCACCGAGCACGATCAGGAAGGTATACTTTTGCCATCAACAGCGCTGAAGATTTCTCAATCGGAGAATGTTCGGACAAGAGTCTTCCGATCGGTTGAGGAGCGTGAAGAGTATATTCGTATGATGGTGTGCAAATGCGAGGGACTGTATACACTCTACAAGCTGTGGATTGCAGCGAGAATCCTCGATGTCACCAAGGACGAAATGAAGCTCCTAGTCAAGGACCGAGTGCACCCGGTGGGTGATATTATTTTCAGATGCTTTTCACTGGCTTTCAACTGTAAGTATATATCATTCGTGAGGGATGGCCTGAACCTTGGAAAATATGGTTACACGGTCAACGTGAGCGCCATCATCTCGGCCATCGACCCGAACAAGTGCGACACACCTCTGCTGGATTGGTGCCTTCGGAAAGGGCACTGGTTACCAGAGGATCACAACAAGAAGTGTGTCCGGGCACGAGAAGCCCAGAAGAACTTGGACGAGGAGTTCCGTCGACGCACTCGCAGGCTGTCCATTGGGGACAGATATGCGTCGTGAAGATGTTGATCGCGGCACGATGTGGGTTAGTCCCCGTCCGTTGCTTGCATCTCATCGACACTATGGCGATGGAACGACTTTATGTCATGATATGAATTCATGTGTCCAAGATGACTGGATGTGTACATGGTTACATATTCCGATGACTATGACGCTCTGGATATTCATGGATGGAACTATTACCTCATGGATGATACCCTTTTCATTATTTATGCATTGTCCATGGTATCTGGAATGGCTATGATTTGCATTGATCGCTCGCCGATATTTCTTTGCCGGAGATATGCAGATTGCTCACGAGCAGGCGCCTCTGTTGGACTTTTGTGGCCAACCCATTTCATGGATGACAGCTGCGCGATGCGCAAATGCGGCAGCTGGATTGTTCACTGGTGGTCAAATGACGTGACAATAGTGTATTGTATACACCTGCATATGGGAGTGCGCTTCGATTGGTGGATGAATGTTTCACTTTTCATACAATCGAACCCGGCATGTTTCACAACGAATGAACGGTGTAGTGATAGCAAGTAAAAGAATGCACGACACGATTTCGTAGCTGAAGCCGTGGCCAGTGGAACGTTTTGTGGTGTTTGGACCGCATGATGAACAATGCGACCCAAATGGGGGATGTTAAAACCCTCTAGGCCCCGTGCCGAAATTGGGAAGCTGTTCTGAGGTCTATGTTGGTGTTGCTTACCAAGTTCCATTGATCGCCATTTTGGCTCAAGACACAATTGAGGTTCAAGATCTGATTTGTAGCTGCATACATACGTGATCGGCATTGAGAGCGGAAAACACTTCGCTTGCGCTGCATTTGTCAGGACCACTGTTGTAACTATCATTCTTTCTCCCTTACAACGTTTACACGGGTTCGGCTATAACGGCATCGTCCGTATACACCTTTCTACGTGGTTGGTATTACAGCTGGAGGGTTCGGTGCATAGCGTCCCACGGGACGTCACCTTGCCGTCTCTTGACAAATAGAGAGTTCAATATTAATAGAGACTGTCGCATGTGGATGAGTAGCGCAGGAGGTCAATGGGAAACGCAAATAGGAGATGCTAATGTTGGACGTGTGTGGTTTAAAGATAGGTTCGGTTTAGGTGCTGTTGGTGTTAATGGCTATGTTTTAAATTGTGCTGGAAAATCGAGATTTACTGACGCAGTTGATTTTATACGAGCTGACAAGGCAGTAAATCTTAACAATGGTTCATATTGTTTTTTAAATAATAATGGTTCAATACGAAGATATACTCCAGATGCTATAGAAGGTTTATATATGTCTCATGATGATTTTGTTGCCATTAGTGTTGGCGATGTTACAAATGCTTCTAATCAATATGTAATTTTGATGGATTAGTTAATAAAACTATTTTTAGTAAAAATGTTGATGTGTTAGGTAATATTTATACAAATGCTTCTGTTAATTGTGATAATGTTAATATTGCTACTGATGGTAAATTAACAATTGATACAAATTGTGAATTATATAGATATGTTAGTGCTTTTTCATCTTTTGATATGAGGAATACTGATGCTAATTCTTCAATTAGATTTATTTGTGGAGACCCCGCCGTTCAATCTAACATAGTTGGAGCACTTAATATTACTACCGGATGGACTTTTAATACTGCTACTGCTGATTTTATGGGTAATTTATTTGCTGATGATGTTTATGTTAAAACTAATGGAGCATTAAGAAGCAATCATTTAGCACCTAACGGAGGAACATTGGTAACTGTTGATACTAATTTAGCGATTCAAAATGCTTATTTAGCAACTAATACCATTGAATCATTTGATTTAACAGCGGTTTCATTTTTGGATAATATTTCAATGACTACTGGAACTGATATTAAAATGGGAACATCGGAAATATCAACTTATTATGATGGAACTAATTTATCTACAATTGATGTAATATTCAGAACATCAAACACAGCGTTTAGAGTTTCAGATAGCTCGAGTACACCTTCAGTTTTATTATCTGTTGATAAGACATTTGGAACAACAGTAAATCCTGAAAGTTTTACAAATAATGCTCCATCAACTTTTTATGAAAATATAACGGTTGCAGGAACGAAAAAACTGTTATGTAATTTAATTGAACCAGCAACAGGAACTAATATAGATCTTACCGCAACAACCGTAACGATTAACGGAACATTTGTTGATTCATCTGATTTACGGTTGAAATATGACATAGACAATATCAAATCTAATTGTATGAATATCATTAAGAAATTTAAACCGAAGAAGTTTAAGAGACACGATAGAAATGATGACGGTAAAACTCATATAGGTTATTTAGCAGACGAAGTATTAAAAGCAATTCCTAAAGAATTTGAAAATGTTGTTAGTAAAGATAGAGAGTATTTAGGATTGAATTATTTAGTTTTACCTGTGTTAGTTCATAAAGCAGTATTAGAATTAAATGATAAAATAGATAAACTTGAAAAAGAAATTAAGGAATTGAAAAAAGAAAAATCTAAATAATAAATATATAATGCGTAATTCAAATAGTAATGTTGAAAATTCAAGTATTGATAAAATCAATGATATTGATGTAGAACAACTAGATTTAAGTAATATTGATAAATTACAGTTGAAAGCAATTAAGCAAATGAGTGAAAAATAGAAAAACTGGAGACAATGAAATGTGACAAATTAATATATAAATTACCAGCGTTGAATTTGTGTAGTTATAGTTTATTCTGAATTAGTAATATTAAAAATATTAAGATTATTAATTATTAGGTATCATCCTCTGGATTAAGTTTTTATAAAACATTCTTTTTTTTTATCAGATTTCATTAAACCTACATACATAAACCCATGTTTTTCATCAGTTGCGGTGTGATATAATTGTAATAATGTTTGTTTGTCATATAAGGCACTTAATTCATCAATTATGCTATCTAAATCTTTTTGATTTCTCAATCTGAATACATATAACTGAGTAGCATTTTTTCGAACTACTGGACTTAGTAACGTATAAGACTGACACGTTATAAATGTTGATATGAAGTAATGACGACCCTTTACAAATAATCGGATTAGTTCCTTATTCTTACGGGCTACGTCTTTGTTATCACTGAAGTCGTCCACAATTATAGCAATATTAAAGATTCTTCTAAAATCATTATCTTTCATATATTTTACTATTTTTTCTTGAGTATCAATAATGTTCTTCATTAAATGTAGCACAATAAATAGGGTCATCTTCGGTATGTTGTATTTTCAATTTATTTTTGATATACTCTTTGACGCTATCCCAGTTATTATCTAAATGTATTGTTGGACTAAAAATATTTTTTCAAAATTATCACGGTATATATCTAATAATAAATTCGTTAAGACTACGGTTTTCCCAACACCTGATGGAGCTGCCAATATCTGCCGTGCTGGTAGTTGTCCTACATGTTCATATTTTGATTGTTTGCTATTGTATTCCTTAGTTTTATATGGTTTAATATCAATCATAAGAACAATATTAAAGATATTTAGAAAATAATTTATCTGTAATATTAAATGGAACATCGTTTTATGATATGATTGGTGGCGAATATCATAAAATGGAACGGGTTTTCCATTGCTTCAATCAATAAGCATTGAAAGATAACTAGTTTGAATTAGTTTGAACCTCGCTTGCGTTGTCCAGTGCAATGAAAACTCCAAGTGCTGTGCCCCACCAATTATTCTATTATGCATGAAAATAGGAAGATTAAATAATTATTTCATCTTATTATTTATATGAATAGGAGTTATTCAGATTATATTAATATAATAGATGAAGTGGAGAATATAGAACAAGTAATAATAACTGATAATAGATGTAAGAAAGTATGCTATTATTCATTAGAATTAATTAAGTTAGGAATTCAATATATCAAAAATAAAAGTGTAAATAGTAATATAAATGGGAAGAAAAATCAAAAAGAATAAGACAGAGACTACAGTTTCTTCAACAGATGAAGATAGCGGAGAAATTGTTAAAGAAACAGCTGTTATTGAGGTTGCTTGTCCTATGTGCAAAAAGATGTTAGAAATGAAATGAATTAGAAATACAAAAGAAAGGAAATTGTAAATGTTCATGTATTCCAACAAGTTTCAAAATTAGTAAACATGATAAGAAAATGAATATTGATAAAACTAAAGACAGTATCAACTTAGAAACTGATGCTCATAATGTAACTTTTAAATGGGGTAAGGATGCAACACTCTCGGATAATAATGAAAACGAAACGCAGGAAACCATAAGAGAAATGATGAAAAATTAGTATTTAAAGAGTAGATTTAACATAATTGCACTTTAATAATATATAAATAAAAATATAAATATTTATATAATCATAATGCCAACTATGAATGGAAAAGACCATAGAATTATAACTTTCGACGATGAAGAAATTAAAGACATATTCAATGGTGATGTAAACTTTGCTAAACAATTGAGCGAAGAATACTTTTATTGGTTTGATGCTAAATTCAATGATAAATATTTTATGAAAGGTATAACTAAACCAGATAAATTTGGTAAAATATTGAAATTTTTTGAAATTACAGGTGACGAGGAAGGTTTAATACAAATGAAAATAAAATTGGCGAAAGACTGTTAGAATATAATTTATTTACATATATAACATTAAATTATTCAGGTAAATTGTATAATAAAAACGCATAATTAAATAATTACATAAATGAATAATTATATAAATATTCATATATAAAAATGTCAGAAAATGGTGATTCTACAATTAACGATTTAATGAAAAAGGTTATAATTATTAGTAAGCATATTAAAACATTAACTGAACTTATTAAGAAAATGGATGAAAAAACCAACCTAAAAGCAGTAACGTATTCAAGAACGAAGACGATAAGGAGAAGATGGATAAAATCTTTGAAAAGAAAGGATTAGGGCGTCCCTCAGGCGACCATGAAACCAAAAGACAATCTTATTTTGAGATGGTGTCCAACGGGCGCATTAAGAACCCAAAAGAACAAACATTAGAATACTACAAAATTGTGAAAGATGGTGATGAATATAAACTTATGGATTAATATTATTTTTTTCTAAATCATTCTAATAAATGAATTTATTGGAGATGTTTGGTGGAACAGGCAGTGTTGGACTTATTGCAAAGTCGCTCGGTTTTAATGTAATATCGTTGGATTTGAAAAATGCTGATATTAATTGTGATATACTTGAATGGGATTATAAACAATTTGACAGAAACCATTTTGATTTTATTTGGGCATCACCACCTTGCACAGAATACAGTATTGCAAAAACAGCAGGATTAAGAAACATTGAATATGCTAATAGTATTGTATTAAACACAATAGAGATTGTTGACTATTTCGGTTTTCCGTATTTTGTTATTGAAAATCCACAGACTGGATTATTGAAAAGTCAGTCTTTTATGAATGGGTTAAGGTTTAATGACATTGACTATTGTAAATATGGTTTTAATTACAGGAAGCGAACTAGGTTGTGGAACAACCTTGATAGATGGAAACCCAGACCATTATGTAATAAAGATTGTGGTAAAGTGGTTAATAACAAACATATTGAAACTGCACAACGGATGCCATCCGGTCGTAAGGAAAATTGGGGCGAGAATTATGTGAAGCATAAGCAGGGAGATGTATACAAAATACCTGCTGATTTGATTTGTGAAATTTTGGTGAGTTTGGTGGATTAAGGAAAACGAGTTTGGGGTTGGTGTCCCATTTTTTGGGTGCGAGAGTCCCATTTTTTGGGGTATGGTGTACCCATTCTTGGGGGTATTGCGTACCCATTTTTTGGGGTACGGTGTACCCATTTTTTGGGGTATGGTGTACCCATTTTTTGGGGTATGGTGAAGGTTTTTTCAAAATATATTGTATGGTCGGTTGTTTGGTTTTTTGTGTGGTTTGTTGTTTGGTGGTCTTTTCTATGAGGGTCTTACCCCTAAGCTCATGACAATGATTTGGTCTGAAACTACTTAAAGGGTAGATTGCTTATTATAGTAGAAGATTGTGGAAAGGAAATATTGCGCGTGTTGTGGATGTCATAAGGATGGAAATTTGTTTACCGATAGTTGTAAAACTTGTGATAGATGCCGTGAAAGGCAGAAAAAGAAAGACCAAAGAAAGAGACTGATAAAAGCGATGGATAAGCAACAAAAAGAAATAGAAGAAGGAGAAAAACAATACTGCACACATTGTAAGATGAATAGAAAGATTGGGTTATTTTCGGAAAATCAAAAAACTTGTGATTTGTGCAGAGAAATGAAAATCTACTCGCAGACATGGAGAGATAATCATAAAGAGGAGATAAGCGAAATAAATAAAGACTATGGCATGAAAATATTTGTGTGCTCTGTTTGTGATTGTGAGGGTAGATTGAAACATAAGGCGGGGCATGAAAAAAACAAAGAAGCACATTGATCATTTAAAAAAAGATGAGGTTGAGGATAATTGAAATGGTTTAAGTTATTCTTGAAAAATGAAGAACTTGAAACATTTTATTAATTATTATACGGGTTTTGGTAAGTGGATTGATAAATGATGTTGGGCGGGATTTGGAAAAGTGGGTATGTTGCTTGCGGGTATGCTACTGCTTGCTCTAAGCGCCTTCTTCATCCTGACGAGGTGGACTGCCCTCGCTCTTCCTCTGTGGCAGAACCTCACAGAGGATGCCTTTTTCCAGATGCTGGACGATGCTTCAGCAATAGACCGTCGTTTCGGTGAATACGACTGGCACTTTTTGTCAAAGGTCGTTGTGTCCGACACGATGAATGCGGATGACATTCATCACGCGGGGGCCACAGCGCTCGCTGCGTGGGCTGAGGAAAACCTCGGTCCATTGTCGTTTGGCCCCCAAGCGGGCCCAGTCGACCGATACCGCCAGATGCAGGCCGAAAGGCTGCGTCCCAATAGGGAAGCAGCGAATGTGTCATGCATCAGTTCGGGGAGACAGTACGTTCCCCGTCCTTCTCCGGATGATCAGTCCAATTCGAACCAGATCTCGGCCGACGAAATCCGAGGCCGGGAGATCCGTTTGGGGTTCACCATGCCCGATTCCCAATTCGGGGATGACGAAGTCTACGCGCAGGACGCGACGTGGAACGTCGAGTACTGCAATTTTTACAAAGCGGCCGCGAACCTGTGGCGTGCGCGATCGTGTTTGCGAGAAGCCGCACAATGCATGGCCGAAACAGGGTATATTCACCCTCAGATGGCTGCGGCCATCGCGGCAACTGAAAAGGTTGAAAGGTTTTGCAACGTTCTTCGGGCAGCCAACCGCTATGCCGGGTTGGGCTCGTATCGTTTCAATGACATCGTGGGCAGAAACCTGCTCGGTGGATACGATGCATGGAGGACTCCTCTCAATGCAGAGGACCATCCTGAGTTCCTGGCTCGTGAAGTCGAGGACGTTTTCCGTTCCTACTGCGCGGGTCTTGCGAGGTCGGAGAATTTCGACCTCCGCCATTGAGCCGGAACCGGCACCCAAAGCGGAGCCGGCTCCCAAGGTGAAACCACCTCCTCAGGGTCTTGCGGCCAGCCAAAGCCACCCTAGGCGGTCGGCGCCTGCTGTGCATACTGGGTCGGCTCACACCGTCCGAGGGAGGCTGGCGGCGGTTCCACTGGAAGTGAGCAGATACCGGGTCCGTACGCAGGCAAAGCCCGAACGAAAGAATCTCCCGTTAAGCTTCCCGAGCCGCCAATGGGCGGGGCAGAAGGGAACGAACCATCGTCTGCAATGGACGTGGACAACGAGGAGAGTAGGGGTGGTGACAAGAAGAACAAGGCACCCAAAAGGGGGAGGCCGAGGCGTCAAAGGGTGCAGTGCCGTCTCCCGCAAAGGCGTCGCAACCGGAGGCCCAAGGCGGCTTTATGGATACGGCGATGAAAAGTGGTGCGCGGGAACGTGATCGGGATATTCCTGATGACGAATATTCCCCAACAAACGTGTGCATTTTTCCCGAGTCCTGGGAAGGTGCAATGCCGCCCTCAGTGACGACCGCACCGAGGAGTTTTGAGCAGTTGAGGAAAGAACTCATGGGAATCCAGAAAATCCTGGACTCCCCTGCATTGGTGGACCTGGAAGAGGTCGACCTGGATGACCTGGGCGAACCGCCCAGGGAGTATGTCTCGGACGAAGACTTCGAGAGTCACATTGACGACGATGGGATGGGGCCATTTATTGCCAAGTTCTCATCAATGGAAGTTAGAGATTTGATTCCCTCAAAGCAGGAGCCGCCGTACTATGAGGCTAAGGCCTGGCGTACGACGGAGGAGGAAATAGATTGGATGAAATCCTTGTTTCCTTACTTTCGTGCCGAAAACTATCGGCGCATGTCTGAGGGAAACGCCCCGAATGATGATGCCAAAGCGCATGAATCTGGTGTTCTCCCGGTCGGTGCATCGCTCGAGGATGCGGCGATGGTAAAACCCGCCATCTGCCCGATTGCGAGCACCTATAACCTCACTTATGAGGGTGAGGAGGTTTTGTTAGATGCCTCGAACAGGACGTATGGCAGAATCGCCTGTCCTGCAGGGGAGGGTATTTTTGGATACTTCCCTGAGATCACTGACCCCGCAGCGGTCACTGGACGAAGCTCCAGAGAGGCGTATATGCTTCTGGAAGTTTTGTCAGGCTCTACAGACCCGTCTTTTCGTTTGTGTGGGACGGTTCCTGATGTACTTGGAGGTTGGATGTCCATGACTCTGATCTCTATGCTTTTCGAGGCCCTGTACGGGATCGTTAACTGGCCGGTCATTAAGGACATGCTTTTTAGCTTTTTTTGGACCGAAAACCTTGTTTTTTCGCGTGCGCGTTCTTTGTCAACACAATCCGTTTTTCGGAAGTGTTTTTTTTGCCGAAAATCTTGGGGAGGGAGGGGGAGAGTTGGGAGGGGGGGAAGAATTTTGGGATGCGCTCTTACTCCGAGGTGGCTTGAACTTGACTTGCGTTGCTGCATGGCCAAAAGGACCCCAAAGAAGAAAGTCAAGAGGGAAGGGGCGGGATCCGCTTGGGCAGAAACATGCAGCAGGGGAACTTGGCAGCCTACTGGTTACAATCGTTGGCCACCTTAGCAGCCAATAAGCAAGAAGCAAAAGGCCGTGCACGCGCAGCTGCTCTCTTTTTTTCCGGCATTGCCCCATGCCAATGGAAAAGAGATATAGCTGGACAGCGCCAGTGAGACCCCGTCATATGGCAGCTGCCAGGTTTGCCTCAGGCACTGGCGCTGGCTGCTTTCGCCTCAAAACAAACTGCGCGAGCGCAGTTTGTCATAAGCGCAAGCTGGTCCAACTTGCTGTTTAAATCACGCAGGGCCTCTTCAAGCCGCGCGTTCTTTTCAGCTGCTTCACGGAATTTCTGCTCAGCCTGGCGGAGACGGTCACGCCAGTCCCGTGCACCCATGGTAGTGCTTTTGGTCCAGAAATCTAATTCTTTCTTCATGGAGTCATTGTCCAGCCGCAGCCGATCTACTTCAGCAAGCAACTCATCATGGTTTTGGAGATTCAATAGTTCTTCCTTGGTGAGTCGCACACGGATGTTGCAGCGCCGGTTGTTCTCGTACCTGGCCCAGTGCAGTTTGCAAAGATGTTTTGGGCAGGCTCAAGAACACAGTTGAAGAGATAATAAAACACATACTACAATTATTGACTGAACTGTTATTCCAAGCTGCCGTCTCTTAGTTGCAGTTTTGACATTCACGGGGTCGGCCTGCAGCTTCTTGGTGTTCTTCATCTCCCCCAGCTCGCTCTTTATCACAACCATGGCACGCCCCCTTTGGCAACGGCGACGTGAAGTCAGGCGGCTGGAGCTTGACAAAGAAAGTAGCGAGAGTCCACCCCCTGCCCAGATCTTTTCAATGCTGGCCCATAAGAGTTTGTCAATGGTCGAAAGGTTCAACTACCGGCAAGTCAAGCTTTAGATCCCCAAAAAACAAAAAAGTCCAACTTGCACAAAGTATTCAAGCACCACAAGAAAAAACTACCCATTCGGGCCTCGAAGAACCGTTCCATTCGGGCACTGCCCCAAAAAGTCATTCCATTCGGGCCCCGAAAAGATGGCTGGTGGACACAAATGTGCAGATTGAAACGGTGGCCTCCAAAGAGCCCCTGGAGAAACATCCACAGCCAAGAGCCCCGGGCCCCGAAAAGTTGTTCGATTCGGGCCCCGATTCGCGCCCCGAAAAGCTGTTCCATTCGGGTCCCGGATTCGGGCCCCGAAAAGTCGTACACCATTCGGGCCCCGAAAAGATGGCTGGTGGACACAAATGTGCAGATTGAAACGGTGGCCTCCAAAGAGCCCCTGGAGAAACATCCACAGCCAAGAGCCCCGGGCCCCGAAAAGTTGTTCGATTCGGGCCCCGATTCGGGCCCCGAAAAGCTGTTCCATTCGGGTCCCGGATTCGGCCCCCGAAAAGTCGTATACCATTCGGGCCCCGAAAGAATGGCTGGTGGACACAAATGTGCAGATTGAAACGGTGGCCTCCAAAGAGCCCCTGGAGAAACATCCACAGCCAAGAGCCCCGGGCCCCGAAAAGTTGTTCGATTCGGGCCCCGATTCGGGCCCCGAAAAGCTGTTCCATTCGGGTCCCGGATTCGGGCCCCGAAAAGTCGTATACCATTCGAGCCCCGAAAAGATGGCTGGTGGACACAAATAGATTGAAACGGTGGCCTCCAAAGAGCCCCTGGAGAAACATCCACAGCCAAGAGCCCCGGGCCCCGAAAAGTTGTTCGATTCGGGCCCCGATTCGGGCCCCGAAAAGCTGTTCCATTCGGGTCCCGGATTCGGGCCCCGAAAAGTTGATTGATTCGGGCCCCGATTCGGGCCCCGAAAAGCTGTTCCATTCGGGTCCCGGATTCGGGCCCCGAAAAGCTGTTCCATTTGGGCCCCGGGTTCAGGCTCTAAATTGTTTTCAAGCTGGAAAAACTCTCCGTGTTGGCTCCGAAGACTTGTTCAAAATGTGGGCCGGGTTCAGGCCCCGAAGTTGCCACAGAGGGAGCAAGGGACAGTGGCGCAATGGCAGCGCGCCCGAACCAACCTGCGGACCCGCAGTTGGTAGGGAGGTCGCGGATTCAAATCCCGCCTGCCCCCATCTTTTGCGCAGAGTGACCCTCGGGGGGCTTCAACAATTCAATTGCCGAAAGGAGCTCTGGCGCCTCTGGCAGGCATGGCTGGCCTTCTGATGTGGAAGGTCTGAGAAACACATGAACACGCAGTGGCTGTTGAAACTCACGCGGGCTCTTTTTTCAGACTCTCAGCTTTCCCCGCGACATGTCAATTGCATGTCTCCCCGACCATGTTGCTACTAAGAAGCAAGCAGCAATTGCAGCTTGCAAAAACCACCGTTTGGGAAAACAGCAAGGCATCCAACTGCGGGGGCGCAGTTGTTTGAACACCTGATCCAATCTGTACTGGAGTCAAAGTCGATTAGGGCTGAACTGCCTCCAAGCCAGTGTTGTTTCGCTTCCGGAAGAGGCATCCTCGGGGGATGGCTCAGTTGTTGCATCGCAGCTGGGCGAGACATCAGGTTGCTTGGAATCTTTCTTCTGCTGCCACTTCCTTGCCAGGACCTGGGCCTCTGCCCAAGCCACTGCGACAAGCCCTGGCATAACTCGCTCACTCAGTGGCAAATCGTCGGCACTCCCCACGTAGAACTTCATCCCGAAGCCAAACTTCTGTGATTGTCCAAAACCTTTCACCACAAAGCTTGAGTTGTCCAGCTTAACCATAATCTTGCAGCATCCTGCAGGCTTGACCGTGTAGGAATGGTTGCAACAGGCGGTGTCTCAGGCATGGCATCCGCAGGTAAATGGAGGAGCGTGGGGTAATACTCCTTCTGCTGCAGAATGCTCCGCAAGTCTGGGTGGCTATGCTCGTCCCAGTCCCCCGACTCATCACGCTTGCGTTTCCGCTCTGCGCGAAGGTCAGCCCCCCCGCCGAAATTCACCGTGCTCTCGTGTTCAGACGACATGTTTGGAAACCTTCGGCAAAACTCGGGCCTCAATGACTGCGGCGATGCAAGTCAAGGGCAGGACGACAAGCAGCAGCAATGCCCGTGCACTCACACAACAACAAAGCCTAGCAGTGCTCATGCACATGCGAACACCACACTCCGTGGCTCGATGCATTTTTTTCAATCCAAGGCCACACAACTTCAGCCTCAAAAACACTGTGCGTTGTGGCTGGCGGCGGGCCTGTCTCAGCCTCTACTCAGAGGAGAACACAGTGACTGGTTTTGAAGTTCCAGCAGCTGCGTTTCCGCAGCTGGCGGCAGCACGCTGCTTTGCGCGCTGATCTTGGTGCCATGGCGAATTGTTGATGATGGGTCCAACTTGGACACGGCCAATTTGATCGAACTCGGTGCCAGGGACCTGGTCGGCGGTGTCGACCAATAGAAACTCCGAATCCTCAACCTGCGTGTCAGCGTCCTCTCCTTCTGCATCAGATTCATGCTGTACTGCAGTGATCTGCTCGATGTCATCAGGATGCCAGATGGCGTTGCCAGGAAAGAGAGAAAGTGGCATGAACCTGCGAATCATGTCAACGTCTCGTCTGTGAAGGGCCTTCAGCATCACCCGTGGTTTTGGCACGGAGTCACTGATTGGCAGGCAAAGTATCGAGGAATAGTCCTGGGACCACTCAACCAGGTCAGGCGCGCGATCGAGCTCGTCCTGCCAGCCCCAAATCATGAAGCGCTTCTCCCAGGAAGCATGGCCAATGGGCCCATAATCTCCACCATAAGGGGCACGTTGAATGTCATACACCACACACCGCAACTGATAATGCTTCCTCTTGTACTCGTTGATGGCACATATCAGGTTCTTCGTGGGCCCTGGCACCAGCTGAACCCAAGGCCGATGCTCGATCCACTGCTGCACTGAGGAAGTGCGAACTTCGTGATTGCACCAGTCTGCAGTTTCCTCTGTGTAATGTCTTTCCAGATCATCGTCGCTGTTCACATGAATGAACACTCGCAGATCCCTGAACTCCTCCATGCAGATGGGGCTCCCTTTGCGAAACACGATGGCTTGCTCCAACTTTTCCAGTATCTCCGAATGAAGCTGATAGAGCGGGAACAAGCTGGACTTCCACGTCACCAAGCAAGCGTGGTCGCCTGGCTGAAACCGTGCCTCCTGACTGTCCATGTCGTCCAACCATGACGACACAATTACTGTGGTAGCACAGTAATGTCTGTGGGAAGTGGGACTGACGCGCAGTTGCCTAGATGTGAAGCGAAAACAGCTGCAGGGCAATAACATCAATCAACAACATCTCAACTTTCAAGGACAGTCGCAACTTGCAAGGTCCAACACGGAATGCTTGCTCTTTTGTTTCTTTGCCCATCACGCGATGCCATGGTCTGCTGCGCGCCCGCAGCAGACATTGCCACAAGGTCTAGTTTACATCATCAGCGGGAGGAGGTTTCACAAATTTGCGTTGCCTTCTCTCAGGACTTGGCATTGAAGCTATCGCATTCTTCCTCTCTGTGCTCTCAAGCCAGGCGTTCCGGGCAGCATTACTATCCAGGCCGTTCTCGGCAGCGTTGTCAAAGAAAGCTTTTCGGGTATTTTCATAATTTGTGGTTTTCTTTGACGCGCCCTTGGCTTTGGCCTTGCCTTTGGCTTTGGCCTTGGCTTTGACCTTGGCCTTGGCTTTGGGCTCGTTCTTGGCCTTGGCTTTGGCCTTGGCTTTGGCCTTGGCCTTGGCTTTGGCCTTGGCTTTGGCCTTCGCTACTGGACATGGAGGATCTTCTCCTGCGTCTTTGCTTCATTCATATCTTCGTTCTCGTCCTCCGGCTCATCAGAATCATCCCATCCCCCCGCCTCGCCGAAGAGCTGCTCGATGGAAGGCTCAGCCTCCTCGTTGCCAGAGTCAGGCTCATCGCAATTGTCGTTCTTCCTCAGGCTCGGGAAAAAGTTGCCTTCTTCAATGCCGCCGCTCATGAATGGCAATGCTACTTACTGGCTTGAGGGGCTCATGAGCAGTTTGCGCAAACTGCTCAAGAGCACAGGTCGGGGACTGCAAATGGTTCTCCGTGCACTGTCAGTTCAAAAGACAGGACACTCACAATTGCAGCAGCGTGTTTATCCCATTTTCCTCGCAGCGCTCCGAACTGCAATCTGCCCTGGGTCTGTGATTGCTTCGCTGCCAACAGACATGTCCCGCTATCATCATTATTGTCATGCGCTGGCTAAACAAAAGAATGCACAAACTGTGGCACCACAGTTTGTTTAGTCATCACCCACAGAGTCTTCACTGAGATTCTCCTCCTCGACGTCCTCTTCATCTTCAATTTCTTCGTCTTCTTCGTCTTCTGCAATCAGATCCTTGTCCGACTTCCTCTTCGGAGCCGCCCTCATCTTTGCAGCCTTCTTTGGCTTCGGCTTTGCATTGGCACCTCCCCGCGACTTTCGCTTCTTGCCTGTCACCGTGGACGTGGAAGGTTCAGGGGTGCTGCTGCTCTGCGGATGCGGAAGGTGCAAAAGTTTTCCCAGCTTTGCGTTGAAAATCTTGTCGTTGGCAGGGTCAGTCATCGCCGCGAGGAGCTGTGTGCAGACCTGGGCCTTGAACCACTTGGCGTGCTTTTGTGAGAAGCCTGGCGTGCTCTTCTTGGGCACCAGAACCAAACTCAAGCAAAAGGACATCAAACTGCGATGCAGCCAAGGAGCAAATTGCTGTCACTGGAATTCTTTTTGTCAAAATCACGCTGGCTGTCGCAGGCTCTGCTGCTGTCATGAGTGTGACAGCCCGTGGCCGATACCGGTGCAACAATTCCTCGATCATGTGCGAATGCCTTGGATTCCAAGTGATCGGTTCTCCTGCCACGTTGTCCTTTGCACTTCCATTTGTTCGCTGTTGGTTGTTCGGTGCACCAGCCACGCGGAAGCTTCCAAGCAACTCGTGCTTGAACACAGGTGCCCGCCTTGTCAGCCCTGCCAAATCATGCCGGGGGACCCCGTAGACCTCAGAAACTCGCACGCAAACAAGGGGCGCAAGCTGAGCGCGCCAAACAACCGCGCACTGTTTGGTTTATCCAAGGCGCAGCATCTGAACACACGGTCCCCTCAAAATGTAGGTTCTTCCGGCTTCCCGTGTTAGCTTGCAGCTTTTGCGCATCCGTGGTGGTCACCAAGACCTTTTCTGCCAAGTTAATCACGTTGACCTCATTATCAGCCCCCGCGCCTCCGAGGAAATCACATTAAAACGCTGAGGCCCTGGCCCCACGCTCAATCGCCGTCCCTGACAGATTCCTGGCCTTCCTGTTCGGAGTTGTCGAGTCCTCAGTGTGGATTAAATTCCACATCTTAGTCACGCCGATGCCCTTGAACAGGTTGTTCCAATGAGAATGCAGGCCTGACCGGCCTCCGTCAAAGAACAAGAACCTAAGATGAGCAACGCATGGACGGCGCACGCATCCTGTGTGTATGTAATAAGCTAGGCAACACATCCGAAGCGTCTGGGGGAGGCGGCCCGTCCGAGTCGTCAAAGGTCAAAGTGGATTGCATGTTTCGTGCAAAAAGCACGCCCTTGACCACTTTCTCGTAGTGTTCTTTCTGAAACGGAGGGGGTGACCTCCGAGCGTCGGTTTTATGCTCTCCTGCCTGCTCAACGTCCCAAATGAAAAGTTGGGAACCCTCCTGGCTTCGCGTGTTTAGGAATTCCACCTTCGACAAAGCAAGGATGAGTTTGTCAATCTCGTGGTCAGCCACCGCGACCTGCAAAAGGGAATTGACAAGGTCCTTGGCGGTTGTCTCAGTTTCTAGCAGAAACTCTTTGTCTTCAGTCTTCAGAGCTTCAACTGCATGGACAGCCTCAGTTGCCTTGGCTTCATTGGGCTCTGAAAGGCGGATCACAAGGGCGGCGTCATCCAACGCACCTTCGTCCGCTGACTCCGCCTGCGTTGCCGCAGCCGTTTTGTCGGCTTTCTTGGTTAGCTTGTCCCAGATGGGCTTGAGCGCCTCGCGCTCGAGAAGGGCATTCACGTCAAAGTTGGTGTGCAACACGCTCTTCACTTTCTCGTCGTACTTCTTGGTGTAAATGAGATCTGCCAGAAATTCCGCAGCCTCTTGACTGGCTGGCTGCAGCGCCCCCAGCCACGATTTGTTGGCCACGACTTTCACGGATTTGCCTCGGCGCCATGTCCAGATCATTACAATGTCATGGGCGACACTTGAATCACCAATTGCAGTCAAAATGCTAGGGTCAAGTTCATTGTCAGGGATCTTGTCGAGCGTCTCCCGCGAGAAGAGAAGGCCACCAGCCATTGCCTTGCGCCACGTCTCCTGAGTGGAGAGTTTCTCCCGGATGCGTTTTGCGTCCTCACATGGCAGGCTCTTGTGAGCCAACAGCATGTCCAGGATCTCATCAGGCCCTTTGGAATTATTCCCACGGGTGTTCTTGCCGGCCAACGCCTGGGGGTTGAAGATTTTGTTCAACGCCGCATCTATGAGGGCATCGAACACCCACTTCACGCAAGGCGGTTGCTTCTTGCAAGCAGTGGCAAGGTCTCGCAAAACATATATGGACTTGATGGGACTTCGCTTTCCGAAGAGCTCCTCAGAAAGCAGGACTTCCTCTCGGAAAGAAGTGTCGCTGAGCAAGGAATTCCACAGAGCCATCAAGACTTCGAGGTAGGACTGCGTCACTGCCTCCCCCGATGTCACCGTCAAGTTGGCAGACAAGATCTCGAAAAGCTTCTTAGTCGTCAGCTTGGTCTTGGAAGCTGAGTCGTGATTCAACTTGAAGGACACTATTTGAAAGATGCGTTGCACAGGGCTGTAGTACATGGTCTCGTAGCTGGTCCCAACATCCTCCCTTTGCTTGGCCGCTTCCCAGAACAAATTCAGCCCGGGCTTGAAGCGGCAATCGATCGTGGAAGACAGCCACGCCCATCTCCATTCCTGCGCTGGCAACTCAATGCTTGGCTAGTAATGTATTTAGGGGCCAAGACAGCGACGGCGCCGGCCTCCTGGAACTTGTCTTGCTGCAAGTCCCTCGCTGTGGCCAAGATGAAGGCGTGATGGTCCTCCTCCGGACTGATCCTCTTCATTTGCCTTTTTTCTGGTCCATAAACAAGTCATCCACTGCCACCACCAAATTTATAGGCTGGGGCGTCTTGTACGTGGTGCGCATGATCCACTTTACGCTGCTCTTGTACACTGGCACACTTGCAGTCGAAGACCATGACCAGCTAACCCACGCTACATTGCCGCCTGCAATGTACTGGTCAGTAGTGGAATCTCCCTCCTTCAAGGCCTCCATCCTGGACTGCAACTTGCGATTGTCGAAGGGGTCTTGACGACCGCCCTCCTCGATCGTTAAGGGCTTCATTGACTCAAGGTCCCTGAAAAGATCCGCCCTGAGCAGCAGCGCAGTACTGACTGATGGCATCTCTATTACTGAGGCCCGCGCCCCACAATGAGTTCCCAAGCCTTCCTCACGTCATCGTAGTGGGAAGCGCTTATGTTCCTGCATTGCACCGGGGTTGAGCTTGCCGAGGATGTTGATTGAACCATAGCAGTCAGTCACTTGAAGGTTCCGAAAGGGCGCGCTCCAGCTGTGTTCTCCAGCGCCCGCCGGACGCCGACCAAGAACTGAGCCATCTTGGGAGAACTTGCAAGGCTGCCGCGGGGCGCTTGGGCCGACATGACTCATGACCAGGCAACTACTCAAATCTTGCTACCCGCAACTATTGCTGGGCCTTGCTGGCTGCCAGTGTGTTTGATTTCCGGTCCGCAGAAACACGTCAATTGTTGGCTTTACTTCGTCTTCCGTTCGCCTTGCAGTTTCTGGGGCCAACACATGTTCAAGCTGCTGCACCTCGCTGCGGTTACGCAGCTGGCACCGGGGGCCTCAAATAAAAAACACTGCGGATGATCCGTAATCTGAACACTGCGGATGAGCCTTAGTCTGAAAGCACGGGCCACGCTCTGTGAAAAGTCGAATTTGATCCGCGTCAGCAACGCTTCCGTTTTCTTTTTACCCCAGTCAATTGTGCCTCACTGTAGATTCACACGCTCCTTGCAGTCGCGGAGCACCAACCCAAAGCAGGGCCATCGTCCCAGCAAATTAAACAGGAGCAGCTCTTGTCTTAATAACTGTGGCTCCACAGTTACTAGGCCTAGCGGATCAACCTAGCTGCCGTGAGCACCGCCCTCATTGCCTCCCTCAGGACAGGAACCGACATGGCGTTGCCCACCATTTTGCCTCTCTTGGCGCGGGACACACTTTTGGGCCAGCGGAAGTTGTGGAATCCCTGCAAAGCCGCCAGCTCCTTGAGGCTGAGAAAGCGACACAGGCTGTAAGCGGGCTGCGGGCTGCGCAACTCGCCACACTTGATTATTTGCACTCGCTAAATCTGGTTTGGACAAGAATCGTTGTCGAGCCAGAAGTTGTCGCCGGAGGCTCGTGCACATGTGATTGTGGGAACATAGCCCGAGGTGACCTGCCGGAAGTTTTTCCCGGCTCCTGCGTCGATGATGTCCCTGTCCAGATTCCAAACACCCTTCGCCTTGAGCTTCTTCCTTCCTGCCAAAATGTTGTTCCGCTGGGTTTTGCAAAGCTTCTTGATGTCCACCTTGGGAAGCCCCTTCTCCAAGAAGTCGTCCAGGCAAGCGAACTTGCTTTCAGGCAGCGAGTGGACCATATTTGGCTTTCTGGTTTTCACACCCTTGCGCGTGGACCTCCTGGCGCCCATGATGTAGATCCTCTTCCGGTTCTGCGGAAGCCCGAAACTGCGGCTGTTCACCATTCGCCAGCTCACAGCATAGGCCCGCTTCTGCGACCCAGGAAGCCGACATTCCTTGAGCTGCTGCAGAAGTTTGTTGAAGTGCTTCCTGTGCTGCTTATTCCGGATGCCCGTCACATTCTCCAGCACAAATCCACGCGGTTGCATGCGGCAGATGTAGTCCACCACAGCCTTTGATAAATCACGTTGGTCGCATTTCCCCTGCCCGACGCCCGCCGTACCTCGGAAGGAGCAGACTAAGCAAGACCTATGTGCAAAAAAACAGAAAGTAACCCAAACTCGGTTGAAAACAGCTACTTGTTCTGGCAGTCTGCTGTATGGTTGGCACGGAAACCCAGCTGTGTACAAGTCACACTTCTCGCAAACATTTCCAAGAGCATATCCAAGACTCCTCGGTCCCTTTTTGTGGGAAAGAATCACCTTTCGGCACTCTGGGTCCACATCGGTGGCAAACTGAACCATGAACTCAATCCCCAGTTGCTTCGCTGCCACAACATCAGTTCCCATGCCGCTGCAGTCGCTCCCAAGCATGATTGGCCACTTGCGCTGGCAATGTGACTCCACCGTCTCCACGCGAGGAGGCTTCTTGATGCCAGTTTTCTTCACCTTCAAGGATGTCTTCCCCATGCTTCACGGACTTTCTGCGGCAACGCAGCAAGTCAGCTGAAGAAGCAACTGGAGGAAAGCTGGCTGCGGGGCAAAGCGTGAAACGGCTTGACGGGCAGACAGAACACATGAGCACACCAGACAACAGACAACAAGACGTAGTAGTCTTGGCTTGGGGCTTAATTGCACATACCCCCCAAAACAAATAGCAGGTCAGCCCGGTTTTGAGCCGCAGTGCCAGGGGGTTCCGTATTGCCTGGCACTGCAAGTTCTGATGCATCAGAACTCGCAGTGCCAGGGGTTACCCCCCCATTTTCGAGTCCCGAGTGCCAGAGGGTTCGGAACCCCCCGGCACGTGGGACTCGAAAATGGGGGGGTAACCCCCGGCACTGCAAGTTCTGATGCATCAGAACTCGCAGTGCCAGGGGGTTCGGAACCCCCCGGCACTCGGGCTGACGGGCCCAAAAGAGCCCGAGGACCCGTTTGAAAAAGCATAAACGACTTAGACTCAAAAATCTAGTGCGTCAGAACTTGCAGGGGCCCAAAATCTAGTGCATCAGAACTCGCAGGGACCCAAAATCTAGTGCATCAGAACTCGCAGGGGCCCAAAATTCTGATGCATCAGAATTGTTCATTTGGCAGACACAGGGAGCAACACCAAAAACCAGGCTTGCGTGGCAGAAAGCGCTCAAACAAAACGCCCACAAAATGGAGGATTTTTCGGCTGACCGGACCCGCGCATCAGCCGGGACAAGGTTCCCCCCACCCCCCCACGGCTTTGTACACTGTTTAACTCCCAGCGCTTCAAGAAGCACTTTCCGTCATCAGACAGCGATCCATCGCATAGACGTGTTTCTCTCTGTTATGACGCGAGGCAGTGGCAGCCCTCTTCCCCAGTCTGCAGATTCTGTGCAGCGACCAATGCTCGTCATTGGCGGCTGTGACCCAGGCAGAATCGCTCTATTGCCCCAAGAGCTCCCCACTGTACAAATGTATGGGCGTTGAACATCGTTGTGGATGTCAGCACGGACTTTTCCTGCACAAGTCCTACACTCACATAGTTCTTCTTGGTCTTGGCAGCTTTGGCTGCGTTCACCCAGGTGGCAGCCTTGTCCTCAGTTCTGTTACCAGGGGCGCGCCGCTCCAAACAAGGCAAACGGGACCCGGACAGGACGACAAGTGTGCCACAGCCAGCCAAGGCCCGCACGTACACTTTCCAGTTGAGCTCTTGCATGCGTGTTTGTGCCTAGACAGCGAATCGCGGATGACGTTTGCGAAATGATGGCGTAATGAGCACATGTCTTCGGGTGCCCTTGGCTGGCCCTTTGTATTTAACCCAAGGCCCAAACCCGGTCTTGATCGCAGCTTGGCTTACGATAAGACCACCAGAGAGTCGCATTAGCCATGAAGCTCGAGAGCCAGGTTTTGCGACATTGTTCACCACAACGCCTTCAGCCAAGAGATAATCATTGACCACCAGGGCACCCAAAGAGTGGAGTTTCTGGTGCAAGTCAGTAGAGTCTGCCTCCTCTTTCACGAGCAATCGCCTAAGAAAACTTGCAAGAACAAAGGCGCACAAGCAAATTCAAACGCCAAGGCGCATATTGGCCAGAGCTGGAAGTTCAGGCTGACTCCGCCTGCGTTTCCGCAGCGAGCTTTCGAGCTGAGCTTGGTGGTCAGCTTTCCTCCTACGCTCCAAGCATTGGCTGTGCTCTGCTGGACGAAGCTGCTCTTGCCGCAGCAGCAGGTCGTCTTGCTGAGCTTGAAAGCACCGTCTTTTCTTCAGCTCCGACTACTTTTTGGTCGCTTCCTCGTGCTTGGTGGAAATTGCATTTCCAGCTGCCTTGCGGGAACTTTTGCTCAGCCGCAGCATGTCCCGAGGGGCATCGTTCAGCTTTAAGCATCGCTTCACACTCTTCCGGCGTCGAGCTATCCACGCGGCTTCCGAAACAGGGTTTCTTGTTCGTGCCTTGGCCGGCAAGGTGTGCAAAGCGAACTCCGGCAAGTTAAAAAAAGCTATGTGCCGCCAAGCGTCCTGCCGGCTTGCTTCTAGTCGAAGACCGGAAACAAACTTAGGTTTGCGAGCGGACCCAGATGATCTTTCAAAGCCGAAGCCTTCCTGCCAAATCTTTTGGGCAAGCATAGCAACTGCACCACGAAGACTGTTCTTGTCCCACTGGCGAAGCCGCCTCTCGAACGCCTTGAAGTAAGGGCCTAAGAAAGCCCTGTCGCGTGCAGTGTGGTACTTGATATCTGCAAAGTCACGCTCGCTCTGCGCAGTTCCAGCCGCCGATGCCAGCAAGACACGGGCAAGTGTTTTAGACATGTCCGGGCAGCGGCCGCTGGAACTTGACTCTGCCAAGGTCCAGGCTTGCAAATCACCCAACTCTTCCGACTTGGACAGTTGTTTTCCTGGGCAGAGCATTGGAAAGCGACAAGCAAAGCAGGACAAGCAATATGCACCGTTAAGCAAACTCAGAACCGGTCGGTGGCGTTGGGCAGTAGGCTTTAAGTCTTGGAACTGTTCATAGAGCTGCTTAGAGTTCGCGTCGAACATCTGGGAGAGCCGCAGAAGACAGCGCTGTGTTTCCGCAGCGCGCTTTTGGGGGCCGCTGAGCGAAAAGGCTGACAAGTTGTGGATCAGTTCAAAATCAGGAAACTCTGTCTTGATGGTCTGCGAGACAAGGGCGAGCCATGCAGCCATCCTTGCAAAGCACCTGTTGAAAACGATCGGCGAAACGCTGCCTCCCACACTCCTGTGCCCAGCGCCCAGTTGAATCAAACGAGGTCTTTCCAGCCACTTCAGCACCTGGCAGTCAGTTCAAGTCTTTGAAGCTCTGAAAACTTATCACGGGCTTCGCGACTCAGTGCTGTCTAGAAGCGTGCTGTGTGTAACCACGGGAGGTGGCTGTTTTCTGCACGAAGAGCACATGCAGCCTTTGAGCAAAGGTTGTCAAGCAGGTTTGCGCTGCACTCATGTCCATCTGGCTCTTGTCAAATCTGCGTAAAATTCTGCTCTCCTCATCAGCAGCGTCAGCCATCATAGCCATTTGCAGGTACACCTCTGTGGATATAGACTCCAGGAACTTCTTGGCAACCCTTCGGGGTTTCGCGTTGGTCTTTACTCGCAATACCCTTAGATTTGCAACACAGTTTTTCTTTGAAATGGCGACATACTCAAGCAAGCCTGATGCCTACTAAGTCTCTCGTGAGCTGTGGCCAAGAACGCATCCGCAAGAAGGATAAATCGCCCCATCGGCTTCTGCAGAGAAGAATGACGATGCTTGGCCGATTGCAAGTCTCTCATGCCACTGTGACGCAGAAATTCGGCGTCCATGTGCCGAACCTTAGCGCGACGAGACACTATGGCCACACTTGCGGCATGTGTGTTAAAACATGTCCACTTTTGAGCCTAGCAACATGCTTCGCAAACATCACCTTCAAATCTGGCGAATGCCAAATCAGCGCAGTCATAGACTCCTTTCCAGATATGAATTGCTGCATGTATTCCTGAAGCGTCTCGTCAAGATGCCATTTCTTTGTAAACCTTAGCCAGCAAGGCAGCTGTCTGTTAGTTGCATGCGCGCTGTCGCGCAGTCGAATCTTCATAGCTGGAAAAGTCTCGGCAGGAAAGTGGTCCCGAAGTGAGAGTAAACGGCCGGCTCTCAGTTCATCAGCGGCCGCATCCGAAGCAAACATTTCCTCAGCAGCGTCAGCGTCAGGGAGAAGCGTTTTGTTTTGAAGCATGGAGCAAGCAAAGCTTTGCCGCCTAGGTTCCACCCTTCTGCGAAAATGCTGCCAAGCCTTTTTGTAAAATGTCGGCGCCTTCCCGCACCACCCAGACGGAGGTTTTCTTCTAGCCTGAAACATAGTTTTTGCAACTCGCAGCGTTGTCCTGGCAATCCTTCGGGCGCCGCAAATTTGGCCATGGAAGAGCCCCAAGAGGCCTTGATGCAGTTCAAGTTGACCGCGCTGCGGTTTCACACCGCGGTTTGACACACAGGCAAATCTGACAGAAAGCATCGGCCCTTGCGCATCTTGCGAAATCAGAGCTACCTGGCACTTCCCAAGTTTCTTCCGCTCCATGTCCAACATAGCCTCATTCAAGCACCATGGAATGTTCTTTTCCTTGTAGCGGCCAAGAGGAGATTTTCGAAGCGATTCTCCTTTCAAGCGGCGCTCCACAACACCCAGAAAGGTGTCCATTGACGGGGTGCCTGGCAGATTTGGGCTGCAGCCACGCGCTGTCGCTCGTCGGAACCGATGCAGTACTCCACGCTCATGTTGTTTCAAGTGCGTTGTTCGCAATCCTTCCACTGAGCGGCTGAAGCACTTGCAGTACCGGCACTGCACATTCGACTCAGTCAGTTTTGCCCACTTGAACAGTCTTCCCCACTGAATCACGCATTTGGAAGAAGGCATGGCGCCATCCGAACTGCGTTGCCGCAGTCGGTGCAGCAGCTGCCGTACAACTTGAGCATGTTTCGACAGGCGTGATCAACGATTAACGATGCCGCAACATGAACTGTGCCACGACAGAAACACTCAGGCAAAACGGACGAGCCCTTTTTACCTCTGCGGGACTGTGTGCTTGAAGTGCGACCGCTTCCGAAGCCGTCAGCTGTACAAAGGCTTCGGAAGCAATGATTCAAAAAACTGACTGCGGCGACGCAGTTCAGTTTTTGACCTTTTTGAGGCCCAGGAACCATTCCTTTACGTCAGCCAGCTGCTGCTGTGTGCATGGATCATCAGTCCACCACTCAATGCCGTCGTTGAAGGTGACTTTAAGCCATTGTCCCCGGTAGTTGTACCAGCGTTGGCCCTTGGGGAATTTTGGCGCCCGTGGCAGCTGGCGGAACTGCGCGCCAAAAAATCCAGCAGCGACCCATTGTGAAAAGGTGTGGAGTTGTTGCTGCAGCCCGTCGTCATCCTCCTGCATGTGGTCAGATTCAGAGACTGATGGTGTTGGGGGCCCCTCGCATGGAGGCTCATCAGCCGGCGACGTTGGCGAACAGTTGAACCAGGCCGGAACTTCTTCTTGCTCCTTGTCCATGTCAGTGTCAAGCTGCGTCGCCGCAGCTGATTTTGGCATGGGCAAAAACGGAGTTGGGCTTGCCGGCTCCTGCTTGCACTCCTCCACCGGCAGCTTGGGCTCCTCCGGCTGCAGAGTTGGAGTTTCCTGCTCCATGCTCGGGACCACAGTTGGCGTCGGCGCAAGGCTGCTTGGGGATCTAACTGGTGACCCGCCTCGCGGGCTGCGTGAGTGATCCAAGGACTGGCAAGCGGTGAACGCAGCAGCTCTTGCCTTCACGTTGGTGGGCTGAGGAGCCCAGAGGAAGCAGCAGCTCAAGGGTGTGAGATTCTTCACCTTGTCATAGTCCATGTGAAGGAACCAGTCCTTGTGTGGGACGTAGTGTTCTTCCCAGTGAGGGGTGTGGGCACAGTCGTGCCACCTGCTTGCTGCAATCTTTTCGTATACGGGCACCTCCACGTGGTCCCCCTGCAACTCTTTCGGCAGCAGGCGGCATTGCGGCTGGAAATTCCGCGAGCACGCCTCGCCCTGCCGGACCCGCATGTTGTACCTCACGATCACCTTCACTATCACGAGGTCCTCCGCATTCCACACCAGCTCCGTGCCACGATGCATGTTAAAAATCGTCCTGGGGGTGTGGCCCAGAAGCTGGAAGCCCAAAGCGTAGTAGACATTGTTGCCGAAGACATTTGTCTTCCACGCGTAGTGGTCGAAGACGTGCTCCCAGTCTTCTGCTGTGTACCTTGGCGCACAAGGTCGGCAAGGCACGAACAGGCAAGACTACAACAACCAAGGACTAAACATTCAGGAATCATTACCAAACACAATTTCTTGGCAAGGCGCACTCCGACTCCACGGCCTCCTCGGCCGTGATACTCGCGTGCCCCCAGCCCGGCGTCGTTATCTGACGCAGTCAGCTTTCCCTGTCTCAGGATTGCCGGGGCACATTCCCAGTAGGTGCCGTGAACCACCGAGTGCAAGTGGATGCCATTTGCGTTTCCGCAGATGTCTTGAATACGACGCTGCCACTGCGCAGAGTGCTGTCTGTCCGACTGCAAGTAATCGAATTCGATGTGGCCAGAACTTTTCGAGGTCTCCTGGGGGAAATGGCGGCATTGGCCCAGAGAGTCGCAGACTCCGTGGACGTGCGCCCAGTGCCGCACCATCATCTCCACCAATGCTGGGTCCTTTGCACGGGGGTGGTTGCTCTGGCTCCTCGCACATTTTTCAAACTTTTGACGCTTGGTCAATCTCCCGATGTTGTTCCTCAGGACATCATACGGGGCTTGCACCAATGGAGTGGCCAACTCCAATGACTTTGTGCCAGCCACATGCGACAGCTTCAGGAGATTCGCCAGCATCTCGCTCGCGATGAGGACCGACTTCAGCGGCATTCGTTCAATGCTTTCCAGTGCCCTGTGTGATGGCCGCTGAGCGGCTTGGTTCACTCTGTCCAGGAAGTCTGCAAGCGGAGTCCTGCAAAGGTCATAGAGGTCGCGATGACTCAGCATCGTGTTGACCTTCACCCACTTGTGCCTGGAATTCTTCTCGAGCGGCTTTGTTGGGATCCCCTCCACATTGGCCATCCCGTGTGGCAGGAGCTCGTGTTTGTGTTGAGGGCCATGGACCTCTAGTGTATCTTGGCAGAAAGACGGCAAGACGCAGCCGAAATTGATGTGGTTTACGTTTCTCCGCTTGCCTTCCTGCAGGGGCATTGCTTGAACAGTGATTGCAATAGTTAGAACAAACGTACAGGGACATGCAGCTTTTCACACGCCCCAACCCCATGCACTTTCCCAAACCTGTCCTGAAATTTCTGGTTTATCAGCGTCTTGTCTTTTGCCAGCGTGAAAAAGTGGCCCGTGACGCTGGAGTCCAGATGCAACCCAGCCTCTTCTCGCAGTTCCCTTAAGGCGGCATTCTTGGCCGCATCTTCCTGCCAGTTTCCACCATGCCTGTAGACAAGATCTGCTGTGCTTCCAGCAGGTGTAGCAAGAAACCCGCTGCACCTTCGGTGCGCCAAGACATGCCAGTCACCATTGACATTTATGAACAAGTATAGCGCCACACTGCCATACTCGTCGGAATGTCGCGGCATGTCCTGCTGTGTTGCCAAAGCAGTCTTCAATCTGCCTTGCCCTTGCTTGAAGCCAAGGCTGGCGCACAAGCAGTGTGAGATGCAGTTGTGTTTCATGATCACTGAACGGCAACAACATTTGAGAGCTGTTTTTTCCACTAGCAGCCTGAGTAAGTAAGTTTGAACAACCAAGGCAAGGAGCTCCAACAAATAGATCATTCGACAGCAACTGTCCAACTGCGGGTGCAGAGCTGGTTCTAGATGCAGCTTTGTCGACAATGTGGTGCGCATGGAGTTGCGGAAGCTTTATGTTGAAGAGGCGAAGGGCAATTCCTGCTGTCGCCAACGACAACACAACCGAAAAAACAAAGTCGTGCAGTGTTACCAGATGCCTGCGTACCCTACTCGAAGAGCTGCACAGCCAACCCAGGGCGGGCCCTTGCTCATGGATTGACAAAGCATTGCGCTGCGTTTTTTTTCTCTGGCTGCAAAATGTGCGAAGAGACTGTTGCGGCAGCAATTCAAGTAAAACACTGGCAAGACTGCGTGGCCGCAGTTTGCGTCTAGCGATGCTCGAAGACTGTCTCCTTGGGCTGTCTGTGTCTAGCAATGCTTGATTGTCTCCTTGGACTCATTCTTCTGATTCAGCAGCTTAATAGTCATCATCTCTATCTTGTGGACACGGCCTTGCACCCCTGTCAGCTCGTCCAAGATATCCTTAAGCGCTTCCTCGGGCGGGAGCGGCGGCGGACTCCACGGCGGCGGCGGGGAGGTGCTGGTCCACGCCCAGGATGCCTGCGATGATGGCGGCAAGCGATCACACACGGCGCCCACCCAGTAAGTACACATCGGCGGTTCGCATTTTTCGGACCGAACTTTGAAGGCCTCATCCCTGGTGTAGCGCCAGCTGTGCTGCAGGCCAGCCTCAGCCTTTCCCTCCAGCAGGCACACGCAGCAAAACACCTCAAAGTTCTCACCGCAAACCATCACACCGCTGTTTTTGAAGGCCTTCTTCTTGAAGAACGGGGTCTTGTATTTCCATCCGCAGACATCGCACACGGCCTGCCAGTCAGAATTCCACGGCATTGTCTGACTGACAGCTGCGTTTCCGCAGATGTTCCACAGATGTTCCTTAACAGCTGCGGCGGGCAATTCAACCATCACGACATGAACACAGCATCCCTGACACATGTTTCAAACTGTTCACAGGCGCGCCCGAGCAAACGCAGGCACGAATCGAAGACTGCAGCTCTACCACCATTAGCCTTGCGTAAGAGGGTCTTTTTCTTGTTCCGACCTTGCGCCCGAAACGTGTAAAGTCAAGACTAAGCTACTGTTGGAATTTGCAGAGGTGTTGGCCATTAACAAGAACCAACTGCGGGCACGCAGTTGGTTTTCGCGGCAGCAGCGCTGCGTGGAACTCCGGCAGTATAAACATGGGACATCTATCGCTGGCGCAATTCAGACTCTAACTTCTCCAGCTCCTGCGTGCTTTGCCACAATTTGTGATCGATGACCTCCATGGTGTCCATTGTCGTCTGCCACATGCGGAGCGACATCCTGCGCATAGACTCAACTTGAAAAGTCTCTGCCCCCTCAGAATCAATAAACAGCTGCTGCCTGCCATTGCGCGTGTTTTGGAACTCCTCGATGAGGTCCAGCGCCGAATCCAGATTGTGGTACACCTGCCTCATCAGGAACCACCATCTGCAACTCTTCCTTCAGGTGTTCCATTTGCGCTTTCAATGCCTCGATCTTCCGTCGTCGAGCCCCAGCCTCGGTCATGGCGCGCAACGCAGGTGACTGTTCCATCATGGCTCCCCTAAAAAAAGGCCAGTTTGGACCAGAGCGCTGCAAAGTAAATTGCACAAAAAGCATCTCAAATTGACAAATATTGCCCCAGGTGCTTTTTTCTTGCCTGCAAACAAGCATGCGGCAGCAAACACATCGTTTCTCAGGCTGCAGCAGCCCCTCAAGCTCAGCCCAAACACTCACTGTGTTGCCGCAGTGTGTTCGTATATGAACTCTCGAAGCACCGGCTGCAAGTCCTGTATCAGGACATGGACTGGCCAGAGTATGGCCAGAAACACACACTCTGCGTCGTGGCCAGCGGCAAGACCGCCCCACACATCCAGGGCCTCGCTCACCTGCAACATTTGGTCATGGAGAGTGCGCAGCTCGTCAAGCTTAACCTTGTTCAGCTTCCCCTTCATCGGCCGCAGCATCTCGTACTCATCAAACATCCACAAGCCGTCCTTGTAGCGCACATCAGTCACCGGTGTCTTGTGGCGGAAGAAGTGTTCAAGCACAGCGCATGTGGCGCAGCACTTGCTGATGATCTTGGAGTTCACCCGGTTGTCTTTGAACTTGTATAGGCAATCCCCCCGCACAATGCCAGGTGAGCCCTCCTCCAAGTACTTGGATGCCATGGCTTCGCCAGCTTTGGTTACAAAGCTGGACATTTCAACGAGTTGAAGCCGAACCGAAGCTGAGCCAGTTGAACCGAATGGGCGGGCGGCGGGCGAAAACTCAATGAGCCGCACGCAACGCTGGCAGCAAAACAGACACGCTTTTCCTTGTGCTTTGTAAAACTCAGGAGTTGCCAAACTTCTCAGGCAAAGCAAAAGCCTAAGCTGAGCCGGGCTCTCAGGGGAAAGGCTGCGTTTCCGCAGCCTTTTCTAGATGCAAGTTCAGTCAGAGTTCAAGGGTAAACAGACAAGCTCACGCAAAGTCAAACAAGCATCGTCCAACAGCATCTCCAATGGTGTAAGAGGTCCGTCAATGTCGGCCAGTTCGTTCAAGAAGTGCAGAGCCTGGGTCGACTCTTCCACAAAGGCCCGCTCTTCAGCAGTGACGCGTGGAAGTTGCGTTGGTCCTGGAGAGCCTGGAGAGCACAAATCCCGCACAAGAGGCTCCCTGGCCATATCATCAGAAGGCAATGGCGAAATCAGCGCGCGCTCCATACCAGCACGAACGACTGCGAAAGGAAACATCGCGGCTCTTCGCCCAGTTCTTTCCATGATCAACCGCCGCAGGACCCGGCTGCATTTCCTGACAATAATCTCGTCAATCTTCATTTCAATGACATGCAGCGCCACGCAATGCGCGAGCTCGTCAGCGTCAACCCCGTAAATGTCCATGGCAGCACGTGCGCCAAGTTTCACTACCAGCTGACATAGCAAAAACAACTCTCTGAGCCACCGGATTGTCCAAACATCAAGGCCCCCCTCCCTCCCCAAGATTTTCGGCAAAAAAAACCTGTCCGAAAAACGACTTGTTTTGACAAAGTATGCACACCCGAAAAAAACAAGGTTTTCGGTCCAAAAAAAGCACCCAAAAAAAAGGCCTAAAAAGCATGTCCTTAATGACCGGCCAGTTAAGTGTACAGGCCTCGACGTGGCAAAATGGGCGGTCGAACTCCTAATACGGAGAGAGTCTGGAGGGAAGACGACAGAGATCACAAGTGAAGTGATCTTTGCGCGTTCCACCCTAATCGGGAGGGACGTGCCATATAAGGTTTTCAAGCGCTGGGCATTGCGCGATCGGACACCGATCGGACCATTGTTGAGGCCGATGGACGCGGCAGAGGTCCCTTATACGGGATATGTGCTGCTTTCCATGCCTGAGTACCGGTCCGCCCTCAAGACGAGGTGCATCCGACGTCCCGGCAAATTCGCCATCAAAGTCTTCACCATGCGACCTGATAAGATCTGCAGGGGGGAGATTCAAATCGGCTTGGAAGGCGCAAAGGTGCCATTCGTGAAGCTGCCGAGCCCTAACAATGAGGGCGAGTTTTACGTCGACGAACGCATCGCGTACATGGACAAGCGTCATGTTGTCGTGGCGATTGACCTGAAATGGTTGGCCATTGAGGGTGTTGCAAGCATCTATAAAACCCGACGCGGTTTCATTGCTGTGCGCGAGGAAATTCATGCACCTTTCTGGCGTGCATGTTACTTGCACCAGGAAGGGGATGTTATCTACATCCGACCTTGGGCTATCCGGGCCCTGAACGTCCCGGGTCCGCTGAGAGGGGAGTCATTTGCGTGGGACAAAGCTCCCATGCACGACTATTGGTGCCCTCGATGTGCACACATTCTATGCAACGGTCCATATTTTCTCGGGAATGGGTGCCTGGTACCGCTCGCTCCAAAATAAGGCGTGGGCAGCCGACGTGGTTGGACGGACTCAAAGCAGTCATGCCCAACAGCTGGTACTATGGGGAGACGAGTGTCTGGGCTCCTCTAATGGCATCGGTAAGCCCGATCCGTGAGGTGGTCAGTTGCATGATCTCCGGTCTGCGCTGTGCGCCATACCTCGTACACAATCCCAATGCGGATACTGTACAGGTCGCATTTCGAGAACGTCACCTCGATGGACACTCACTCGTGTGTGAGAGCGAGCGACGAAGCACTTGAGCGATGGGTAGCAAAGCAACTGCTCATCGAGGAAAGTGAGACTGGAATCCCAGTTCCTGAGGGCTTGACAGTGCTCGCATATTTGATCAACAACCCGCAACACGCGGCGCAGTGGGGCCGCCACATGACGAGGAAGGGCAGTCTACATTCAGCCTTTGCCTTTTACCTTTCTGCATATATGTACGACGCGTACCGCCTCGCAGTCGAGGATGGGTATCTCGTTCCACTCTATGGCCTATGCGCTTCTCGTGAGGACGTGATCATGTCAGTGGTCCAAGCCGAGCGACGCCTCGCGGATTTCACTGACGAAGATCCTGATTTTGACATCACCGAGACTCTCAGGCTGAGCATAGAGTCCCTGAGAACCGGTGGTGGGTCGATCACGGCCCCAATCGAGTATGCTGAGGCATACATATATACCGATCAAAACAAGGTCGACATGGTTCCCGCTGTACAGCGTGACGGCCAAAGCGTCATCGTTTTTGCAGATCCGCCATCTGGTAAGCACCGCAAGCGGGCTGCGACGCCTAGGGGTGATCATCGTTCGGCTCCAATGCGACCGGATCAGAAGGGCAAGGGGGATCCTCGGAAGGGAAATGCCCCTGCGAACCCCTGGCCCAAGGGCGAGGGTCACAAAGGGGACCCATAGGCAAGTAAGGGTCACAAGGGTGACCAATACAAGGGTCACAAAGGTGACCAACACAAAGGTAAGGGTGGCCAATACGGCCATCAGCACGGGCAATACGGTCGTGGCGGAACCGCCTGATCGAGGACGCCAACCGGCGGATATCAACCCGACGCGCGTGGCTCGGGATACAAGGGCGCACAAGCTGCCCCTTTTCCGTACCCGAGTCCGATGTATCCCGCATTCCCGATGGGAGGCTTCATGCAGCAGCCCATGGCTGGCATGATGCCGCAAATGTGGCCTGGCGCAATGCCGCAGGGGTGGTCGCAGTATCCGCAGGAGAGTCCCGGCGGATATCGATACGTGAATCCAAATTCGCCTCACACTCCGAACTGGGGTGATGACGACGAGTTGGCCGAAACCGAGCCTTCTCCTCCTCCCCCGGGGGACTGGAACCAACAAGGGGAAGGAACGGCGCGGCGGCGGACGGCATCAGTAAAGCCTGATGACATTCTGCAAGCGTTGTAACAAATTTGATTGCGCCAATGCGCGCGTGCTATCAAGAACGGTTTTTGTAAGTGACACAAGCAGGACAACGCTCCTATCATCATTTCACTATTTGGGCTAGTCGCCATCTTATAATTCAATTGCACGTATGACTGTGCGCTAATCGCGCCAGTCACATTGTCCCGCCAGGTACGTATTGTCACGGCAAGGCAGTCACCCTCGCCGGCGTCTATGGCCGCTGGCGATCAACATCCTCCCGCGCAGCTGATGCAGCTGGCGAAGGATCTCATCGAGGTGCAGGGGTGAGGATCACGATTGTGCTGCACCGCTGCCGGTGGGGTCCTACTCGGACCTGAACCGCTGAATGCTGCTGGCGGGGCCCGTCAGTTATCCTCGAGTGACCGCGCGCCTAGACGGTGTTTTTTTAAGGCCAGAGCTTTATGGTCAACGCGCCATGTTTCAACCAGCTGGCCAAAGCGCCTAATCAATGAATTCAGAATTACATCCACGTGGATCTGATGGTTCACTGTGGTTGCACAAAATTGCCATATACTTCATGCCTGCCATGTTGGAGTTGAATCTTTGTTCTCTTTTCTTCTTTTGTTGTTTTCCTGTTTGATTTGGCTACCGGTGCGAATCCGCCCCATACCCGTAATTCGGGGCGGTGGCGGGATCCGGGCTCCAATGTGAGCCCGGGCATGGGGTCGCGAACCCTGGTAGCCTAATCTCCCGTGTTTCTTGTTTGTTGCTATTCAACTTCAAAATGGCCAATGCGCCTTTCCAAGCTCACTCCATCTCTTTGTGCAGTCGAGGGGGGTGTTTTTGGGGGCATGTACTTTTATCGCAACATGTGCATATACTGCCACGGCCAATGCGCCGTTTGGCTCAAGATTTGTTTCCGGCAGAACACTCTGCTACGTCACTCGCGCCATACTGGCGCTGCCATCGCTCTCGCAGCAAAAGGTGCTGCGGGCCTGATCGGCGGCGAGGTGGTCAAGGTGGTGTTAGGTCGGGGCTGTTTCTGGGAAACTGCATTGTTGCTGCTGCTCCTTTTTCGCTTGGTTAATTGCTTTGCTCGCTTGCTTGCTGCGCTCGCTCGGTTTGCTGCGCTGGTCCCCTTTCCTGTTTGGGTTTTGCGGTTAAACAGGATTCCCCTTTTGTTATCCGTGTGGTTCACTGCCAGCCGAGGGCACCACTTTGCCCTTGGGACTGGAGGGCTTAAACTGTCTCTTCTTGTTGGTGGGTTAGGGCCTGTTTATTCTCTCCCGAAATACTGTTTCAAACCCTTTCGCAAAATTTAAATGTTTTGCCTGTTGGTTTCAAAGGGAAGCCACCTTTTTTTTAAATATATTTTTCCCTGGTGGTTTCAAAGGGAATCCATCACTTCTGGACTTTGTTTTTTGTCAATATTTTCCCTGTTGGTTTTAAATGGAATCCATCACTTCTGGACTTCTTTTTTGGTTAATATTTTTCCGGTTGGTTTCAAAGGGAATCCATCACTTCTGGACATATATATATATATATATATATATTGCCAGGGGGCTTAAGCCAATGGAGGTATATGTTTCTTTTTTTGACACCCATTTTCCACAGATACGGGGAGTTGCTCCAGAGGATCAATCCCGAGTCCAGGGTTCCTGATGCCCGCACACGAATTGCACACGAATTGGGACACAGATCTGTCCTCCCAGGGGGCAACACGTCTTCTCGTCGTGTGCTTGAAGCGCATTTGGTGGACACTGGGTCTAGATCTGTCGTTGTTGGTGTTTTTTTTTGGGTGGTCAGGGGACAACACAAGGACGGGTTGGAGAAATCCATCGCAGGTGCAAACTGGTGCCATCCCCGACTTCGAGCAAAGTCGAGAAAGTTGGTTCAGGCCGGGGCATGCTCAGTGAGATTTTGTTGCACCCACGAAGAAAGGAAGCCAAACGTTTGTATTTTCGTGGTTGGCTTGGAGAGTTGTTTTCTACGCCTTGCCTGAAGCTATGGGAAGCCTTCATTCAGGCACTGAATTTCATGAGAATTGTGTTGCTTTGCGCTCCGGTTTTTTTCTTTGGGGAGCTGAGGGGAAACGGATTGCGACGGGAGCCGTTCGGCCGGCCAGCGGTTGACCTAACTTCCTAGCGCTGTTGGTTGCGCTGTTCAGCCCTGTGTCGATGACCAAAAAGCCTCGCGCACAGGACGGCAAAGCTTTCCATCAAGACCCCTGACGGGAGTTTTCACGCGCTCGAGTTGCTCTTGTCCTGATCAGGTACTGGGACGAGGACAACGCGCGAGTGGCTTGACTGAGGAGATAAACCGCGTTGATGTCCAGTGCCAAAGTGGCCCTCCTCTCACATGTCTGTTTCACTGTGTGTTATTCATGTGCGTCGCCGCAGGGATCAATTTGGGAATCACTGGCCGCATCAGAGTTGTATTTGGTGCAGAGATGTGAAGAGAGCTTGGGACGCCACCAGTGCCTAGAGTATCCAGACTCGGTGCCAAGGAGTTGGATTTCCTGGTCTGCTTGCGGGCCTTAGCCAGGACGATCGGTGAAAAGGCCCACAGGGCCAACTGCGGCAGTCATTTGTTTCCATGCGGCCCGTTTCTGTAGAGCCTGGAGTCATTGGTGTGAGGCACAGATCGTTCCTTCCAGAAGTTCTGGCCACTCTTGCAGGAGTCTGTGCATTGACGGAGATTGTGCTGATATGGCAACGCTACGTACGGAGCCCCAGGAACGTGGCAGAAAAAAGCCTGCATGCGGCTTTGGATGGGTTTGAACGGGGTTGCACGTTCCGGAAATAGACATGACAGGCGTGAGACGACCTCTGCCAGCTGGCAAATGGCCAGCCAACATCCTGAGCGCAAGTCCTGAATGCTGAGTTTCGCAGGTTTATTTTTTCTTCTTCGGGATAGGAAACCCGATTTTTGGAAAACCAGGGCAAAACAAAGGGGTTTACAAGTCGGCACCATGATGTGCCTGTATAATGTTGGCCCGTACCGAGATTGCATGAAGTTCTCCTTGTTGGGTGGCTGAGGCTTGGTCATGGGCGGTCTAAGGCACTGATAAACTGGAGTATCATTCCTAGACTTTTGTGTTTTGTTTGGGAGGGGCGTTTTCGGCACAGCTTTCCATTTTTGAAAGGAGCGCAACTTGTGAAATTGAGATCGATCTACTTCTTAGGCTCTTCTTCGTGGCTCTTCTTCTAGCACGCGCATTCCTTTTTTGGACACATTGCACTCGTACTGCATTTTGTTCGCTGGCATCACGACTGCCAGGGTCCATGGCCCCTCTTACTTGTCTGGCCGGCGCCAGCACATGCCAAACATGCCGCTGCCAACACGGCCCTTTTGGAACACTTGGCCGCTGAGCCGACTTTCGCTTGTCTTGACCTTAGGGATCTGTTGGCGCCAAGGCCAGATTCTTTTCGACCTCTTCCAAGAGTTCGGCCTGTGTGAGGCAGGCGCCGAAGCCGGGCAAGGGCTGCAGAAACATGCGCAGTGGATCAAGACATTGGGTGAACCTTGCCGCTCCGGCAAATGGGTTCCAGGGTGCCACACACACATGATTGCCGTGTGATGCAACTCGTTTAGGGTCCATGGATTCTTTTCTGGGAAGGTCGGGCAATCGCACTTGCTATAGCTGAGCGTTGCTTGCTCGCTTTCGGCCGAACAGAGCATGTGATGTCTCCGGCAAAGGAGCAAGCCCGTACAAATCCACAGCATGAACGATGGAAAGGTAGCAATTTGAACCGGAGCGTGTTTTCGTAGACGTTGTGTGAAGTACATTTCTCGCGCTAGGTGATCCGAGTGGAATTGTGGACACTCCGTTTCAGCTTTGATTTATGTCTCTTTGGTACGCGATTGGTCTGCAAGAGCTGGTTCTGTTTGCCTGATTTTGCGGGTTGCGCTATGACCTGAGGCAGAGGGCGCTGGCGCCTGGTCAGCCACGGCCCCAGTGAGAGAGGGTGCACGGCAGTGGAGCAAAATGGGCAAACTAAACCCTTTAAGTGCAACTTGACATGCCACATTTCGAGGTCACTGAACATGGACCGTAAGGTCTAGAACGATGTTTTTCGCAGACGTTAGGACTTAGGGTGTCTGGCGACAAGCTTCGTGGTGCCTTGAGAGCTTCTCCGATCAACCTTGCTGGTACATAAGTGTATCACTTGCAGCTGCTTGTGGCTCTGAAGTTTTGAAAGTTGGCCATGTCAAACGGTCTTGGATTCCGTCTTGCATTGGATATGTGTCAGTGCTTTCAGCGTGCCATTGCTCTCGCGAGGCTCAGAACCGAAACACCAACTGACTCACTGACTCACTGGCTCACTGACGTGCCCTTTCAGACCACCACATCCGCCATGGCACGGAGAGAAAGGGCGATCGCCACACGGCGACTGCGGGGGCTCGCTCTGCTGGGATGCCTTTGCCTGCGGGGCGCGCCCGCCTTTGCTGGCACCAGGCTGCAGCTTGTCAGCATACGGTAAGTCTTTGGCCCACAGAACGAACCTGTTTGTTTCCCGGAAACCCGTGGTTCGGTGAACTTCTTCGTTTCTTTGGCGCGCGAGGGCGAGCAGCCCACCCTGCTTCTTTGGACTCATGACAGAGGCAATTACCGACTCGAGCTGCGAGCAAGTTTCGGTCAAATTGTCTGGACAGGCACCATTTTTCCCTCTTGGGAAGCAAGTAATTTTGAGCTCGGGGGTTCGGTGGTAGAGGCATGCCCTCTCACGGCGTTGCTGGATGAGAGCAGCGGAGTCCATGCGCCTCGGAATGGACGTTAGTGACATCAGCAAGATTGCTTTTTTTGGTTTCTAGCCCTTGACGAGCAACATACTTTGATGATGATGACGATGATGCTGCTGCTGCTGTTGCTGCTGCTGATGATGATGATGATGATGAAGGACACAAGCCAACAAAGGAGCACAATCACATCTTTTTACACATGCTTGAAGGACAGAGCATGTTTTTGAATATTGGCCAGGTTTCTTTGTAACACTCCACATCTTCAGGACAGCACGACCGTGAAATGTTGCTGTGTCCAACTGGCCTCGTTCATGCAATAACTTGACCAACGCACACACACACACACACATGTGTTTGTTTGTGTTTCTGTGTGTGTGTATGATCCGCCCTTCATCATGGGGCTTCCTACCTTTTGTTTTTGTGGTTTCGTGGAGTCGGCTCGTACTTTCGGAACCTCTGGGCGAGAAGTAGCGCGGGAACGTGCTGCGAGTCCTGATGAGGATGCGCTCCCAACCCGAAAGCCGACTCATGTGACCAAGCCGAAACTCCTTTGACTTTTTGACGTTTGTTCCCAGTTGTGGCGGAGTATATTGCCTGAGCACGTGTGTTGCAGTTCGGGGGCATTTTTCCCGAAAGCATGGCGAAGGGTTCTTCCGCTGGGTTCACTTGAGTTGTTCTCATGAGAGTCACTACAAGGTGTCATTGCAAGGAATCATCATCATGAAAGTCAATGCAAGGAGTCATTGCAAGGAGTCACTGCAAGGAGTCATTGCAAGGAGTCATTGCAAGGAGTCATTGCAAGGAGTCATTGCAAGGAGTCATTGCAAGGAGTCATTGCAAGGAGTCATTGCAAGGAGTCATTGCAAGGAGTCATTGCAAGGAGTCATTGCAAGGAGTCATTGCAAGGAGTCATTGTCATTGCAAGGAGTCATTGCAAGGAGTCATTGCAAGGAGTCATTGCAAGGAGTCATTGCAAGGAGTCATTGCAAGGAGTCATTGCAAGGAGTCATTGCAAGAAGTCATTCAAGGAGTCATTGCAAGGAGTCATGAGAGTCATTGCGAGCTGCGTCAAGTGCAAGTTGCAAGTGCAAGGAGTCAAGTGCAAGTTGCAAGTGCAAGGAGTCAAGTGCAAGTTGCAAGTGCATGGAGTCAAGGAGTGCAAGTTGCAAGTGCAAGGAGTCAAGTGCAATTGACTTGCGAGGAGTTAAAATCTCTTGTTAGGGCGGCGGGGTAGTGCCGACGACACTACACGAAAATCGACCCTCTGCGGGGATCGGCGTGGTCGGTGCAAAAACTCGTGGTTTTTTGCGATTTCTAACCTGCTCGCGCGACCCTCTGCGGGGATCGGCGTGGTCGAGGTGCAAAAACCCATGGTTTTTTGCGATTTCTAAAGTTCCCGCGCGACCCTCTGCGGGGATCGGCGTGGTCGAGGTGCAAAAACCCATGGTTTTTTGCGATTTCTAACATGCTCGCGCGACCCTCTGCGGGGATCGGCGTGGTCGAGGTGCAAAAA
>CAUJNA010003470.1:417500-443361 GCA_963377175.1 Effrenium voratum | reverse complement strand
CAGCGGAATTTCACGTTTTAAGCAGGAACGGGGTTTCACTAAAG
Source organism: Effrenium voratum (assembly GCA_963377175.1). Taxonomy (NCBI): domain Eukaryota; class Dinophyceae; order Suessiales; family Symbiodiniaceae; genus Effrenium; species Effrenium voratum. Next base: position 443,317 of record CAUJNA010003470.1, on the reverse strand, counting down.
GTTCATAGATAAGTCTCACCAACTTTGATGATGAGCGCGGACCGGGTGACGTTTGGCCTTGTATTGACTTGTGCTTGACATGGACTTGCGTTGACTTGCATCTTGTCGGATTCGATTTTCTCAAGATTAAGTTGGCGCGGCTTTTGAGTTTGCTGAACCGTCATGTCTCGACGGGATGATCGCGACAGATCTAGAACTCGACGCAGACGGGATAGGAGCCCTTCTTCACCTCCTCGCAAAGCTCGCAGACGTGATCAGGACGACACCTTGGTCTCGGACGGCATGGATTGGAACAACCTGATGACTTGGCAGCACAATCCGAGCTACAACGCTCCCAATTCCTTTCCAATGTCACAAAGCAACTACCTGCAGAATCCCTCGTCATCGCAGCTCTATCAGCACCCTCCGGTCAACTACATGATGCCGTTCCCTCCGGAACCTACGTCGGCTAAGACCGTGAAGTCGATGATGCCACCTCCTGGCAACGCACAAGGACATCCTTCACAACCAGCGGCAACACCTGGCTATCCAGCTACGCTGCCAGTGCAACCTCAGAAAGCATGGCTTACTCCACCGGAAGAGTGGCAACCTGGTGACGGCCTGTTGGACAAGAACCAACTCTACTCCTTCACCCTGCCCATGACGGTCGCCAACACCCCACATAACACGCAACGGGATATGTCGGGCATGGACATCCGGGACGTTCGCCTGGTTCAGGTCATTCACGGTGGCATTTCCAACTGGCTACTGAGGCCATTTGCTCACGGGCGATTTGTGACGTGGGACGGGTTTCGCACCCGCACCGAGGCCTTGCTTTGGAGCACTTGTTCAAAGTTGCTCCGTCGATCTCAGCCCCTCAACCTGCTTACTTTGGAGAAAGACTTGGCCAACTCGCTGGGACTCAACATTGATGACTTCAATCAGCGGATCAAGGTCCACGAGCACTTGGGCAATCTTGTGCTTCAGTTTCTTCAACAACATCATCAGACTCTCATGCCCCATTGTCAGGAAGATGAGACGCTGCAGAAGTACCACAACCTCAAACGTGCACACGAGTTGCTTCCAGGCGCAGTACTCGGCGTCACAGAGATCGTCGCCTCCTTCTACGATGACCTCCCAGAAAGATGCTGCAGAGCTGGTCACACCGCCTCCGGTCAATCACTCGCAGTTTGCAACTCCCACCAGCTCGCTGCCCACGCTAAGTGCGGCAGCCCTTGACGGCAAGCCACCTCAGCAACAGCCTCGGATTATCCAATCTCTTCACGGCCTGTCACCCCCACCTGCCAAGCAAGCAACATCCCAGTTGCTCACCATGCACAGCACGCCTGAAGACATCATCAAGCACTACTCCTGGACCAGTGATCAGCCACGATTCTACCTCAAGCAGGCTCCCACTACTACTACCGTGCCATCGCTGATCAAGTGGGCCAACCACCCCTCCCGTCTCAACGGCAACAAGTCTCTGGATCCCACGGCAGTTCAGCTCCTGCAAGCGCGTCAACGTTTGCCAAAAGGTGATGCTCCCACGTTTGCTTCAATGGCCTCTTTGTGGGGACTACAGCCAGGCTACACCACCAAGCTCTCGGACAAAGCGCTGTGCCTGCTCATTGTGGCAGCTCGACTTCTTACCGGATGAAGTGATTTTGCTTGTCAATTTGAGCCCGGAGTGGCCACTTTGCGGCGTTGTGATTTGCGCTTGAAAACTTGTATGCCTTTGACATGGGTGCTTGTCATGTCTTGTGAGTTGCTTGTTGCTGCACTTGTCTGGGACATGCATGTCGCTGCCACCTTGTAGCCGCAATTGACCAGACATGCATCATGTGGACTGAGCTTCAACGCAGCGGGATCTTTGATGACGTTGCACAATGGCACTCCTTGGCTACTTTGCTGCACACATTAACGTTTTTCTCAGCATGCCGGCGGTTTTGCTTCCCTGGACTTCAACTGCCAACAGCACCTCCTGATGAGTATGAATCGATTCAACAAGTACCTCAGTTGCACCTCATTCTGGAAGTGCTCACCCTGGTTCGCATTGCGCTTCAGATTCCGATGACTGCCATGTCACACACCCGTCACACGGTTGCCAATAGATATGAGATCCACAGATGTCGGATCACATCGTATCTCCTGATTTGCTTTTTGCAGCGATCAGGATGTTCTACGCAGAGAACATTCCCGCTGCCGCAAATATCTACAACCCCTGCGGGGACAACATGCTTTCTTTGAACCTGCGCTTCAATATTGGAAGAGATCCAACAACTACTGGCTGTTCTGTGCGGTTCCGATCGAGATCAAGCTTCCCACTTCCTCGGTGTGGGTCCAAGAAAGCAAATGGCAGTACATGCTGCGCCCGCATGTAAATGCACCCTGGATACACAGGCTTCTTCGGAAAATTGGCTTCCGTGAACATCTGGTTGACTTTCGACGTCATTCGTTATCATCGCCTACGTCATTATCCCTTGACAAGCGGTTTCGGCGACGACTACATCCAGATCTACATCGTCAACTGCGGCCGGAGATGCTGGACGACATCCAAGCACACTATTCCACTTTGTATCGGCTGGGATCTAATACTGGTGCGTCGTTTCAAACCATGCGTGAACTTCTATCGGCGGCACAGCACAGCTTCTCAGATCAAAGGGATTCGAAGTGCCAATGATCAGATGTTTACTTACTCCTCGTGGTCATCTCGATCGAGTGTTTGTAGTTGGCTCGGACCCTGTGGTTGTTTGCTTTCGGTACTCTTCCCCCTTGGCATGGCGTTTATATGGTGAGCAGCCTGCTGCGTCCGGATGGGACGGTTCAGACCACCAGTCAGGTTACCTTGGACCAGTTCCCTAGCTTCATCAACGGCAATGAGGTGCAGCTTTTCGTACAGACGCACGGCATGGTGCATCTGCGGAATGTCCAGACCCACAGCTCCTCGCGCACCGCCCAGGCGATGCAAGACCGGACAGCAGACATGCGCTCTCGCTCACCAGTTCTCGGGTTAGGCTCACACCTAGACCTCATGGCAACTCCGAAGATGATGATGACTGGGGTGAATGGACACATAGTGGCCTCCGGAGTCATGATGACCGTAGGCGACCTCGGTCGCCGTCCGTGCCGCCAGGACGCCATGTTACATCTTCGACCAGCAGGACCGACCATCCGACGCACACGGTTGACCTCATTCAGCTTCGTGTTCGCACTTCGGCACCATCGCTGGGCAGCCATCACTTTGTGCTTCGCTCGGGCAGTCGGGTTGAAGAAATTGCCATACGTATCAACGATGTTTTGTACTACACCCTTCCTTGCATTGCGGAGTTAGTCTTTCCGGACCCAACAAATGGAAGCAATCCTGGGAAACAGTCTACCGGAGCCTCATGCCGCACCGCGACAATATCATCCAGGATCAGAGTGAGATCGGTCTCGGAGCTGACAGCAATGCGACTCCCGCACGGCAACCCAGGTGCTTGGACCGCGGAGGTCATCAATGAGATCTCCCGGGAGTTCAACATTGCTGTCGACAATTTGCCTGAGCAGCTCGTAGTTCAGCTGGGCGTCTTGGAGAAGTGTTGGCCGTACATCCAGAAGACCCGGAGGACATATTGCCGGTTTCAGCCCAGCAAAAAGGATTCGAGGAACAATCAGTACGGGATCCTCTTCTCCTTTGAGCCGCGCCGCAAACTACCGGACAACCTTCGCTCGCAGTTGATCTCGCCGTTCTTCTGGGCGCACAACACAGGCATCAATGCCGCCATCGGCATCTTGAAAAACAAGGAGCTCATCCGACCTTCGAAATGGCAGAAGCATCCACCTCCCAACCACGAGTACACCAATTGGAACGACGTGTGGATTCCGCCAATGGGCTTCTATTGCAGAGGGAGCCTCATTTCCCATGAAGCCGCTGTGAAGTCTGCCGCCCAGATTGCCGGAGTCCACTCTCCTCGTCCTTTTTGCATCGGAGGAGTGGCGCGCCTGCGCCAACATCATTGTGTAATTCCACGCGGTGGCACGTATGCAGACATTGCCGCTTCCCACTACTATGACTGCATTCACGCCAAAGATGGCAGGTGGAAGCTTCGATCATCCATTGCGGTTCCCAGCTACTTGGGGATGTTCTGGTAAATGTTTCCTGCATGGCACCGATCAGGCGCTGACGCTATGACCCTCATGCGGCTTGTGACAGCTGATTTTCGTGATATTCATCATGACGTTTCCAGCTGCTTGGATTGCTCTTCCGGAAAAGTCCATCCTGTGCCAATCCGCCTGCAGACTTGCGTGATTGTGAGGTTTGCATGTTTGTTTGCTTGTGAGTCCTGATGCCTCCGTAGTTTGTGGTTTGCAACTGATCGAGTCACACAACCATTGTCGGCCGGTTCCCCTACCGTCATGGATCACGGTGACATTCTACGAGAATGTCGTTACCTACTACACTCCATCTCGTCGCAGATCAGTATACTAGTGGCTGGACTACAACGTCTTGAAGGACACCAACGGCATCCACAACCACCACTTCCTCCCGTTGCACCTGCTGGTCCTCCTGTGGTACCTCCAGTACCGACGGTCCCCGAGGTACTCCCACCGCTTCCGCCACCTTCGACTCCTGCACCGACATCGCCGAAGGCACCGTCAACGAGACCACCCTTCACATCGATGCCTATCACGCTGGTAGCCACGTCTACCAATCTAGCAGAAGATGCTGATCTCATTGAACCAGTCAGTGACAGTGCATCCTGTCGCGGTGCCGCGCCTAAAGCTCCTCCTGCAGTGAAAGCTAAGCATGTCGTCCCTCCGGACTAACACGCGGCCGCTGAAGCTCGGCACCAGGTAAAAGATACTCAGCTCTTTGATGCAGCAGGGATGCACTTGATTTTGCTCAGGTTGTGGTGTCTCGCAGATGCTTTGTGCTTGAATTGTCCTTGCATTGCTTACGCTTGCCATGTGGCTGTCTCCGAAGTTCGTGAATAACCTAATCGCCGTGCTCAACGTTCTCGCTTCCCAGATTTCAACATCTTTGGACACCTTGAACTTTGCTCTTGCGGTAGATCGGAATTCAGAATCCGATCCCCGGATGGCGCCCAGACCGCCACGCAACTCGAGGCATGGGCTGCGGCCACGCATCATCACGGAACGCATCACGTCAGACCGGTCACGCACACCGCCTCGAACTAGGACTTGGCCTCTGGACACATCCTCGACCTGGTACATACCTGAACTATCGCCCCCTCGTGATGAACGTCGTGAAGTTCCAGGCCCAGGAACAGAACATGAGCCTCGCGTGTTCAGCAATGCTCTCGTGGACCGGCTTCCCCAGCCAAGAGTGCCTGCTCCCATCACGGCGCACACCGATCGTGGGCCGGTGACGACACCTACTTCTACTCCGAACTGTGATTCGGACCATTCTATCCGTCCGCATCCTGGTGCTTCGTCGTGTCGCCCGTCCCCCACAGTGGTACATGGTCCTCGGGAACTTCTGCAGGAGTTCACGATTGCCCTCCGCAATGCATCCAGGCGTGGACACAAGGTGAGCTGGATGAGATGGTCAGGCGCAAAAAAGACAAGGGCGCGAGGCCCACCTACAAGACTATTGCCCGCTCCCTCCAGCAGCTCGTGGAGGAAGTCACGCAAGCCTGGAAGGTCTACCAGCAACTTGAGGCACGCAGCTGGACACCATTGACCTTTGCAGAGCTTGCGCCGTAAAAATCTCTCTGTGCGTTGTGAGTTGAGTCGAATTCTTTTTGTTGCTTTGCTTGTCATGCAGTCTTGAGTGATCAAGTCATGATGGAGCAAAATGTTCAGACGTTCATAACCTGGACCCATGGAGCGCAGCCGGCGTGGCTGCAGAATCACGGCCCTTCACTTCATGATCATCCACCGGGAGTTCAAGCTGAAAGGCTGATACGCGTGCCAGCGCCACCGCCACCACCGCCACAATTTGTTCTACCTCCTCCACCTCCACCACCGCCTCCGCCGCCGGAGATCTTCCACTCGCAGTTTGTGTCCACAATACGGACATCACCTACATCATCTCCCCGGGGTGAATCCTGCCCGGCTACTACATCCTCTGGCCGCACAAGACAATCAGTTCACAGCGCTGACCAACTCAGCGCAGACGATCTTCAGAGCCTCACGCGCACTCAGAAGCGTGCTCGCACATTGAAGGGTGCCGTCTCGTCTACAGCAGAGCACTATTCTCGACGACCCTTCACCGTGTTCACTCCCAAACGATCTACTCGCGCTACACGGTCCAGAGCTACAAGATGCAAACATTACTGCCATGCCTTTCTACACCATGGCCGGAAGTGTCTTTCTCCTTGCGTGAGATGTCAGCCAGGACACTTTCATTGCCGATGTGCACGTCATCAACGGCAGTAAAGAGGTGCCGTGGAACCTTCTGAGTGAAAATATGGTCCGATTCGCTTGCTGCTTGTGCTTGGGTTGCCATGTTCGTTCTCGCGCAGACTTCTTTGTCCCATAGAGGCGCATTCGGTTGTTATGCTCAATTCGACATTTGGAAACGAGAGATGGGCCTTTCCGCGCTACTTTGAGTACAACATCGTGCGTGGCCCTGGAAATACAAGAGTTGAATGGATTCGCGTTTACACACACCGGGCGCGTGGCAGCCTGTTGCAGAATCCACCTCAGGACCGGCTCCGGACGACACGTCCACATATCGTGAGTGGCGCAGGGTCTACCACTTTGACGTGTACTGGCCTCGTGACAGCACAGGAGGCACCACTGCGGACGCCCTCGCCCTGCCGGTCTCTCCTACGTGTCCTTTTACACATGGCAATATCGAGATTGGCGCACCAGAGGATAATACCAACGCCTCGGAAATCCACACCCAAGCATTGGATCGCCTGATCTCATGTACGCTGGACTGTCCTGGTCGGCATCTTCGGTTTCAGATGGTGGTTGGCGTTCTCCTTCCCCTTGACTGGGACGAGTGACATTGATACCTGTGCAGGCTGTAGCTATACAACACTGCGCTTGATGTTCCTTGCGTCTTGTGTGCATGGTTTAGGGTCTTGAGTTTGCCTGGCATTTTCAGCGTCGCATGACATGATGTGTTTCTTGCCTGCAGCCTTGTGCGTCATTGTGCAATCATCATGCCGTGGCTAGAATGGTGCCCTGATCCTCAACGACCGGACGCCCAATGGATTAAAATATTTCATCCAGGGGCATGGACACCACTGACCCTCCCCCACGTCATACGTACAGGAAATGGAAGGAGTTCTATGACCAGGTTCATGCTCAAGACGGTGTCCAATCCACTGTTCCTACTTGGTACAAACGGGCCTGGACCACGGAAGGTTACAGGCGTGTCGCGGCTCCTGAACCTGACAACTACTTCACTTCGATGTTTTCCCCTGATCAAAACAGCGTGGCCACACAGTCATCGGCTCTGTGCATGTCTACGCAGATGTTGGAGGCGATTCTACGATCCTCGGATGCGTCGGCTTTCTCTACTGAAGATCTCACTCGTCTGCAAGCAGGGATCTGTCAGCAGCTGGCGGATCGCACGCGTCAAGCGTCGCGGCCACATCAACCAGTACGTACTTCTCGGGGCGCTGATCCGCCTGAATCTACTGGAGTCGCTGATCCCTATTTGCCTGCAAGCCGCCCCAACAGCTCTGACGTCAAGGAGAAGCCCATCTTTGAACTAGTTGCTGAATAGACTGATGAGTTTTGACCATTGGGCAAAATGGTGCTTTCATGTCTTCTTGCTTGCTTGTGTGTTGTCTGTTGCGCATGGTGGCTGTTTCATTGCTGTTAAAACCCTCCTGGCCCCGTGCCTAAATTGGGAAGCCGTTCTGAGGTCCATGTTCTCTTTGGTTGAAGTGTTCCAATGGATGCCACCTTTGGCTCAAGACTCAAGTGGGGCTCAAGGTCTTGCATGAACTTGCGTTTACCTGTGATCGATCCGAGTGAGAGGAAACAGGTGCGATTGCGCTGCTGATCTCGAACGTGTGTGTGGTTATAGAACAACACCCTTACAACAGTTCGCACTGGTTTGGCTGTATCGGTTTGGCCGTATATCCTTTCTACGTGGTTGAGTACATTCAGCTGGAAGCTTGGTGGACAGCGTCCCCACGGGACGTCATCTTGCGCTCTTGACAGGTTTTCAGCCGTATCGCAAGCTCTACACTGGACAGAGAGACAGCTGGTTTCTTGCGGGTACAGGAACTACAGAAGAACAATAACCTACACAGTACAATGGAATCTTCAGCGAGCCCAAGTACTGCAACTTTTGGGAACGACAGTTCAGAGGGATCCAATGGATTAATGGCTCTTCCTGCGGTCATGGATATGGTTGCCGATTCACAGGCTAAATCTGGAAGCGGTGGTTCCGTGCTATTCAACGACATATCCACGTCCGCAAGATCATGGAAACAGGTCGCTATTCGTCAGGAGTCGAACCAGAAGGATTCTCCGCCGAGGAGGTCATCATCTTCACCAGCGACCCCCAGGGCGTCGCAGAAGAGCGTGAGGTCGGCATCGAAAGGGGGGAGATCCAAATCGCCCACAAGTGCCGAGTTTCGCGCCATCATCAAGGAGAAGAACAAGATGGAGTCGGAGATCGGGGAATATCAGAAGACACTTTATGAGATGTTGACGGCAATGGCAAATCTTCATCAAGAAGACTATGGGAGCACCATCCGGATCCAGGAACTGGAGAGACGATGCGAGATTGCCAGCAAGCAATCGGGGCATCTTGTGAATCATCACCAATACCACATGGCAGAGGCCTGGCGCAAGTTTGAGGCGGAGGCCCAACAGACGCGCGAGGCGGAAATGAACGCATATCAATACGGGGAAAAGAAGACATGGAGTCGAACGCTATGATGCAGCAAATGCGACAAGCTGAGGGAATGATCATGGGGGAGATTGCAGTGATGAGATCCTACATGGCAAGCGAGAAGGCGGCTGCACAGGAATCAGCGACACATGCTAATCAAATTCACCGTGAAGCTTCAAAGCAGATTTCCGTTTATCAACAGCAGATCAGGGGGATTGAATCATCTACATCTATTGAGAAATTCAACGAGGAGGAGATGGTTCAAAGCCTGAAGTCGCAGTTGGAACATACACTGGTCAAGCGCCCCAAGGTATACTCTATGGAGGACACCAGGGAGCAGCTAATGACAAGACTGAATGACGTGACGACATTTGCAGAGCAAGAGTCGAAAAGAGCGGAATGCCTCTTTCGAGAGAAGGAAGAGATCGTCAAACAGTATGAATCCGACGTGTCAAAGAAAGACCAGATGATTGCTATAGAGGGTGGTCATCATCAGGATGCAGTTATGGAATTGGCCCAGATTAGGGAAGCGACACAAGAAGAACGATGCACGATGGACGAGAAGTCGAAAGAGGCGGAGTTCTGGAAATCGACGGCTAAAGGGATGTATGATGAGTACCTCGAGGAGATGCGAAAGCTTCATGAACAACTGAAGAATCGGGAGGCGATGCTCAAACAAGAAGAGAGCTTTGTTCGTCAGCTCGATGCGGATAATGAGGAACTCAGAACATTCAAGAGGCTGGAGATACAGGAGGCCTCGAACAAGAAGGACGAACATCGTGAACGAGGAGTAGTGAAGCGCCCTGAGAGAGGACCCCAACTTAATTCGGTTAGGGAGGATAAGAAGATGACCAGGATATTCCCGTCATCATCACCTAATTCGATCCCTAATTCGTCACTAGTTATCACAGATGCAAGGGGTTGTCGGGCTAGTCCCACAACCTACTACAACTGGTGGTGGTGGTAATGGAGGGGGAAACAATGACAATATGCCTCCATTGGATTACAATGGATTCTCGCCCGGCAGAAACCAACAGGGACCGGGTCAACGTCATTTGAGCCTGGCAGGTGGTGGAGGAGGACCTCCAGATGTGCCACCCGATGATGAGGACGAGCATGACGATGACGAAGAGGATGAGGAAGACGAGGAAGAAGAAGATGACAATCGGACACGGAGGGGACGCAGACGATTGAGGTATCAAACATTTCTGCGGTAGGAGAAAGAGGTGTACTCGGATGATGGCCCAGAGCTGATCAATGCCTGCGTCGAGTTGAAGCTGAACCATGACTTGTCCTTGCCTGGACGACCACAGAACAACTCCCTTGCCGAAAGAACAAATCAATTCATCATTGATCAGACATCGGCTTGCCTTGTGCATGCCGGTCTGCCCACGTGTTACTGGGTGCAGGCCATCACCACGCTGTGCCATCTGATGAACGTTGAAGAAGTCAATGGGTCAAGCGCTTGGTTGAGACTGCATGGCGAAGAGTTCAAAGGCGAGAAGATACCTTTTGGTGCGCTAGTGGACTTCAAGCCGAGCGAAGCACGAGGGGAAAAGAGGGATAAGTTCGAGCCTAGGGGGGAAACTGGTATATTTGCTGGATATGTGCTGAGTACCGGAATGCATTGGGCGCACAAGTATAGGGCTTGGGCCCTCACTGCGTTTGCAGGTGCGGAGCTGAACATCAAGAAGGCAAAGGTTCCGCCTCGGTTGAGAATGCCATCAAACGGAGAGGATGATCCTCAAATCACCTCTGACATTCCCAATACAGCAGAAGTACAAAGCTGCTAACGAGACTTTGGAAGGAATTGAGATGTCTGTCGATGCAATCGGTCTAGATGCACGTGATCACCTGGCCGAAGACGAGACTACGAACCCGAGTAGTGACGAGAAGCGGCTGCTTGACGATGAGGTCGATCAGATCGCTGGTGTACTGCTTGATGAAGGTCCGGAGTTCCCTGTCGGAGATCGGGGGGGATCACATAGGTGGAGAAGATGCTAGACCGAGCTCATTGAAAGGGAAAGGCGATGGACATGCCAAGGACGATGAAGAAGTCGTGATTTTCCGATCTTCCACACGTGTCAGCTGGACTACCTGGGGATGGTATAACATACGTCAACGATGATGGCAAGGAGGTTAAGATCGACAAAGCCGGAAGACCATATCCCGTTGGGAAGGACGGCTTCAGGTTGATGAAGACGACAAGACCTCCGGAATATACTCCCGCCGAATGGGCAATGATGAGGAAGTACTACACCGAGGAAGAGAAGGCCGAGGTGAAAGGTGGTGGCAAAAAGAAGAAAAAAGAACCCAAAAGCAAAGGATCTGAGATTTCTACGCCAGCTGAAGCGCAGACGTTGCAGATGCCTGGTGCCAAGAGGATTCGGGCTATGCTTCGGAACCGATGGGGTGGAATCGACTGGCAGTACAATTGGGGATTGCGAAAGAACGTGTCAAAGATCAAGAACCCACAGGATGGGAAGCACTTGGCTGAGCTCGATTGGGTCAGGATAATCGTGAATCCGGTCGACGGAGTGGTTATCCTCATGGATTCCAAGAAATCCCAAGATGTCTTGAGACAGAGCGTTCAGCTCGAAAAAGAATATGGATGCTTGGTGGTGATATATGCCTGGAAGTTCATATCTGAGGAGCGGGCACGACCGACTCCAAATTGGACGAAGGCAGTCGCATCAATCATCGCTCGTCATGAAGACGAGGCTGAACTATTATCGGGACCAGATCCTACGGATGATATGCCGACGGATTTTACCTGGTATGAATGGGAGGAATCTGCTGAGGTGGTTTCAGGAAAAGTACCACTTGCACTATCTGCAATAGGAGAAGAAGGCGACGCCAAGAAGTACCCATCGATGCCGTGTGTGACCTCTGAGCTAATACAGCACAGAGAAAAGGCCGTGAAAGTTGTTCGATTCTTCGACGCATTGGTGTCCAGACCGGTTGGCCGAAAAGAAATGTTGACCAACCCTGATGCTCTGGCATCCATGAAGAAAGAATGGTCGGGATTAATCGACCAGGTCGTCTTCGACCTTGATGCGGTGCGGGGATATGACGCTGTAGCCAAGGAGGCAAAAGCGAAAGGGGAAGAAATACATATGGCTCGTGCACATGGTATTTGTGTTGAAAAGCACTCACAATTGCCTGTTGGCGACCCTAAGAGGAAGTTCAAAGGTAGAGGCGTGTTGCTGGGGAACCAGGTGAAGAATCAAAGCTTTGAGGCTGCGATGTTTCAAGACTTGGGGAACTCTCCTGCTTCGTTCGAGGCCGCGTTGGGCGGAATTTTTGGGTTGTCATGATGGTTGGGACGTGCAGATGGCCGATGCTGTGCAGGCATACATTCAGGCCACACTGCGAGGCACGCCATGTTGGATCGAACTGCCACCAGAGGCCGTGCCGAGTGAGTGTAATTGGGGTAAGTACAGGAGACCTGTGGTTCCCTTGAGGAAGGCCCTGTACGGACATCCGGATGCAGGAACATTTTGGGAGCAGCACTGTGATGAGTCAGTGCGTGCCGTTGGCTTTGAACCCATCGGTGAAGAATGGCCGTCTGTGTACATTCATGAAAAGCTCCAACTTGTTCTGGTTGTGTATGTCGATGACTTCAAAATGGCGGGGCCCCAAAAGAACCTTGCCCAGGGATGGAGCATGCTGCGTACACGCCTCAAAATTGAACCTGAGACGGGACTTGACATGTACCTTGGTTGTACTCAGAGCAAGGGAACTGTCACCCTCGGGAATGGACACCGTGTCACAACGGTGACCTATGACATGGAACAGTTCCTACGTTCCTGTGTCGACCGCTATCTTGAGGTTGCGGGAGACGTCAAGTTGAATAAGGTTGTTACTCCTGGAATACATGAAGAAACAAAGGATCACGTCTCACGGAGGCCTGCCAAAGAGGGCCCGTCAGTCGTGTGTAATTGGTGTAACAATCTTGTGCCCACCGACGGTTCTGCCCTAAAGCCGGACCAGCGGGAAGGGACTCCTGAGTTGGCCATGAAGGAGCCCGTGCGTGGACACCTTGCTCCGCACGCCGCTAGTGTTCTGATGAAGTTGCTGTACGGCGCGCGGATTGCTCGCTTTGATTTGTTGCGGCAAGTGAATCGCTTGGCACGAAACGTGCACAGGTGGACTGACTCCGATGATCGGGGTTTACACCATTTGATGTGTTGTGTGCATCATACGAAACATTGGCGCATGGTCGGATGGGTTGGAGATCCCATGGATGACGTGCACCTGGCCTTGTATGCAGACGCCGATTTTGCAGGTTGTGTTGAATCGTTGCGTTCCACCTCTGGTGGGCATTTGAATTTACAAGGGCCCAATACTCGGTTTCCGTTGTCCGGCAGTTCGAAGCGCCAGAGTTGTGTTAGTCACTCAACTCCTGAGGCCGAAATTGTCGCGGCCGATGTTGCCATGAGAGCCATGGGTTTGCCCGCTCTTAAGTTGTTACAACGGATTCTCAAGAAGTCACCGAACTTTGTGTTCTATGACGATAACAAGGCTATGATCGGGGTTGTGCGATCGGGGAGGAACCCTACAATGCGCCACCTTGAGAGAAGTCATGGCGTTTGCATTTCGTGGATGCATGAGATGTTCACGCGTGATTACATGCATTTGGCGTATGAAGTCACTGACCGCATGGCAGCTGACATCTACACCAAGGTTCAATGATGGACGCAAATGGAAACATGCATGTTTGCAGATTGGTCTCCTTGACCCGAGTTTGCTGTCTGATCCGGATACCCTCAAGGCGCTCACACCTACGTGTGATTCCATCAAACGGTTGACGGTGTTCCCACATTTCCGTACACACACATTCCGGTCATGCCCCCGGACCTGTGGTGGCCCGGCCTCACATCTAAAGAAGGGTTGCATGAACATGAAGGGCATGATCCGGTGGTTGTTGCCAAAGGGCCCAGGTTGATGCGTGTGAAACCTCCACTCGCGGTCGAGACACCGTTCGGGAGCAAGTGGCTTCGTTCCACTTGGTTTCGGAGGAACGGGTCATGGCTTAAGGTTGAGGACAGAGTTGATCCTGGGTTGCAATGTGAACGGATTGATGGGTGGGTTGAACGCGCAGTTTGGCAATTTCATCCCGTTCCGGTTGCTACACCGGCGCGGGAGCGATCTCCGCGACCACGACCAATTCACGTTGGGTCCGGTGAAGCAGATATGCAGGCTGTGCTGGCCGCATTTGTCGAGGAGTTGTCAGACGAACGTGTTGAATTAAAATGTGTCAATGACCTTGATTTGAATACGTTGCTCCGGTTGAAGCTGCTTATGCGTTGTTTGCATACCAGTCATGAGCAATTCGTTCCTGGTCGTTGTTTTGTTCCATATCGCATTGCATGTCTCGCTTCCTGGTATGAGAACTCGCACAATCGTCACCTTGTATAGCGTTGACTTGTCTCGGCCCATTGTGCTGTTGGCATGTTCCGAGCCTCGCAACTGGTTCACGGCCCTCGCCCGGCACAAAGGGCCACAGGTCGTGACCGTCACTTTGGTCGATGACTTAATGAGCGAGTGCGGGGGGAGCCTCGCCAGACATGTGCTCACTAAATCTTCCGATTTGTTGTTCTTCGCCGGGCCTTGCACGGGGGGATCATCATGGGCACGCCTGAACAAGACTCGCGGAATTGACACCGCAGAGAAAATCGAGGCCAAACAAAAGGAATTTTGGAAGTTGTTTGGACGTTTTGTGGAAATCAAACGACATGCCATGACGAAACACGCTGCTATTCTGTTTGAGTTGCCCGGAAGTTGCGATTATTGGAAAGACGAGAGGCTGCATAAGGTTGTTCACGATGGCACCAGTCATGACTTTGATGGGTGTCGCTACGGCTTGAAGCAAAGGTATGCGAAGAAGCCTCTGCCAATCAAGAAACCGTGGAGAGTTGTTTCCTGGAACTTCGAGCTTGGAAGTTCGTTGTCTAAGAAATGTAACGGGAATCATGAGCATGGACCTTGTGCTGGTGTGAAACTAAAGAAACCCAGTTATACACGTCATTGATTGCGAGTGTGATCCTCCGGCGTTTCATTGCTCGAGCAAAGTGCCTTCAGCAGGCACGATTGAAACCCGCTCTTGCTTGCACGGTGCGGGGAAATCCACGGCGGCGACAGACTGCTGTGCGTGAAAATCACATCACATCGACTGTACCAACGAGGTTCCGGGCCAGTCCCAAACCTCTGGTTACAGCTGGGTGCAGATTGAATCCATTCAGTGGTTTCACGCATTGCTGCCTATTTTGGGTTGAAGGATATCATCAAGATGACTACTAACGAGACCGTCGTCAACACAAATGAATTCTTCTGCGTGCCTGTTGGGAAATCCAGACAAGCGGCGATATTCCTGGGGAACCTCATCAAGAACGCCATTGAAGAAGGCAGGCGAATTCCCAGGAGAATGGAGACGAGCAGTGATCTGGGTACATGCATAAAATGGGTCGAGGACATCGGCGTCCCCGTCATATATGCTTACTCAGCGTTTTATTCTGCGAGATGCCGCGGCATGATGAAGGGTGAAGGGCAATCCATGAGGATCGCGCTAGAGTTCCTCGGCAAGATCTTCAGGCTGCTTTCTGCTGATGAATGCATGTTGGGTTGGAGAGAATTCTGCAGCAAGGGAAAGAAAATAGTGGCGGCACTGAACCAACTTTGTGGGGAGGCTTCGCTACTGGCAAAGAACCCTGAGCTGCTGAACGTCACCAAGTACTGCATCGAGGGGTCCGACATGCTGAGATCCATTGCGGATATTTGGGACCTCGCTTCAGGTGTGGCCGAAGACCTCGAGGAGCGATCTTTCACAGCTGCATTTCACCAAGACGCTGCGGTAGGAGCTGTGTTTAAGGACTTTGTCAGCGGAGAGCCGACCAGTTCCTCATCGTCGCGGCGATGGAGGAGTACAGAAGAGTTCATGACGACCGCCGAGCTCGAGAGGACCGATCGAAGAGTGGCGAAATTCAGAGATCGGAGCTGGGGGAAAGTGTTCATGCTGAGCGTGATCAAGCCTCCCAAAGTTGACACCTATGAGCGTCTCGACTACCAGAAGAACTGGGACCTCGGACTGGTCTACCAGAAAGAGCTGCGCATGTCGATGAAGAACCTAGGGTTTGCAATGAGGAGGGATGAGCAAGCTCATCAGCATAACCTTCTTCGCTGGATGATTTGCGGTTCGATTCCCAAAGATATCTCAGATGCGTGCATCGGGGCTATGAACTCACTTATGTGTGTATCCTTCATCCTGAGGAGGCTGCAGCCGTTGATCGGAGAAAAGAATGCTTCAGATCAATCGTACAAAGTCTGCTTTAGACCGAACAAGTCTGAATTGAATGACCTGTACAAGGAGATGGAGGAAGCAAGGGACTTCTTGTGGTGTATTGAGATGATCTATACGTCCACGCTGCCCGCGATGAACATCAATTCTATCAGCTTGGCGCCACATGCAGCCGACAGAGCGGCGGAGAACCAAGATCGGCGCAAATGGGTTAAATGGCTGAAGGACATTGAGAGGGAGGCAGAGAAGGGCCATGTGACGGACTTCGATCAGAATAACTACTGCGCCTACAACGAAAAGGACAGGGAGCTGGAAAGGTACCCTGAGGATTTCGCCGATGGTGAAGAACCAACGTGGTGGGTAATGGGCTCGTCAAAGACAGAGCCACCGCAGAAGACAGAGCGACAGCGGAGATCATCATTATGTTCTGGACATGGACAGCAAACTGCTGGCGGGTCATTCCCACAGCAGGGAGCATCGAGTGGATGGACGTCCGCCGACGATCCCAACAAGATTGACAACGAGATCATCGACTCCATCTTCCGAATGAACTCTGGTGGAGACGGCGACAGGTGGGAGATCGCCGACGTCACAGCTGGGTACGAGACGTATACCTCGTTCGAAGGGGGTGTCACCCTGGGTGGCGCAACTGTGAGCGTGAAGTTCAACATCAACGCCAACACCGGGTATCCAATCGTACAAACAGTATTCGGACCATGTCTCATCAAAAGGAAGAACGCGACATTTTGGGAGTGTATGCTGAGGAGTCTGACATCGTCACTGGTGCACTTCGAAGAGAAGTCTAGAGCTTAAAAGATCCTCAGTTCATATGTC
Source organism: Effrenium voratum (assembly GCA_963377175.1). Taxonomy (NCBI): domain Eukaryota; class Dinophyceae; order Suessiales; family Symbiodiniaceae; genus Effrenium; species Effrenium voratum. Next base: position 426,401 of record CAUJNA010003470.1, on the reverse strand, counting down.
AGCAAGAGCAACACTGCATGGCTCCAGCTTTATGCGTTCCTTTGTGCTCAGACGGGATGCTTGATCACAGGGCGCCTCCCGGGCGCCAAAGCTATCAATGCGTTGATACAGGCGGAGAAGATTCCTGACAACGCACCTGCACGGTTGAACCGAATCATCCACCAACAGAAGAGACGACACATCGATGGGGCGATGGTCCGCGACATGATGATTCAGAAGAAGAGCTTCCTGGTTCTGGATTGGCCTTTGAGAGCCGTCAATGCGAAGGGACACACGAAGACTTTTCAGATGATAGTCAACGAGCAGGGATGGACGAACATCGAGGAGAGGTCGTGTTACGGATCGAGCGAGCAAGTCTCATCGAATCCGGACACGGTGAACATCATCTCCCGATTGCAACAGCTGGAAAAGCTTATCTGCGATCGACGAAGGCGAGACTCGGATGATTCACCCATATCGGTGCACATCTGGATGTCGCTCTACGACTGGATGTGCATGAGGGGTTGTGGGTGGCAGGTGACCGCCAGACCCATCATTGACTCCCTATCGAAGGCGATATCAGACCTTGTCAACGTATGCAAAGGCATGGTCATTGTGTGCGTGAACCGCGATGTAGCTTTCCATGGTGGAAGAGGGGACTTGGGTACGATTGCCAACAAAGTGAGCGAAATCTGCAAGGCAGCAGGCGCGTTGGTGACCGAGAATGACCGAATGTGGCGCATTGCTCACGCACTAGCGGGCAAGAACTACAAGATCCCCGGGACCTCAAATCTGCAATACTACCTCCTGAAACGGCTATTGGTGGAGAAGTCCATTGACGCGCTTGCGCCGAGCCTGGAATTCATTAACGACCTGGAGGAGATTTGCATCAATGAGCCGGACCTTCAGTTCAATGTCCCCAAGAACATGGAGGAATCGAAGGTGAGGTTCGAGTACAAGCCGACGTTCACCGCTCAATCAAGAAGGAAGCAGGAGCGACAGAACGAAGGTCATAGTGGACAAGAAGCATTTGGGAACGTTGATGCCAATGATCTGCGTCTACGGTGGTATACGGTCTCCGAGCTCGGCGAGTTCATCTGCGAGCTATGCAGGAATGAGATGCAGAGGAACAAATCGAGGGTACTAGAGTCCGATACATCCTTCAATCCATCCGCGTGCGTGAATTGCTGTGCGAACTGGAACGCCAGTACGAACGGTGTCGCAAGATCAACGAATGGGGGGAAGCTCTATACACGACTTTTCGCAGAGTGCAAAGTCGCGATCCCGGGCCTCCAACATCTCATGGTGGACGTCAACAATGTTCAGGCCATGATCACGATTATACGGGAGCTTGCATACTCCAAACTGAAGAAGGAGTTGTTCCACGTGGGGGTCGTGAGCATGACGTTGGATCAAGCGGCACAGTTTTACAGTCACAAGCATGGAAAGCAGTTGTGCGCGACCAGAGATGTGGTCATGTGCAGGAATTCTGAAGGGATTGAGGAGAAGACCAGCATCTACGTGATTGACAGGGATCTTGGCAACGTGGCCTACTCATCATGGATCAAGAGCGTGCTTGATAAGGGGACGATGTACGACCTCCTGGGACAAACTACCAACGAGGAATCCTTGGAAAACGTCGTTGAAAAGGTGTTGGGATTCTTCAAAGTGATGTCATACTTCCAACACGAACTTCCGTTGTGGAGAGATGTGTGGAAGATCAAGAGGGAGTTCGAGGAGTCCATCGTGCGGCATCTCGCGGGGAACGTGAGCTACACGACGGGACAGAACCGGAAACGGAACAAGCCTTCTGCTCAGCTCGGGACACCTACAAAAGAGGTATTGGACATCATGAACACGATCAAGCCCAAGCACCCATACTCCCTGGTGATCGAGCAGGCCAACCAAGGGTCCAAGAGGAAGGCATCAGAGGGCGGAGACGATGATCGCGGCCCAGAGCCAGATCAGAGTCGAAGCTCTCAGCCCAAAGAGGAGAAGGAGGAGAAGAAGCAGCGCGTGATCGATGGTCGGAAAGCGGCACTCAAGTTTCTGGACTCAATGGAGAAATGCATGGAGGATAAGGGAATTTGTGCGAAGTGCGCGAACGCGGCCCACGACGGCGACTGCTGCAAGAAGATCGAAGAGGCTGCTGGGAATGACGAGGCGATGAAGAGGATTCCTGAACTTCTCAGCAGCGATCATGTGTCCTCGGATGAAGAAATGGGGGATACAGAGGAGCCCTCGTCATCAACACCCAAGGAACACAAGACAGGAGAGCAAATGGGGAAAGAAACGATAGAGATGTATAGCTACACCATCAATCTGGTGGAAATGGCAGACACGGCTGAAGGGGGCGAACTGCAATGCGGCGGTGTGGACCTTACCTTCAACCCGTGCGGGGATCGCAGGACCTTCAAGACAACGTTGGAGCGGGGATGCGATACCATCCCATGCTACATCCCAAGGTCTGGTGACGTGAATAGCGTCGACGTACCATGGGCGTATGCGTCAATGACAGATCCCAGATTCTTCCCCAAGGGCGCCATTTTGGAACAGATCGATGTGCAACAGCTTGGCAAAAACATCAACTTCTGCCTTCACCCATTCGAAGACGCTCCATTTTGCAGAATCGGCGATGAATATTCTGTGTTCGGAACGCGAGATCAAGCTAATCAGCTATCTCACGACCTTTGCAGGATCCTTCGCCACAAAATCGGCAATTGCCGAGGAAGTGCTTTCAAGTGTGATGAAGGTGGGTGGGTCGACATCAACGCAATCATCAACGACTATGGGGTGAACCCTTTCCCACCGAAAACTTCGAAAGAGAGACGCTACATGGGCATTATAGAAGTGATGAAATGGCAGGAATCTGGATACAAGAAGTCGAGGTTTCAGAGCCGAGCAGTGAGGTATCCGAGCATCATGAACCCGAATGACATGAGGGCCGCCAGACAGGAACTGCTCTACATGGGTCACTCTCAGGACGAGATCAACGTGATATTCGGCAGATGCGCTGGATGGTACAGACCTTGGTGCATCCGGGCCACGACTGGTCACAGCGACTTTGGATTCATGAGCTCTTCCGCACTGGCGAACAGGTATTCCGCAAGGATGGGTGACGCCCTTGGAGGCGCATTCCACGTGACATATGTGGAAAACCTGCCAAACATCGTTCGTTGCGGGCTAGTCCCCGGCGGAATTGGTGGCGGGAACCGGTTGGCACTGCACTTTGGGGCATTCGCTCCATGGGACAAGATGAGCTTGGCCACGAAGACTTCGCTACGTAACCTGCGGGTCGGGGATCCACTCGCGATCATTTACATTCCCAGTGCAACTCTTGCACTGTACGGAGCCGGAGTTGCGTTCAACGGGACGTTCATGGTGTTCGATGTTATCCCGTTCTATGAAGTCAAGTCCATATGGATCGGCAAGTGCAACGAAGGGAAATGCCTGGACATCGAGAACGTCAAGCGGGCGTACTCGAAATGCGTCGAGAATGAGATCTGTCCTGGTTTCGTTGGTTCATCCCAAGAATCGGCCTTGATGCCTTCAGAACGTCACTAAGGTCATCGAGGGATCGCAGGAAACTGAGGCAGGCGCTGACAATCTGCACTACGTCAAGGACATGGTGGATCGTGCCTGCGCGTTGTTTCGAGGCGGCCAACGTCAAGAGTTGGAAGCCCTGACAAGTGAGATCAGAGATGAGATCAGCAAAACCATCATCCTGAATGACGAAAATTGGGAAGGCCTCAGATGCCGAATTTGTCCATCTTGTGCGGCTGCCATTCCTACATGCTTCTGTATATGCCTGGAATGCGAAGCGCAATTGATTTCTACTGGAAGATTCCACGTCAATGTCGGCTCAGGCGACGATGATGGCGATCATGAACCCAACGTGTCCGGAGATGCCAGGCGGGCGCAGGAGGAAGCGAACGACAATGCGGCAGCACAAGGGAGGGATGGTGGAATGGAAGATGATCCCGAAGATGATGATATGGGCACGCAGGGGTACACATCCGGCAACGTGTCCGAAGAGGAAGACAACGAATGGGATTACCGCGACAATGACATGGCTGCGCGCGACATCATCAGATCCCAACGGATAGCAATCTGCATGGATGAGCCACGGGAGGCTCAATACATGGCGGGGTTCATTGCGCTGCAAAAGTCAAGGATGTGGGGGATGTTTGAGGCTGGTGAAAAGCGAGCGATGGACGCCGCAATCAGAGGGGCTCAAGCATGTCCATACCACAACGACTTGGCGCGCTATCCCAACGTCACTGAACTTCATCGTGCTGGTATTGTTTTACCATCTTCTGAGGATGTGATATCTCGTTCTCAGAGTGTTCGATCAAGGACTTTCAGAACAGTCGAGGAGCGCAACCAATACATTCGCTATTCGGCGCTCAAGTGCAATGGGCTGTACATCTTCTACAAATTGTGGAGTGCGGCAAAGATCCTCGACATCACCAAGGAAGAAATGAAGCCATTGGTCAGCGAACGCAAACATCCAGTGGGAGACATTGTTTACAGGTGCTTCTCTCTGGCAAATGCAAGTACATATCTTTCGCGAGGACCGGGCTAAACCTTGGTAAGCATGGGTATGAGGTCAACGTGAGCGCTATTATTGCGGCCACAGACCCGGGCAAATGTGACGGACCTCTGCTTGATTGGTGCATCCGGAAGGGACACTGGCTTGCGGACGAGCACTACAAGAAGTATGTCCGAGCACGAGACGCCCAACACAACTTGGACGAAGAATTCCGTCGACGTATCACTAGGCTGGCCATTGTGGACCGACCTGTGTGATGCAGAAGTGGATCAACATTGCTTTTACGGCATGGTGCGGGCCAGACCCCATCCATCGCCAGCAACGTGTTGATTTCACTACGAAGTGGATCATCGTTGCTTTTACGGCATGGTGCGGGCCAGACCCCATCCATCGCCAGCAACACATTGATTTCACTACGACGGAATGAATTATGATATGAAGTGACTTCGTTTGTCCAAGGACCATGCCTATGTATGTATTTACATATTCCGACGACTATGGCATTCCGGATATTCATGGATGGGCACTATTACCTCATGGATGATTCCATTTCCGTGGTATCTGGGATGGCTATTTTTGCATATATTGTTCGCCAATTTCTTTGCCGGTAATATACAGATGGCTTGTGGCCATGCGCTGTTATGGAGTTCTTTGGCCAACCCATTTCGGTGGATGACAGCTGCGTGATGCGCAAATATGGCAGCTGTGTGGTGCGAGGTATAATGCCTCATGTCTCTGTGTATAGGAGCGTACTGTGATCTGCGGATGCACGAGTTTTGATTTAATCGCACCCGGCTGAGTTTCACAATGAATAGACGGCGATGCAATCGTGAATGAAAGAATGTTTCGACACAGTTTCGTAACCCGAGCCGTGGCCATTGGGACTTGTTGTGATGTTTGGACCGCATGATGAACAGTGCGACCCAAATGGGGGATGTTAAAACCCTCCTGGCCCCGTGCCTAAATTGGGAAGCCGTTCTGAGGTCCATGTTCTCTTTGGTTGAAGTGTTCCAATGGATGCCACCTTTGGCTCAAGACTCAAGTAGGGCTCAAGGTCTTGCATGAACTTGCGTTTACCTGTGATCGATCCGAGTGAGAGGAAACAGGTGCGATCGCGCTGCTGATCTCGAACGTGTGTGCGGTTATAGAACAACACCCTTACAACAGTTTGCGCTGGTTTGGCTGTATCGGTTTGGCCGTATATCCTTTGTACGTGGTTGAGTACATTCAGCTGGAAGCTTGGTGGACAGCGTCCCACGGGACGTCATCTTGCGCTCTTGACAATTGCCTTGCTAGCTGGATCGGACATCTCGACATGGATACTGATGATGCAACCCAAGCGCGGGCCCAGGCTGACGTCCAGCAGCCGTGGCTGGAGTATTCAGTCTGGCAGGAACGAGAGTGGGTGCGGATCTACATTCCTGGTCAACCTCAACTCTGGCACCAGGATGATGACGTACCTGACCTGCCAGAGAACACTTTTCGAGAGTGGAAACGGGTGACCGCGCCAGGTGATGAGACTCAAGACCACGATGAGCCAGGTCACCATGCGCCTGAACGTAGCCAAGCCTGGACCATTCGAGATTGGCAGCATCAAGGATACCAACGAGTATTGACCCGCTATGAGTTCTTCTCCACATGCGCAATCCGGACTTCTCCATCCAGGTCGAGGAACTGGGTTCTCAGCATGGTCTTCGTCAACAAGATCGCGGTGTGATGGATATGTTCACCTACGCCCCGCCCATGACGGACGCTGCGCATCCATCCTCCCTGCACCTTCCGCCGGTCTTCTATGGCGGCATACTTCCTGCTCAACTTGGAGACCCTTCACCCCCGTCTTCTGAGCGGCGCCGTACAGAGCGTGCAATTTCTCGTTCTCCCCGCCGCTGTGGATATTTTGGTAGACACTAGGGAGTTGAGCACGTGGTCTTCCGAATGCAAAAGGTAATGTACGGTTGTCGTGGAGGGGCGTGTGTGTGCGGAGTGGCAGAATACCCTGTCACCACATCAGAATGCAGGGGTGCAATCCCGTGAGCATAGCTGGTTGCCCAACGAAGAGGGCTATGCCACGGCTGATACGGAGTCTGATCAACTCCGCGTACCTGCAACCTTTGAGTGATTCTGAATGTCGTTTTGGCCCTCTTCTTTTGCCGCTGTAAGTGCTTCTTGTTGAATCTGTAGCGGTTTCGATTCTACCGGAAAGCCAAGCGTCTTGCAAGCCGAAGCTTATCCCACTTGAGACTTATCAGTTGTACTCGAGACTCATCAGTTGTACTCGAGACTCATCAGTTGTACTCGAATGATTAGCATCATCCTCCCTTGGGAGTTGAAGTGTGGGTAGGTTGCTGTGAGCTCGCTTCTCGTCACGCCAGCGCTTTCACACTCGCTGGCAGCTACTGGTCCCGGACTTTCATTCCAGCATCACATTTTCCAGATGGGGATGGATCCATGACCATCACAGAAACCACACGCCCCGGTTGCGGTTCAGATCTCACTCGGCTCCTGTCGGGCGAGGAGAGTGCGAAGCAAAAGCTGCAGGCGGGTCGGTTCAGCCACTCCGCGGGGCCGGCCTCAGGAAGCCGGAGCCATCTCAAAATGAAGCCGGAGCGTTTCAGGTGTCATACCCATGGCGATTTTTTTGGCAGGATGTTTCGGGACACCAACAAATCCTGAGAATGAGTGCCTGTGAACTCTTCTCGTGATTGACGGGATGCCTTGCACTCCCAGTCCTGAGAATCAGCGCGAGCAACACGACACAAACTTTCACCCTGGATGGGTTTCAGGGATTTCAATTTCAGGAGCCTCAAAACAAGCGAAAGACAAATACACCATGGAACATGTTCTCTGTTGGGACGCTTGGGGCACGTTTTTCTATGTTGGTCGGACATTTGGGTCCTTGTCCCCCCCAAACCAACAGTAGACTACCATTCTGCAAGATACTCAGTTAGCTCAACAGGACAGACAAGAGGTTGATCAATATTCCTGGGCAAATGACCCTATATAGCTTTTCATTGTGGGAAGGTCATTTGTATTTTTCTCCTGATCAACCCCAACAACATCGGCAACTTACCTGGTGAGGGTCCAGCGGACCTTTTCCGGGAGCTGCGTGCGTTGGATGCCTCCGCCAGAGAGGCGGGGCGATTGGGAGGGGGGGGGACAAGCCAATTCAGGACCGAACGAAAGCTCGGACGCTAGGTTGGTTTTTTCCATTTGCCTAAGAATATGTTTTATTCTCTCCTGTTGCCTTAGGGAATCTAGCCCTGCACATGTTTTGTTGGGGAGGTTTAAGCAAATGGAAGGTGTCTGAATTTGCCTGCACCAGATGTCCTCTGTCTTTGTTTTGCGCGCGTGGGAGGCACAAGTCGCGGTTTGGAGGAAGCAAGTTTTTTCTTGAAGGATGTTCTGCAAGGGCCCCAGTCCATTCCCAGGCGGACTACCTGCAAAGCCCCGGCGTTTGGGATGTGGACGGATTGAAGGATGACCTCCGAATCGCCCAGTCCAAGGCGGGCATCGAGGGCTTGCTGAGATATGAAGGGAGTGCCCTTGACACTGACAAACTAGTCGCGGGATGGGAATCCCACTTTGGTATCACAGAAGATGCGATTTTCTTCAACGGGGGCACTTGCCAAAGATGCGAGCTTATGGAAGCTCCTTTGCACGACTTGAATAGAACAGGGTTTCCCGGCTTCCAAGTCAGTGAGTGAAAGGGTGCGTCACCTGCGAACCGTGTGACTATATTAGAATATTGCTGGATGGCCCTCGTCAATGGGTGCTGATGTCATCTTTGGAATCCGGACCAAACTAATCGCAGGAATGCCATGGTGAACTACCCCTGATTAGTCCGGGCGCTTGGATTTACTTGAACTCGACAAATCTGACATCGATGGCAGCGCGCGGCCACTGCCAGCGCAAGCTCGCGCTGCCCGTGAGGCAACGATGCCATCCGCCAATGGGGCCAATGCAGCCAGCGAAGCGAATGGAGTCAATGGCCAGGCGAGGGGATCTGTTCGTGCCGGTCTGTTGGGGCAAAACGGCTCAGAGAAGGAAAATGCCCCAAGCCGAATTCAGGGGGCTTTCGATGGAGCCTTTCATGCACAGGTCGCAGTCTTCTTCTTATTCTTTTTGCGCACGCAAAAAGCTGATCAGCTCCATTTGGCCGCATTTCAGACAGACAGGTCCGAGCTAAATACCCAAATTCCAGTTGGTCAGCCTTTTCCTTTGAAAGTGTCAACTAGTTTCGCATGTAATCTGGATTGGGATGACTGCCGCCTTTACTACCTTGAGCAAAAAGGTTGCCTGCCTCAGACGGGTTGTCTCCTTCGTTGAGTCCTTTACAAAGTTTCTCTGTGCTTCGCCATTCCCTTGACTAT
>CAUJNA010003470.1:365000-412500 GCA_963377175.1 Effrenium voratum | reverse complement strand
TATACATATATGGATATATATATATATATGGATATGCAAAGGGGGCGTTATTCGGCCCACCACGTTGACATGACGGGATTTAGAGGCGCGCCCACCCGAGGCAAGCCGTACTAGAAGGCCTTCTGCAGTTAAGATTGACTGTGAAGGTGCCAAAAGAGAGAAGGCGCTTCGACACATCTTCGGCTTTGCCTTCTGCGTTTCTGGGTTCGTGACCACAGGCGGCAAGGCCGCTGAGGGAATCGGGGGACAGCTCCCCAGTTGCCCTTGTAGGATGGACCGGTCCAGAGATGCAGTTGCTGTGATTGCATTTGTCGGTCCTGTACTCACCTTGTGCAAGCATTCAAGACAAGTGATGATTGGCATTTCTCCGAGTTTCATCCTTATGATCGCAAAGATGATATTACACGTGAACCTGAAGACCCAATGCCCAAGCATCAAAAGCAAATCCTGACGGGTAGATGTTTTTGTTAACATCACTCCTTTGGAAGCTCGCATTAGACCAGCTCGAGACGGAGCGACTCTGGTCCTAGCTCGCTATGGGTGAATTCATATCCCGCACACTGGGCATCACGTTTCACGAGGCCATGTTTTTTTTTGTTCTGGGGGTGGGGGGGAGGCCGGTGCTCTCCGATTCCCTTCGACTCTTCTTTTTTGACCCGAGCGACCAGCTTGGCCACAGCGAGAATTCTTGCGGAGGACAAAAGGCCGGCTGTGCGCAAGCCTGTTCAACATCAATCATCCTGGTATGCAGTGGTTTCCGTGGTTTCCCACTAGGGATTACTGGTTGGGTGCCCCCTTTTGAACACCCCAGTTTGCAGCGAACCTCACACTGCAAAGAGAGAGGAGGGAATGTTCGCACCGGCACCAGATTCGCATGAGAGTGCTGTGGGAGTCAAAGGTCCGCATTCAGTGGTAAGCTTTACGTGTTGCTTCTGTGTTGATTTCCGCTTGGTCCTCAACATCGATCCAGTTCATGGACTTGCCCAAGGCACATGGCATCGTGTCACGGCCCTTGACGCAGAAGCTTCTTGGCTGATGACGACCGAAGTTAATGCTTTGACAGGGCTTCAGGATCTAATGATTCGGGCAAGGCTCATCATCATCATCATCATCATCATCATCATCATCATCATCATCATCGTCATCATCATCGTCATCATCATCATCATCATCATCGTCATCATCGTCATCAGCATCATGATCATCATCATCATCATCATCATCATCATCATCATCATCATGATCATCATCATCGTCATCATCGTCATCAGCATCATGATCATCATCATCGTCATCAGCATCAGCAGCAGCATCCACATCAGCGTCAGCAGCCGCATCAGCATCCGCATCAGCATCCGCATCCGTATCCGCATCCGTATCCGCATCTGCATCAGCATCAGCGTCAGCAACAGCAGCAGCATCAGCATCGCCGTCACCATCACTATCCTCATCATCCCTAGTGACCCCGCAAGCCCTCAAGGGATTCGGACGAAGCAGTTGTTCACGTGTTGGAGTCAAACCATTGTTCTTCTTTTGGTTCTTGCCTTTTTGCCTTCTTGCCTTCTTGCCTTCTTGCCTTCTTGCCTTCTTGCCTTCTTGCCTTCTTGCCTTCTTGCCTTCTTGCCTTCTTGCCTTCTTGCCTTCTTGCCTTCTTGCCTTCTTGCCTTCTTGCCTCCTTGCCTTCCTTGCCTTCTTGCCTTCTTGCCTTCTTGCCCTCTTTCTTTCTTTCTTTCTTTCTTTCTTTCTTTCTTTCTTGCACCCATTCAGGGGATCCTGACCAGGCTGGTGTCTTGTAGATAGCCAGCCGGAAGTTCATGACTCAGCCCCGATTTCAGAGAAGCCCCAGGTTACCGGAGATCCCTTTAGTGGGCCTGGAGTATCACAGAAGCTTCAATGCTTGCTCGGTACAGAAGCTGGAAGGAGTGGGCACAGGGGGAACGGCTTTCAGGTTCCATCTTGGGAATGGATTGATGGTAATTAAAACACACCCCAAAGACGATTGCCAATTTCTGGCCTGCGATGAGAGACGCATATATGGCCGAAAAGCTAAGCCTTGGAGAAGCGTGAAGGCATCCCAAGCTCTTGAACAACTCTTTGCTTTCTGGTTCCTTGCAGTTGGGAGCTGTTCTCATGTGGAGGGAGCCCCAACTGCCAATGAGATTTGATGAAGCAAAGGCAGTTCCCCTTGGAAGAGCACTTTGTATAGAACTGATCCAGTGTAGCGGGCAACATCCCAAGAGAAAGGATGACGGGGAACTGGCCATAATGAAAGCTAGCTGCCGGTGAGACTTCAACCCCTAGACAAATGTCCATTGCTCCGTCTGCAGGACATATGGACCCATAGGCTGTTTCAGGCCGTGGCACTCACCTTTGGCGCATTGACTCCGACCTTTTTTCGCATTCACTTGGACCTTGGGAGGTGGGTTTTGGGGAAGGGGTCGAGAGCCGACCTGTCGACCTGTGGGAGCTGACAGCTGACGCTGAGGTTGTTCTGCGAGAGACCTGATGGCAACTTGGCTTGGAGCGGGGCCGGGAGCTCACAGGACTTTGGTGGTCGAAACACCTGGAAGAGTTTGCACATGCAGCGGTTCGGGCATCATCCTCATGTAACTTTGAAACATTGTCGGCCTATTCTCGGACTCCAAGCACGATTTGGCCAGGTATCTATCTTGCCGGAGGCAGCTTCTGTTGTAACTTGTTTTGGGTTCCAGCACTGAAAACGATGCAATTGCAAGTTCACTATCCATGACTTCGCCGTGTTGCCGATCTCTTCAAGGTCCAAGAGCGAGGGTTCTTTGTGACCTCCCAAGCGTCCATGAAATCCAGTTACACACTTCAAGAGGAAACCTCCTGTTGGTTTCTGCACGGTTACTCTGAACCTCAAGATGATCAAATCAACATGCCAGACAACCGGTCTGTTTTCCTCTTCTATCCGAGCCAAGCTTCTGGCGCAACCGGACATTGGCCTTGACTCCACTCTCATCCACTATTCCGCCCTCTGCTTCCTCGGGCCATGGTCCGGGGAGTCCTGGGGAACTGAAATCCCATCCCAAAAGTCCTCCCGAGGCTTCTGCGACCGCCTGGTGGACGCTCTGGGCGCCGGCTTGGGGCGCTCCAAGCTGCGGCGGCTGCGGGAGTGGCTCGCATGGAGCGGATTTGGGGCGGCGGGGGCGGCCCCCTTTTTGGGACCGAACGTGCCGCCGCAACTTGCGCCGCCTGAAAAAAGAAGAGGCCAAAAAGGGCCCCTACTTTGGACCAGCCGCCAAAGCAATCATGGAAGTGGTTTGGGGGCTTCGCCAAAAGGAAGGTGGAACTTCCAATCCTGACAGCTTCCGTGATTGTTGGAGGGAGGGCAAATGCCGTGAACCTGTTGGCTTTTCGCAAAAGGAGCTGAGTTGTTTCTGGCCTTGTCGCTTTGTCAAAATGCCCGAGCCATTCAATCTCTGCAACAGCTGTTGCTGCTGCTGCTGCTGCTGCTGCCTTAAGGCCTGGTATACACCTTCACAGCGTAAAGCGCGCTCAGAGCAAGAGTGCACACTACTTTGCTTGCACTTTCTGTATTTCAGACATATTTTACATACACTGTTACAGCCACTTTGAGTCCTTGCATGTATGTAAGTCAGATATGCGCTACACAGTTACAGCCAGTTTGGGCCCTTGCGTTTATGTATTAGTTTGGGCCCCGTGCATGTCCCGTTCACTTCCTAGTCTCTCAAGTTTTCGAGGCCTCCAAGGTTTCCATGGAATCCATTTTGGGACCCCTGTTGAAGCCTTCAGATTGTCGGTAGCAGAGAGAGTATTTCTAGCAGCGTTGAGAAGGCGACTTCAGATTCAGCCGGAGAAATTTGACCGCTTTCGCTGCCTTTGATCGACGAAGCGGAAGAGCATGTTTCGAAAAGCACAGAACCACGTTGCATGACCTCACAGCACCGGCCGCTGTCCAGGACCAGTTTTCTGACCTGCGTGACTCGCAGCCAACTCCCTATCCTTTCTTTTTCAAATACGAAGCTCAAATTATTTTTCTTTTTTGGTTCAGAATTACACAGACTTTACACAATTTGTGCATGTTTGGTTTTTGCTTGTCCTTCGGCCGGGTCTCGGAAGCCGACGAGGCGCGCGCGGCTGTGGCACCTGCCCGCGGCGGCGCTGAAGCGGCGGCTCAAAGGTCAGCCTCCGATGTTCCTGGAGAAGGCGCCCCACTCTTCGCTTCAGTTCAGAGCCCCGGATGCTGGGGCCCCGCTTCGCGGTCTGCGGTGGGGGGCCTTCGGCCCCCTGGGTCTTGGCAGGGCCCGTTCTGACGGGGAAAAACATATTTCCTGTGCATTTTTGTGGCCAATCTGCTCAGCTTGCCCATATGTGTCTTGTCTCTCGCATGCTTTGGGGTGAGCTTCAAGGAGCTTTTGCTTTGCTCGTTTCCCCTACTCAGAGAGGCGCACACATTTCCATCCCGAAATATGTCACACACTTCACTTTGAGGATCTCGTCAACGGCTACTTGTTGCCAATCCCATGGCAATTGTTGAATCCACCAACCGTTTTTCCAATGCCTGAGTTGACCAACGATGCAAGTCTAACGCTGAACTTGGGGCGTGTGGTTCGTTGGTGGTCGCCATGCTTCAGTCACTAGGAGTTGAAGCCTGCTATACTTCCAGCTGTTCAGGGGGAAAACCGTCTGTCTCTCTCTCTCTCTCTCTCTGTCTCTGTCTCTGTCTCTTTCTCTGTCTCTGTCTCTGTTTCTGTCTCTCTCTATCGAACGATCATGTCCGTGGTTGTGATCAATGCAAGCGCGTGGAAAGAGACAAGCGTCACAGAGCATGACTGTAGGTATGTGGGATCCTGAAAGAGTAGGGCGCCTTTTTCAGAGCCCCATCCAAGGACAAGATCACAAGTCGACACCTGTCTCATAGTTTGACAAGCCGCAGCCCAGCATGATGGCGGGCACATCTTGGTCGGCGTAAGCCCAGTCCAGCTTCCGCGTGGCATTTGGGATTGCATCTCAAAAAACCATTCAACAAACAAACATTTGGGGCTAAAAAGAACCTGTTCAGACCATCAAAAGCAAAACACACACCTGGGTCTGCCTTCGTTTTGAGGGTGTCTCCCCCTTTTCTGCGTTTTTTGCTACGGGGACGAGGAACACCTTGGTCCGAATCCTGCCGACGGGTGAATTCCGCAGGCGGAGCTGGTGGATGCGATCCTGGACCAGGAGCTGGAGTTTCCAGCGGCCTGGCGCCGTGAAAAGGGGGCCCTTGAAATCCGGGGAGCCGTTTCCTTTTTTCTCTTCTTCTTTTTCTTTAAGGGGGGGTCCTACAATCAGGTGGCCGGGCCCTGTTCCTTCTTCCTTCTCTTTGTTTTTTCTTTACAGGGGGGGGGTCCTACAATCAGGTGGCCTGGGGGGGGGGGGGTGAAAACGAGCAAGAGCGTTGGTTTCTGTTGGTTTCGCCGGGGTTTGACTCTTGGTTTCGGGAAATGTGTATATGATATATATATATATACACAGTACCCCCCTCCCCCAAGGATCTACCTTTCTTGAGAATTCACTGGTATGTGCAGTGTTTTGTGCCTGTATATGTATTTTGATTTGTATTTTTGTGCGTGTATTTTTATCTTTGTACATTTACGTGGTACTTGGTTTGAACGTTGGGTCCTCGCAGTTCTTGCCAAACGCCCGAAACCAGTTGGTTGGGTCCGACATCCATTTGGAGACACTCGGAAGCTCCCACACGGAGCTAGTGGAATGCAGGGATACTGTGGATGGACGAAAGCCATTTCGCACCACTTTGAAACCATGGGAAACCATTGTTTGTTGGTATTTGCAGGGGAATCACCATTCCAGGGTTTCTTAGGTGGTGCAGGATTTCGTCCATCCACAGTATGTTGGGCATTCTGCGCAAGGGTTCCGTAGTTTGTATTGCAACCACCATACGACCGTCATAGAACCACCATCATGGCATGCTAAGCTGAGAAGAAGACAAACCGTCATCACAGGACATGCATGTGCCTTTGGGTGTTGAAAGAATCGATCACACAGTCCAAGTCAAGGCATCACACTCAGCACTCGTGCCAACAACTCAGAAGAGCTGTCCTGCCAGACAAAGGCATGTTAGGGCTTGCATCCATGACAGGGGGTCAAATACATCCAGTACTTGAAGTTTGCACAAAGAGATCTGGAGTGAGTACCTTGTGCTGAACCACGCGGATTGAGTGTAGTACGCGGCGTACGTTTCTTTGATGCGAAAGTGCTCAAGATGCACAGCAGGGGACCCTGTACCGTGTTCCATAACATGAGCACGTTGAGGGGTTCGCAAAGTTACTTTTGCAGTGGTTTCCGTTATATACACCACTTAGGCGGCAAAGTTGAGCATATCGCTTTCATGGTGAAGTTCTGCTTTTCCTTTTGGGAGGATCAACCATACCTCGTGCAACGTTCCAGCCCGTCGGCTGGTGCTTTGAAGCTAATCCCAGAAAGCAGCAATTGTTCAAGGCTCAGGTTGAACCTGCCGGTCAATCCTTGAACTCCTTTGAGCCCGCAAGTCTCTGAGAGAACATGAAACCGATGTGGCTGTGGGTCAAAACCAATGGTATGTGCGGGTTTTCGGTGAATTCACCCATTTTGGAGTCCCTATTTTAGTGGTTGGATTGAATCGGATGTTCACTGGGGATACGATTTGGATTTTGACCCATGGCCATATGGGGGTGTTCCCCTCGAGAAGTGATAATCCCCACTAAACCCAGGAACACCCCCATATCAATAAGCAGGGTCTCTGAGCATTCAAGCCGATGTGGCTGAGGCTCAAAAAACCGGTACCCAAAATGGAACCCTGGTAAGTGGAAACGTGGACCGAAACCTGCGTAACCCCCCCTGTTTTATTTAGAGCCACACCCATGTGTTGCTCTTGTTGTTCTTCGCTGGTTGGAGTCCCCCTCACTCCCTCACTCAGTCAAGGCCGCGCCGGCGTCCAGCGCCAAGAGCCGTGGCTGAAGCTGCGCTTTGCCTCGCTGGTTCTCAGGAGAAAATCAACAGGGGTTTGAGGACCCGGAAGGGGATCTTCAAAAAGGAAGCTGGATGCATTTGGCGCTTTTGTTGTTAATGATAATGATGATGATGATGATGATGATGATGATGATGACGACGACGACGACGATGATGATGATGATGATATTACTGCTCTGTCTCTTTTTCTTCTTCGTCTTGTTCTTCGTCTTGTTCTTCTTCTAGTTCTTTTCGTGGTTGTTCGTCCTCCTCTTCTTCTTCTTCTTCTTCTTCTTCTTATCGTTGTTCTTCTTCACGTTCTTCCTTTCTTTGTGGTTGTGGTTGTGGTTGTGGTTGTTGTGGTTGTTGTGGTTGTTGTGGTTGTTGTGTTGTTGTTGTTGTTGTTGTTGTTGTTGTTGTTGTTGTTGTTGTTGTTGTTGTTGTTGTTGTTGTTGTTGTTGTTGTTGTTGTTGTTGTTGTTGTTGTTGTTGTTGTTGTTGTTGTTGTTGTTGTTGTTGTTGTTGTTGTTGTTGTTGTTGTTGTTGTTGTTGTTGTTGTTGTTGTTGTTGTTGTTGTTGTTGTTGTTGTTGTTGTTGTTGTTGTTGTTGTTGTTGTTGTTGTTGTTGTTGTTGTTGTTGTTGTTGTTGTTGTTGTTGTTGGTGGTGGTGGTGGTGGTGGTGGTGGTGGTGGTGGTGGTGGTGGTGGTGGTGGTGTTCTTCTTTGGGGTTCTTCTTTTCTTCTTCTTCGGTTTCTGCTCATCTTTGTTGTTGTTATTGCTGTTACTGTTATTGTTATGTTTATTATTTTTTGTTCTTTTGTTGCACTATTATATATGTTTCTTCTCTCTCTTTTTTTTTTTTTAAAGGGTCAAGTCTTCGCGCCTTTCTGATTACTCCGAAGCCACAAGGAAACCAGCCATTCCAAAGGTCCCCCCAACGTTAAGCAGGGGGTTGGGGAGTCCCTAGAAAACTGCACTTGGAGTTTGCGGCGCCCTCGAATTCTGGTGCCAAGGACCTCGCCAAAGTCTGCCCCTGCACCAGCGCGAGGCAAGGGTCTGACCCAGCAACGCGTTCCTCGGGGACACTGGCAGGCTGTGATGTGCTTGTGGCTTAGAGGGCTTTCTTTGCACTTTGGCACAGCCGCCAATAGTCTGTGCTCGCGACAGGCAGCTTGATGTGGCACAATTTACACGCCTCACTTGAAACCCTCCTCATGGCTCTTCAGTACACCTTCCTGAGGGGCCTGGCATTCCTGACACTTATGCAAGCCACGCCTCCAGGCGGACCGACTCCGCGCGGTCCATGGTCAGTGCAAGGGGATTGTCGTTCCATGTCTCTTCTTGGATTTCTGAACTCATTCCGCCACAGCGGCCTGGTCGAAAGGAGAGGCTCCTGTCACTTTCCACGGTGCAAGCGGCACAATTTCAGGGATGCCCCACCAAATCGGTTCCCCAACAAAAATCCCGGAGATTCCACAACACATTGGTGCCGCAAAGACATCTTCAGGGATTGGCTCCCCATTTCCTCTTTTTTTGCTTGCGGCCTGTGTGTTTCATGGCCCCGTTGCCAGGCCCCACGCGCGCGGCTGCGGAGGCGCTGTCCATCGCTGAGCTGAAGCAAAGGCTTGCCCCTCCGCCTTGAGGGCGCGCACGGGGTTTCCGAGGGCCACATGTGTGGCCGACCAAAAGCCAAAGGGCCAGACAGCCAGCGGTTCTTGGGGGTCCCGACTTTTTGGGGATACACTCCCACCAGCCAACATGGAAGTGCACAGACCCCTTTAGAAAGACTACTTTCCTCTTGGGGTACCCCATAATTTTGTTTTGGCTTGGATGCGCATGCTGCATGTGCGAGCTGGGGAACTCACGCCAGCCTCAAGCCAAGCGACCCAACTCGTTTGCAGGTGTCCTCGGATTAGGCAGCCTGGGAGGTTTCACTTCGGAGGAGCCTCAATGAATCGTGTATTTAACATCCTGACTTGGCATTGGAATGCCTACCTGGTTGGTTTTTGGGCCCTTTTGGACATGGGAGTTCATTCTGCTTGGGATTGAGCGGGTTTCGAGCACGACCATGCTTGTACATTGGCACATACTTAAATATACACATTTATACATGTATTTATACTCGGAACCCTTCCTGAGATGCGGGATTCGGCATTCGGCCCGCAGGCTGCGGGCGCTGGGGGTGTCTTACCACCACTGCCTGGAGCGTCGGGAGCTAGAGGACTTGTGAGACGCCCGCGCCGAACGAGAAGAGTTGCGGCAGCATTAGAGCGCATTCCCCGCCACCCAACGTGCTTCGGGGTGGAAATGGGTGGGCACCAAACTCCCACTTAGCTGGCGAAAATTCTGCGATTTGCCGTCACTTAACAGTTGTTCAAGGATGACTCAAAGCAGATACTACACAGTTCCACTTGCCTTCTCTGTCCCACGAAATATTCTTTGGACTCTGACAGGGCCGTGTGAGTGGATCTGAGAAGTGTGAAGCTCATTTTTTTTTTTTTTTAATCATGGTCTTTCTTTTTTGCAATGGGGGAAAGTCCAAAAGAGGGAATGTCGTGGTAGGAGCTCCTTCTGTCACAAGGGAGGCCGCCAGACGGAGGCACGTGGTTCGATCTCTCGAAGAGAGCGGAGGTCCTTGGCAGCCGAGGCTGCCCAGACCAGCGCCTCCTTCCCATTTTTGTTCGAGTTGGTTTCCCTTGAACCTCCACCAGCCAAAGAAATGGCGGTGGTCAAAACCGTTTTGGGATCCCATTTTGGGGGTTGGTGAATTCACCCAGTTTAGAACCTACTTTAGTGGTTGGATTGGGATGTTCACTGGTACGATTTGGGTTTTGACCCATGGCCAAATGGATGTGCTTTCCAGCCGGCGACCGAGCCCCGTTTCAGGGAGGCAAGACATCGTCGGAGAATCAGTAGGCTCGGCTTCACTTGGAGTCCCTGCTGACATTCTGCTTTCAAGCTTAGAGCCAAAAATCATCAAGTTTGGTGCGCTGCTCAGCTGTGGTTGGACTGGAAACTGCAAAAACCAGGATTGGGCCAGTTGCCAGGGCACAAACGAAGAAGAAAGGGTGGACTTGCACCTCGGCAATTCCCTACCAGCCAACCCTACGGAGGGTGCCCGGAGATTTGCATCCAGTTAGCTCCGCGGATTCAGGTGGCAAGCACCACAGCGTGCAACATATATCCAGTCTATGGTCCGTGGGCACTCACTGAGAAGCTCACTTTGCCCATGAGGCTCTGAATTTTGATAGGGAACCTTCTGCAGTGAGACATGAAGTCCCATGAAGTCCCACAGGATCCTTGAGTAAAATCGATGAGGTCTTGGGGACTTCGTAGTTTCCGCTCGTGTCCCTCCGCGAGGCTCAGCCGCTTGTGCCCCAGAGCGTGATCGAGGCGGGAAAGTCGAAGGGAATGGTTTGCTCGCTTTTTTTCAAGTAGGCAATGGGGGTTGCCGGTTCTGATGTGTACATATATATATATATATATATGCTTTTGGCTCCAACACAGGTCCCCCCCACTATAGAACAATGCGTTGCCAAGAGGCAAGGCGAAAAGTGTAGCTAAACCCCGGCTACAGCTGGGAGGTGGCCTGTCTGGTTCTCGGTGCCCTCGGGGTTGAGGCACAGGAAAATCCCCCGCTTTGAGTGTCCTGGGACAAACTTGACGAGGTGTGTTTCCTTTGGTTCCCTTGAAACGTGTTGCTAACAGGGCCCCGTTTGAGACAAGCCCACATTCCTCTACATCGCAGCAAGATAAACAAGGTCATTCGAATTCTGTGCGTCGGAAATTCTCAATGCAAGAGCAGCCTGGCAACCTAAATGTCCCAAGATGGCGTAAGTCAGCTGAATGTCTTGTACGCCAGCCGAAGTTCCTGGACGTCTCTCCAGCAGAAATTGATAATGACCTAAGTCGCAGCGTAGGTGCATCAGAGTAATGTAGCATGGATTTCTGAATGACTGTTCTGTACCCCATTGGAATGATGCGGACAAATCTGGGCTTGGGACTTGGGATAAGCTTGCGAGGCCGGTGCTTCGAACGCTGCCGCACCTCGGAAAAATGGTTCGGGACCAAAAAAAACACTCAAAAACCGAAAGCTGGCAAGCTCGAAAGCTAGACAGCTAGAAAGCAGTGGGTGAAGTGGGGTCCCCAGCCAGCCAAAACAGGGCGGTGTCCTGCCACTGTGATGGATTGAGTCTCGAGTGTCCGTTTTCGCTTTGAAGCAGATCCTGTCAAGCAGAATCTTCCCCATCAGCAAAAGCAGGTGCACATATTGCGTTGTTTCTTTTCAAAGTTTGCAAATTCAAGTGCGAGGTGTGCTTCCGAATAGCCCACGCCCTAAAGACAAGCAGGTTGACTGACAATACACTAGTAAGCATACGCATCATAAGACGAAGAATAGGAGTGTGTTGTTTCTGTCACTTTGTAGAGGTCAAACCAAGTTTACGTCAGATAGGCAAATGTTGCAGACTTGCATATTGCCTCCAAAGCAAAGGGGGACCCTTTCTCCCTTTGGCTTCGTGTTCACGCGAGTAAGATGTCACGGTGTCGCTTCCAATGTCACAGAGGGCCCTTCGTGTGCTGTGTGGGCATTGGGCCTTGTGGTAGGAGGCAAAATTTTGGTGGTTCCGCAGGGAGGAAAAAAGCTGAGACTCAGCATCAATGTGCGCAATCCTGAGACCCATTTGGATGGCCCCGTTTGTTCGGCCAACGTGTCAACCTTCCTTCACTGCGGTCAAGGACCGTCGGGCGTAACTTTCGATCCGCTGGCGTGCTACTTGGGGCGAAATAGGGTAACCCCAAAATGGGAACCCTGTGAATGGTGTGTGTCGTCTCCAGGGCAAACCGCGGGAGGTTCTCAACCATTGGCTTGCTTTTTCTTGTTTCTTTGGGGGGGGAATACCGGACACCATGCCAAAAACAGTCATTTCGACTTGACTTGTGACGTATGGCCTCATTTGTTCTTGTGCCCAGCTGCTCCTGGAGGCCGCACGCCAAGTTCTGGTCCTTTCACCAGCGGATTCCTTCCGGCCGGTGAGTCTGCAACCCTGTGAGGCATGACGTGACCGCGGGCCAGGGTTGGGGGGCTGGCTTTGCAGCCAGCTCCCTTTCCTGATGTCTTCATGAACGGGGCCACTGACGAAGACGTCACAACTTCTGGAGTGAGACGAGTCTCACTCGTGGAATCCGCGAAACGCAAGTGAGCTGTTCTTCTGCTCCAGGCCCTGAGAGGGGCCTGGAAAGCCGCTGTGCAGTTTGGCAGATTGAAAAGGGGTTGCCTCATTGTGACGCCCGCTGGAAGAGAAATTGCTTGTTTTGATTTGCCGTCGAAAGGCAAGCTGCCAAGGCCCATGCAGCTGCAGGTCACCCTCAGGAACGGGCACTGCACAATTCTGGGGTTGATTCCCCATTCTTTTCAACCATCGTTCTTTCCAAAAACCGGCCGTTTTCCCTGGGTTTCCAGGGAGGTTTTGTAGAAAGAACACCTCCCTGGAAAAAATCAGCCTGGGTTTCTGGAGGTTTTGTAGAAAGATCCGGATCCCTGGAAAGAATGGAAATGGAAGGTACCCCTGGAAAAATCAGGCCCTCCCCCGCTTGAGACGCTGAGCTCGGCGCTGGTGCCGGTTGGCTCGAGTTTCGGGCCGCTCTTCGGGCCGGAGGTGACGGGCCCCTAAGGGCCTTCCAGGCGGGTCTCGCCAAGCGGGCGAAGCCGCCACCTGGATTCAATCGGCAGCCTGGGGCAGCAAAACCCGAAAAAACTCGACCAACATTTTTTCGGATGTGGGCCAGGAACGCCAGACCCTCGTGGTCTGCATTCTTGCTGAAACACCAGTTCGCTTGCATCTCGTGACATGGAACCAACATGGGTATGGGTCAATTCAAAGCATCCAGGAATTGGACCGCAGTTTTGAGCCCATGTTTTCATTTACCGTAGTTCCCACTCGGGGTATCTATGTTTGATCCACAGCCAAGGAACTTCACAGAGCTGAGCCATCTCCTTTCACAGAGCTTTCCGAAAGTGGCATGGGCCCGGTTTCGCATTGCAGGTGCCCATGGTACACTGGCCGCGCCCCTCAGTGAGCGAGTACCGAAAGTCAAGGAGGTGTCTCTTTTGAGGCGCGATACCCTCCTTGAAGCGGCTGCAGTCAGCTGCCAAACCCTCAAACCCAACTTGAACTCATCGCTGGCAGCAACAAGCCGTCATCACCCAAGAACCCAAGAGCAAAGGGGATGTTCTGCTTTCCCAATCGCCTATGAAGCTGTGGGCTTGTAAGTGTTTTATGCCAACACCTAGGCATTTGCAAATCAACCTCAGGATTGTACTTGTTGTCAACAGATGAGTGAGACTGGAGAGGAATGCCACTTCGCCTTTGAACCTTTGACCACCTGTCTATCGCCAGGGAGTCAGAAACACATGCGACAAATGTATTGTACCCAAAGGCTTCCTGTACCCAACTGCCCTAAATTCACATGAGCCCTCCGAGCTGAGTTGAGATACTTTCCTCCCCCGAGCCGGTGAGCCGAGGGCTGGCCACGCCACGCGCTGGGCGCGCTGCCGCAATGCGCACCTTTCCTCCTTTGCGCGGCAGGCGGGGTGCCGACATGTCCGGTCTGCGCCGCCTTTCTAAGCTTGACATGTTTGCCACGTCAGGCTTGAACTAACCTGAACCCTTTTTTTGACACGAGAGTTTTCTTGGCAGATTGTATCGATCAGACTTGCGTGGTCATCTGAATAGGAATGTGCCCATCGCAGTTTTTGACATAGCAACACTGGCAGCTTGATTTGCAGGTGGCTGCCCTAGAAGCTTATTATTTGGCTCTGGCACAGGCAATTGGCTGTATTTTATATGTTGCAGCATCTTGCCAAAGGATCCATGTCATACAAGCGTGTTGATAGTGCCATAGCTTGGCTGTCAACAACAATACGGCATGGTTGAGAAGCCGGTGGAGAAATACATGCTGTTCTGCATGCTATCAACAAGATTCCAGATCGGACTGTTGGCTTGTCAGGAGAACATGAATTCAAAGACAACGTTCGCCTCAGAGATGGCCTGAAGCTGCCAGGTGAACTTGGGCTTGCAGGCGCGGGTCAGACGGGCAGATTGGATCAGACCGGTCATTCTCGTTAGGTTTTGATGGGGTTTCCTGCATCCGGACCAGCGTAACGAAAAAACATATGCATCAAAGAGCTGAGATCCGAAGGCCCGAAACCTTGACGCTTTGGGCCTGGCGACTTTGCAGCTCAACGGCTGCCGGCTGTTTGGTGAACCGGGACAAGGTTCTGCTCATGTGTTCGCGATAGCTGAAAGCTGTGGGGGTTCTAAACTGAAGTAGATATCTGCTGCTGCTGTTGCAAGATGCTTCCGGCGGTTGTGACTGAGAGTTGCGCAGGGGGCCGGTGCAAGTGAACATCGCGCAGGGTGTTGTTCCGGAAAAAGGAGCGTTGTGTAAGGTGATGACTAGGATTTCTAGCAGGTTTTGCTGCAGGGTGCTGCAGGGTGCTGCAGGGTGCTGCAGGGTGCTGCAGGGTGCTGTTGCTGAGTGCCGTTTCAGGGTGTTGTTAACGTGTACCGCAGAACAGGGGGTGGCACAGCAAACAAGATGCAAGTTCAAGGCTGTTTCTGTGCGTTGTAAGACAACACACGGCCCGAAGTCTGCAAACGCCGCGGCACTCTCGCCGCATTGCACATGTGGTTGGTTGTAACAGGGTCTGCCGCCAGACCCACCTCCAAATCTGGCTGCAAGATTAAAGTCTCAGCAAACTGGCCACAGAAGCCATTGCCGAAAAGAACACACACACACTTTGTGACTGTGCCTCGGACTTGACACGGATTGGTCAGCGCTTTAGTAACAGCAATTGTTTGGATGACCGACGGAGTTTTGCTGCCCCTGGCAGTCACCGCCGTTTTCCTCGGTCGTTTGCCGTTTGCCCTTGGGACACCAGGGCCCACTGGTTGCCGCGCGCACAGGGCCACCGGGGCCTCTCCAGCTGCCCGGCTTTGACACGGATCTGTGCGGAGATGCGGCCTGTGCAGGCGACTGGAAGAAGATGCATTGGCTTGCTTGTGCGTTGTTTTTCCTATGCTTGTTGTGTGGTTTTTGGCTCTTTTGTTGTTAGTGCTCTACTTTTCGGGGATTAATTTGTTTTGGTTTTGGCTGTGCAATTAATCAGTCTTGTATTTGGCTTAGTTGTTTTTTGATCGGTTTGTTAGCTTGTTGGTTTTGGAACTGGACACAGGGAAAGCAATAATTTGTGCCCCGTAGTTTTCTAATTCAGCGCCATCCTGCAAGCAACAAATTTGACAAAATAAGAACATCCGCTGTAACTAGTCTTGCTGTCAATGTGCAATTTCATGCAACCATCGCATTTCGACTATCGTGTCTGGCATCAACCTTTGACCGCGTCTGAATCTTGTTCTTATTTGCCGAGATACTTCTTGAAAGAACACGTAAGCTTCGCCGCCTTGGCTCGGAATGCGAGGAACTTACGGATATCTCCAAGGATTGGTTGCTCTTGGTCTGTGAAGCAACTTCTTTCGGTCACACTTTTCTGACCCCTGAGTACCAATCCTTGTTTTGTGGGGTTGTGTTCTTGGGTATCAGGGCCTGGGCTTGAAGCGGATCCATCAACATCGGGCTGGTTTGTTGGCTCCAGCTTTGTCTAAGGCTGACCCCTGATACCTATGACGCATCCGAATCCTCACAGTTGGCTTGCCTTCTCAAGAGATCAAAGCAACTCTTCAATGCCCAGCCAACGTGGACGTGGTTTTTGGAGGGTACCCGTTTTTGAGGTGGGTTCGCAGGGAAACCAAAGGGACGGCCATCTTGGGGCTCCAAATCCCCAGCTTTGTCTCCAGCTTCGATCCAGGGCTTCGTGGAGCAACGCACCAAGACGCCAGGCTCGGCCCGGAAAAACAAGCCGGGCAAGTGGAGAAAAGGCTTCGGCTCCCTAGGAGCTCAGATGCGCAGGTTTTCCGGGCTGAGCCCGCTTGGCGTGGTCTTATGCCGTGTGGAGTCCGGATTTGCCGGCGATTGCGGATTCCCGTGTGGGGAAACGTGATGCAAAGCGGAACGGCTTCAGCCGTTTAGATCGAAAGGGAAGTGGAATATAGTGAGTCCGGCGATCACTTTCTCCCAGGAACCAACTTGTGCTGAGTGTGGCATGAGGGGGGGGATTTGGAGGATCTTGCATCAGAAGTTGGCGGAAGCCTGTTAGGATCCCACTTTGATGAATTGAATATCTCTGTTGACCGACGTTTCAACCGGGCGGCTAGCGAACAAAATTTGGGAATCCTTGTGGAAAGCCTTAGCTTTTCCTGCCAAAGGCCGACGAAGGGACCTTTTGGTTGTGGGGAACGTGGAGGTGCTTCCGAAAGCGAAAGAACCTTGAAGCTGGAAAACCTTGGGAGCAGAGAATGCTGGCCAACAATAAATCGGCATCTTTGTTTGAGATGGTCTCCATCACCATTTAGAGGGAGGGCGGCTTGTTTCTCAAAGCTGATTCGGTATATCCATGGCAAGCTATGGCAGCTGTGCTCATTACAGTGAAATTGGAAGAGAGGATCGCTTGTATTCTCCACTCGTGAACTAATGAAGGGCTAGTCAAGGGTCCAGCACAAACCCTGGCTGCCTCCAAGCAAGGCTTCCCGCACCCCTCGCTTCACGTCTCCACATTTCTTTCGACCTCCGAAGTTCAAAAAGGCCGCGTTCATGGAGGGAACTCGCCTCGACCGTGAGAGACATCGGGATGCGAGGCGCCTTGAGCCGCCTCTTGTCGGGCGACGGCCTGGAGAACTTGGATGGGTCGAGCTCGCAGCAGGCGAAGGGGCGAGGGGGTGATTGAAGAAACCACGGACAAGCGCGTCAGACATCGCGTCAAATGCGCATGTACTTACTACACACACACACACAATACACGCGCTTACAACTGTATGTATATGTATATGCTCAACCCGCCGGGCCTGCATTTCAGTTCTCAGCAAGCAGGCAGGCAGGCAGGCAGGCAGGTGGGCGGGCGAGCGGGCGGGCGGGCGGGCGGGCGGGCAAGCAAGAAATTGAAAGCAAGCACGCACGCAAGCACGGAAGCATGGAAGGAAGGAGGAAAGGCAGGAAGGAAGGAAGGAAGGAAGGAAGGAAGGAAGGAAGGAAGGACGGAAGGAAGGAAGGAAGGAAGGAAGGAAGGAAGGAAGGAAGGAAGTGAGGACACATACAACCGCTGGATGTGCAGACAAATCTGCAATCTGTATTCTAGCGGCCCACGGCGCGGAATTTGGTCGTCGGCTTAGTTACAATCGGTTTTCCCAGGCCAGCAGCTTTGAGCGGTCTTCAATACCTTGAGACACAAATCTGTGTGTCGTGTCGGAGCTGTACCCTACAACCAACCAAACAAGAACCACTCAATGCGAGACAAACCAATACCATGTTTCGTAGCTCGTTGGTACTTAGCCACACCCATGGGGAATTGGCCAATGGAATTGAGCGGCCCTGGCCTTGGCCGGTTCCATGATGGTGCCGCGGACGCTGGGGATACTTCGTACCCAGGCGGAACCCAGTTGTGTTTCCCTCCGAAACCAAAAACGGGCTAAAGCCAGGTTTTGTTTCTCCCCCTCCAAAAACAAAACGGCCTAAGTTCCGTTTTCCCGCGGTTTTACCAGGGGCGCAACCCACCTCCGCCTCACCAGTTGGCCGGACCGACTGCCGCAATGTGGTGCCAGGCTGTGGCGGAGCTGCTGGAGTCGGTGATCGCCGCCTCCCTCGGCAACGGAGGAAGCTCCTTATCAGAAGCTCGGCACCCCAGCCCCAGTTGCCCAGTGGTCCTATTTCCTTTTTTTTTTGGGAAGGGGTCCCTTTAAACTCAACAAGCAAAACAAAGATGCCCTTCTTTTCCCCCGGCCACTTGGCATCTGAGCGGTTGGAACGTCCAGCTGGCGCTCCCGCAGGCTCCAAGAGCGCTGCCAAGAGTGGCCAATGGATTTATTTTGGTTGTTTTCTTCTACCAGGCAAGGGCAACCGTCAAATAGAGACACACCCGTATTGGCAGGGTATGCTTTCATCCAGGACACGGTTGCTTTGCCAGGAAGATAGATCGTTGCCAAGATGTGACATCCTCTCAAGTATGACTGGAGGATATGCATAATCTGCAAATACACGCACATGTGGCTGCGGGTCAAAACCAATGGTACCATTTTGGGCACCACCCATTTTAGTCTATTTTAGTGGGGATTGGGATGTTCACTGGGGGTACGGGATTTTGACCCACAGCCATGTATGTCTGAATGTATGGTTGCTTCCACAAGGCCAAACATCCCACCAGTCACCGGATCAAACCCCCGCTTCTTGCTGGATCTTGGTTGGTATCTTTTGTGTTAGACAGGCAGCACAGGGCTTGTCTTTCACTTCCAAAAGGGCTACGAAGAGGGGTTACCAAGCCGGATTTGGAGCCTTTTTGAGCCAAGAGCCACTTGGCTGTGGTTGTCAAAACCAATGGGATCCCATTTTGGGGTAGGTGCACCACCCATTTTAGTCTGTTTTTTGTGGGGATTGGGATGTTCACTTGGTACGATTTGGATTTTGACCCATGGCCACTTGTGTTCTTTCGGAGCGCCGAGATCTTTGATTTGAGCATGAGCTGCGGAAGTCTTCACTGGACCGGCTGACGTGGGGCGGTGCGTTGCCGAGGGACCTTTGAACGGGCCCTAAGCCGGGGCAACGAGCATGGCGTTTTGTCTTGTCCTTGCTTATGCTCCCATGTTGGCTAATCCTCATCTGCACATTGCAGATATCTTGGGTGACTCGTGGGACTCGTGTCTCCAGCTTTTTTTTGACGCAAGTAATTAGGGAGTTCTGCGCCAGACCGTCAATCCACAAGGCCACAAAGTGCGCCTCGAGGCAAGACCCATTGTTCGCATTTCGCGTCTCGTCTCATTGCCATGCCTCTACGCTTGAGTCAGACAAAGATGAGTCAACTCCTGCTTCTTGACCCAGAACATGCTGAGAGCACGTCGCCGTGTTGAGGCATTTGTCAGTGTACCCTGCGCTGTGGGCATCGAGTGCATCGCTGCCAGGACATGCCAAAAACCAACAGCATGGAGCGGCTTGGTCCGAGAGCTGTGACTCCATGGTCCGCTAAAAGGGGAACAAGGCAGATATTTTTCCCATTTGGATTTGGCCAGTCGATGGGATGACGTGTTGAGACAGACAGATATGAAGCATACCCTGCATGAAGCATCACGCCTTCCTGAATTTCTCATTGGTATTGGCTCCTAGCTCAAGTTCAGTGCACGGATTTATTGAGGATTCACAAGAGACTTCAAAGTCATGCTACTAGCAAGGGCCAGACCCACGAAGATGTGAACTCACCGCACGGCATGGTTGCAATTCTGTCTAGGATTCGCACACAGCCTGCAAAACCATGTTCTAGCAGTCGAGTTCATGTCAGTCCCAATATGCGGGCACTGGCTACACTTCAAAGGAGTTTCTTCATTTCAGCTCCATGCAAGTTAAGCCCATTTTGCTGTTGCCAGAGCGCGTCTTCTCAGGTCTCTTTCTGCCAGAAGGTCCCGCATGTTGCAGTGATCCACTTACCATTGGTGATAGCCAATACTGTGGATGGCCAGAAAGCCTGCACCACCTAAGATACCCTGGACTAATGGTTCCCCTGCAAATGCCAGCATTTCAAAGTGATGCGAACGGATTTCGTGAATCCGCAGTAGTAAGTTGCAATGTCATCCCTAGAGGGCGTGGTCTCACGGTTTGATTCCCCACGGTTTGCGCATGGTCATGTCACGATAAACGCGATGGTGCTTTTGTGGCTGAACCGCGCCTTCGGCTTGAGGCACCTCATGAGTGACATTGACAGCGGCTGAGAGAAGCGCAGATGAGGGAGAGGGGGTTGCAGACCTGCCATGATTCCGTGGTGTGTGTGTGTGGCTGTTTCACATGTCAAGCCCTTGGATCATAGTCACAGCTTCCTTTTGTTCTTGTCACCTGTGCCCGAGGCGATTTGTCAGCCCATGCTACAGATTGTAAGCTCCGAAAATCTTGGCAAAGCACCGAAGGCTGGCAGAGTGGACCTGTCCAATTGCCCGTAGTCCTTTCCCCAGTCTGCTTCCTCCTCCTGATTCCCTCCACTGCACTTAGTCAATGAGACCGTGATGGTCTCCTGTAGAGGCCCGGGGGCCATGGGGTGATGCCTCTGTACCGACAGGATGCTTTTTCGTTGTGTTGAAAGGGTCCAATTAGAATTCATTTTGCCGAGTCCACAGTTTTTGTTGGACTGTCATATGAGTCTCCGACAAAATCATCTGCGTCGCTAGTCGGGGCGCCTTACTTAGGGTTCGCAAAATCAGCAGACCGCAAAACCGAGAGACGTCCACCCAAAGCTGATACCTTCTTTGTAGCCTGAAAATACAAAAGAAACGATGGGGGACCACCCAACTTCATGGCATCGCGTCTGAAGGATTTTTGTCCGCTCGACCCAAAAGGCGGGATGAGTTTGACACCGGCCCTCCATCGCAGCTCCCTCACAGCGGGTTGTTTATCCAGATCCAACTTGGCTGAAAGCGGCGCCTTTTGAGATACCGGATTGCGGCAAGGGTCGGACCCCCAGATTAAGGAGCAGCAAGGCTTTCGGCGCGACCTATGATCCACCTGCAAGCAGCTGGCATTGCCATAGATTCAATATGACTAAGTGGGCTACCAGTTTTTTCCATGTTCATTTCAAGGAGTATGGCTTGATTTCGGTCCCGTGAGGCAAAGAGGGTTCTGCATGAACATGTTTGGTTCGAAGTGTAAGAGGCACTGCTCCTCCGGCATGGATGCAGACCATATGAGGCCGTTTCTTGGCCTGAAAAGGACGCGCAAGACGAAGAAGTTTGGCATGGGCGGAAGCGAATGTCCGTCAACTCGAAGGAGCGCGACTAAGTAGTCAGAATGGGCTGGATTTAGCCCGCATCAGCGAAAGATGTGCCTTGGGCAAAAGTATGATGTACACTTTATCTTTGCAGGGCCTCACGTGCATGGCCTTGCGGGGTTTCCAAACTCACATGCGGTTCAAATATGCGCTGCGGTTGGCAAGAATCCTTTGTGCCATTTGAAGGTGGAGCGTCCATCGCGTTTCCAAAGCGTCAACTCCGGTTTCCTGGGTGGTGAACGAGTTCCACTCGCAACGATAGGAAAGCGTAGCGGGCACATCATGCCAAGACTTGTCCCAGCTGGCCTCAGGGGGGTTCCGGATGGTTCAAGCGTCAGCGGGGATCTTTGGTGGGCTTGGTATCCACTTTGCTGTGCGGATGACTGGCAACCCTTCAGTGCAGGAGCGGCTCCGGGAGCGTGGCACGCGACAAGACCGTGTTGATCTAAGAAGCTGTAGGCCAAAGGCAAATTCCACTAGTGAGGAATTGATCCATTTGAAGGCTTCTTTGGTTTAAAAGACGTTGCTTTGGAGGCGAGCTTAGATTTGAAGGTTGGAGGGGTCTTTTTGGCGGAGACACTTTTTGGGATTGTCTCAAAGGGACAAGCAAAGGGAACCAACCATGTTGGAGACTTGACTCCACCATTTTGAGACACACCTCATGTCTTGTTTCCCTCGTTGGTCAGATGTGCCCGACTGGTGTTGAACAGAAGCGGGACCTTTCATGGCGGAGGACAAGCCGGAGGAGAAGTCGTTAATGTTGTTTTTCGAAGCCATGGCACCCGTGGGGTATTTGCCCTATTAGGCCTGCAACGCTAGGTATAGGCAGGGACTGGCGGTGCTGTGTGAGTCAGTGTTTGGATTTTCAAGTGGTATGCTTTTCAAAGATCAATGAGATTCCCCACTTGCAATCCATTCTTTCGAGGACGGAGATGCTGAGATGAGATGCTGAGATGCTGAGATGCTGAGATGCTGAGATGCTGGCCGGGCCGAGGGTTCAAGACGTCCAAAAATACGAAAAATAACCACTTGCACCGGCCTCAGCTTCACACACCCCACACAGCAAGCACACACACGCACCGAGTTTGAGGGAACTCTCGCTGCGAACGCCACTCCTCCAGTGAATTTGGAGGCCGGGTGATGGAAATGGGCCCATGCACGCCTCGGTGCGGTTGCATTGCAACTTATTTTTACGATATCCATGCCAGGACACAAGTTTGTTGCGCCTTTTCTGATGGAGCAGCATCAAGTCCGGGCCCACGATACTCGAAATTATTGCATTTCTTTATGCTTGTGAGTGAAGGAGAGGGCAAGAGCTAAATGAGGAAATGGCAGCTTCTTCTTGCTTTCACCGGCATCTTTTCGGGCCGTTCAGTGGTGCAAACATTCCTGTAGTCAGTGTAGTAAAACCTTCCTTTCCCTACCCCAACCTATTAATCGAACAAGTTGAGTGTTCCGACTAGCTTGTGGAGATGCACACGTGTGGGAGATTGCACGCGACCATTTTTGCCTCTTGACACATGCCCACAGCATCCATGTTAGGAAGGGACAAAGTTCACTCTGTTCCCTGCCATCAGAGAAGCCTTCCGCGCAGACTGGCTGCGCGGCCATTGAATGACTTCGCCCAGCCAATCCAATGAGTGCCGCCCTCGAAGTTACACGTCTTGAGCTCTATGTCCAGCTGCGATTTTGCATGGTGTTGTAGTTGTAGTCCTATGTTCCAAGATGGTTTCCAGTACCCCAACAACACAACCCCCAGGGCAAATTGGGGGTTTGGATCCGTTTGGGGCTAGTGAGCACCATCGAACTGATATTTCAACGTGATGCTCTTTCAAACTGAATGGTGATACAGCTGTGTCGCCGTGATCGAGGGTCATCTCCATTTTTTTCTGGTCATGGAATTGTCGCTGTGGTTGCTGCATTGTGCTCCTTTCAGTCGTGTGGGACTGTTTTCGTGATTTGTCGCTGTTGTAGCTCAAGTGACGTTGTTGTTCTAGTTTGGCTGTTTGGTTTCCGGGCTGTTTGCATTAGCGGTGTGGCAGCCTGGTGCTCTTGTTGTTTTGTCGCAGTCGTCATTGTCACTATCAGCAGTCTTCTCCGACTTTGATGCCATCCTTTCTGATGTTTGTATTTTTGTTTGGTTGGTTGGCTTGCTGGCTGTTTGGTTGGTTGGCTGGCTGGCTGGTCGGTTTGTTTGGTTGTTTGTTTGTTTGTTTGTTTGTTTGTTTGTTGTTGGTGGGTGGTGGTTGGTTCGGTTGGTTGGTTGGTTGGTTGGTTGGTTGGTTGGTTGGTTGGTTGGTTGGTTGGTTGGTTGGTTGGTTGGTTGGTTGGTTGGTTGGTTGGTTGGTTGGTTGGTTGGTTGGTTGGTTGGTTGGTTGGTTGGTTGCCGGGTTGGTTTGGTTGGTTGGTTGGTTGGTTGGTTGGTTGCTTGCTTGCTTGCTTGCTTGCTTGCTTGCTTGGTTGGTTGGTTGGTTGGTTGGTTGGTTGGTTGGTTGGTTGGTTGGTTGGTTGGTTGGTTGTGTTGGTTGTGTTTGTTTGGTTGTTTGTTTGTTTTGTTTTGTTTTGTTTGTTGGTTGGCGTTTTTGCTTGTCTGGTTTGTTTGGCGTCGGTTGGTTTGCTTTGGTTTGCTTCTGTCTTTTTTGTTTGTTGTTTGTTTGTTTGTTTGTTTGTTGGTTGCTTGCTTGCTTGCTTGGTTGGTTGGTTGGTTGGTTGGTTGGTTGGTTGGTTGTGTGCTTGTTTGCTTGTTTGCTTGTTTGCTTGTTTGCTTGTTTGCTTGTTGGTTGGTTGCTTGCTTGCTTGCTTGCTTGCTTGGTTGGTTGGTTGGTTGGTTGGTTGGTTGGTCAATGCAGCCAGAAGAAGCTTGCATGCTCTCTGAGGTCTGGTGATTGTCGACAGACCTGCACAGGCCGGTGTGAAGCCATCGGACATCGGACACCGGCCGGGCGGATGCCTTCGCTGGTCATCCTCAGAGATCTCTGCGGAGGTGAACAGTGAACCTTTCTGCTTGTACGGACCATGGCCACATCTTCACTTTTTGCTTGGGTCCCGTGCCAATGCTCAAATCAACTGGTCACCATTCAGGTGTCACGGGATTGCCAAAGCCTCGCAATCTCCCGTGACATGGGGTGGGAGGTTCAAGGTCTGCGTTTCCTTCTTTGTCCGCCAGGTGTTGGCTGGGTGACCTTTGATCCTGACCGGCAGAAACAGCTGGCCCATCAAGCCGATGGCTGCTTGGCTGGTTGGGGCTGAGGGCTTGATTGACAGGAGCCGGGTGGATTGCTGCAGTGCACCCCCACAAGGCGAAAACCGCATCAAGCGTGTGTGTGTGTGTGTGTGTGTGATTTTTGGCCGGGCGGTCTACCGTTTCTAGCTGTTGAAGAGCTTTTGCTGTTTCGCTGTCGGTTTTCACAGAGGGGCATGTGGCCGGTGGTGACGCCTGCAACAGCTTTCGATATGGTGTCGTTTTGGGGTTTGACCACACAAACATGGCTATATGAACGCTGGCAGAGGGCCTCGGCTTGCACAGCACCTGTTCGAAGCTGATTTTTGATGCTTAATTAACCACCCCACCAGTCGTTGGCCCAGATGCCTGGTTAGCGCGAAGCAAATGTCGTGCATTCTGAGGAGCACGTTGGATGAATCAGATGTGTGATCTGTTCCTCGTAGCTAAATCTGCTTTGGCCGGATTTTCGGCCAATCAGTTTCTTGCCCTGTGGCAGAGTTTGGGCAACCACTGCAACGCACAAGCCTTTCTTGCTGGACAGCTGGTGGCCGTGTCGCTCTTGGCGAGACTTCTGAGAGCATTGCCCGAGGCGGAGCCATGGCGATGCCGGAGGTGCGATGTATTGGCTGGCTCCCCAGACAGGGCGTTGGTCTTTCTCAAAAGAGTTGCCGCTCTATGGGGACTGACATGGAATGTGGGATGCCTGCAGGGTGTCAGCGTGACGCCTTCGATGTGCTCGAAGTAGTTGTTCTTTGCCCCCTTTGGCAATGTTGGATTTTGAAGCACAACACTCTTTTGTGCCCTGAGCTGCCCTAGCTCCAGCATTTCATTGGTTCTTACGAGCTCCGGCGCCCAAAGACTGCCACAAGCCTACCTCCGCGCAAGAGAAGGCCAGCCCTTGTGCAACATGTTTGTTTCCCTGAGCACACCTCACATCAACTCAACACCAAGACACCAATACATTTGGCCATGGATCAAAAGCCCGTACCCCCAGTGAACATCCCAATCCCCACTAAAATAGACTAAAATGGGTGGTGCACCTACCCCAAAATGGCACCGTTGGTTTTGACCCACAGCCAATTGATCTATGGTCAATGTCCCGCCACCAGTCATTCCGCCCTGATCCGAAACTGCTGATACTTGGCCACATTGCGATCTCGCATCTAAGAAGAACTCGCCGAGCCACGCTTTGCTTGGGATGCTTTGAGGCTTTGCTTTGGCATCCGCTTTGAAACCTATGAATCCTGGCGAAACAGCTTGGCCTGCTCTTTTTCTGGCCAGCAGAAAATGGCCAACGGCACGGGAAAGCTTGCCTGGAACGTCACACTGATCAGGGTCTGCATGACGTTGTGGAGCCGTGGTTTGATATGGGGCCCGGGGTAGCATGCCTTGCCTGAGCTTGGCTCCTCTACTCTGACTTGAAACTTCGCAGAAGCTGCGTGATGCGTCCGGCAAAGCATCCCAATCGTCCGGATTAAGTGTACGTGCGCCTCGGCGGGCGCGTGCAATGATACCATGTGTTCAAAGTGGGCAGCGAAGGGAAACCACTTGCTTGCAGGGGTGGCGGAAGCCATGATCTCCACCTGTGCTGCCCATCAAACAGCTCTTGATCAGCTTACATGCTGATTTTGGGCGCGGCCGAAACGGGCCCTTTTTGGGTGGTCCTTGTCTGGATTGACACACCCATTTGTCGAGTGTGACCACTCTTTCTGTGAACCAAACCTCAAGCCTATTGAAGGAAGCAGCCTAGGCGACAAGGACTTTGTTTCAAGCGCCAGGGCAGATGACATGGAAATCCAGCTTTCCCGCCTGTGCGGTCTTCTTGTGCTTCCTCGACGCGCAATCTCGCGCGGCTCTTGCGCCTCTTGTGCCTAGGTCGAAGTACCGCTGGCGCGGGGCCCTGGAGTCGGCGGCGGAGAGGGGTGGAGCAAGTTGAGACGGGGAGCGGCTTGACGACTCCTGGAATTCCAAGGAGAGTTGCTTGACAGAAGCCACCGATGTGAGCCTTGCTTTGAAGAAGCTTGGCGGAACAGTAGTAAGCAATGGAGAGCAGCGGGGCAATTGTTTTCTTCTTGCAGCTGGAAGATGCATGGCTTCATCGCATGGCCACACTGAGAAGACAAATGGGTTGGATGCTTCGGCCGAAAGGGCTGCAGGCAGTTTTTTGGTGGCAGCCTCATTTTTCTTGATTGGCAAACGGGCGCCACAAGGGGCAAGCTGTGAATTTTGATAGCATGTTGGACCATAGTATGCACTACCTCGTATCCTGGCAGCTTCCTTGGTTCTTTTGCAAGCTCAACCGGCTATGACAGCAGCAAGGCACTCAATGCATATTGTCTTCATTGAACCTCCCACCAATTAACATGGAACCTGACGTTGGGGGGGGTTCCTGGTTTGGACCATGTTCCTTTGAAAGGGACCCCCTGTCAGGTTCGATGTTAATTCCTGGTGGCTCCCAGCCATCCCCTTAGCCTTTTTAGCTTTTTAGTGTTGAGTGGTAGTTTCCATGTAACTCGCTAAAGGTTAAACTTTTAGCGGGGGATCTTAGGGCAGAATTGGTGGGAGGGTAATTGCCCACAACCCCCACTTGCCCCACTTGCCCATTTGTCACACTGGTGGCCTCAGGTGATCCGCGGACGGAAGGCTGGATGCAGGCTGCGTGCCCAGATGTGCGCCATCTCACCGAGAGATCAGCTGTTCTTTTAAAGGGGCAGTGACGTACTTAGTAAGTGGTTAGTAAGTGTGGGTATCACCCAGTTAGGAAACTTATAACCATGGCAAGGGGGTTATAGCCATGTTTGTTGCCCACTTACTAAGAATTTAAGGTGTTTTTTTGTTGTTTCTGAGTGGTTGGAAGGAACCCGCCGGTCGATTTTTCAGCCAGATCCATTGACTTCCCGAGGCCCTGCAGCTGCTCTTTGCGCCTTCGATTGTGTTTTAACAGGGCTCCTTAAAAGATACATTTTGCCCATTTGAAACATGGCTTTTTCCAGCAAAATACAGGGAAACCACCATTTACAAAGCAATGCTCAGGTGGATCCATTGTAAGGATCCCTGTTTAAGACCCACCTTTGGCTGGTGCAGCACCTGGTTATAAGAGCAATCCCCTTGGTCTCATCAGCCTCTAGTTTTTGGAAGTTGGATCCATGGATTTTGTTTCACTTGTTTCTCCGAAGCACCACAGAAAGCATGGATTGAAGGGGACGGGCCTCGGAATCTGATGATTCGGAGGTTTTTCCTGGAGTCTGTCAACAGGCTGATTCTTGGGGTATTCTTTTGGTTCCCCCCCCCCCCCCGCCTTTCCACCCTGAGGGAGGACCCCTGGCGCGCTTAGGTGGACGCCCATACCTGGGCGCTGATTTGCGGGGGCAGGCTGCGAACCGTGCACAGGCAGGGGGGCCCAGGCCAGTGTTGTCCCAAAACCGAGAATCTCCCTCTTTTGAAGTCTCCACACTCTGAACATCGATAGGGGCCATCCAACTTCTTTGTGTTGAGTTGAGTAAGGGACTAAAGTCAGCGACTCGACATGGGTTTGTCTCAAAGTGGGACCGCGGAGGGAATATAGCTGTGGTTTCGTTCACCCTTGCGTACGGCAACCTTCGGGCCCTCTCTCAAAGGAAGATGGCTGGTGCGGCAGAAACAAGTTTCATGGAGTGCCATGGAGGCCTGCGATCTGAAATTCCCAGTTGTGGACGTTTGGAGTCTTCTCGGAGACTTGGGGGAGTGTAAGGCATGGAGTTTGGTCACACATTTTGGTGGCTGGTGAAGCAAGCAGAAAAGACCATACTGTATATAGCATGTCATATTCAATTCTATCTTTGAGGGCATGTGTGAGCTTGCATGTCTTGAATCGTGACGGCAGCGTTTTGAGCCTTAAGGGTATGCCAGATTTCACGAAATCTTCAGCTCTTACACAACAGCCTTCTGTGGTGAACGTTGTCAGCCTCGTGCAGAGGCGACAAGGCCAGCTGACAACTTTCAGCTCACAAGGCTGCTAGGTGTTTTTTTTTTTGTTTACCTTCCCTCGGAGTTTTTCAGAGTTCAAAGTTTCAGCCAATGAGTATCCTGGAGGAGGCTAGGGGGACGTGAAAGTGTTCTTTCAAGGTGAAAAGGAGGCTCATGGGATGGTCCTGCTAGGGCTTATTGCAACCTTTTTCTGTGCGCTCGAGGCCTAGGCTAGTTTCCGTTTGGCGCAACGGGCGCTGCGGCACTGGGGTCGGGGGGGCATCATATCTTTTTGGCCTGGCATGAAAGCAGTGATACTTGGGGCCTGCGGAGTGAGCTTGAGAGCAGCCTTCTTCTGAAAGTTGTCAGAGAGCCCCTTGCCGGGTTGATCGGCTTGAGTGCCAGACGAGGTCAGACGTGCTTTGTTAAGCTAACTTGTAGTACATGTCGTCAGTGATGCTAAAAGTTTGCAAAGCCGGACGAGGAGTTGGTGTTTGCAACAGCCTCCTGCAGAGAACGGACGAGAGCGACGTGGACGCGACCTCCAAGACGGCGGATCAGCTGTGGATGGTTTTTGACGTACGTATGCCTATAGACACATATATATATATATATAGATGTATATATAGTTATATTTGTGTATCTATTTTTGCATCAGTGCATATTTTAAGACGTATATTCAGTGATTGTTTCGTACCAGAGCCCAACCCCAATGATGACCAAGGCCAGGAGACTCGGAAGCAGAGCTGCCGCTGTGGCAGTGCGAAGGCGCGGTGCTCGGAAACAAAGTGAGGAAGCTCAGGTTGCAAACCCGTTCTTGGCGCAACCCTGCTTTCTGTTTGCATCTTTTTGCCGGCATATATTTCGTTAAACTTGTTTTTGTGGCGCGCAAGCGGCTTACGGCACGGTGCTGCTCGTTTCTCTTGCAGGCAAGGCCATGTCACTCGACAGCAAGCGCGCGTGTGTTGCTTCTTCGGCTCAGCACACCGCATCCCTGTCACCATGCTGTCCCAGTAATTCAAGAGGATGAACCGCTAATGGAGAAGACTCTGGTTTTCCACCCCTGCAACCCAAACCACCAATCCCTCAAACGCCCCTAGTAGACTATCAGGTTTGAATCAGGGATGTGAGATACAGATGAATGAGATGCAAGATCTGAGTGGAGGTGTAGAATAGCAGGATCGAAGTGCCTCTGCACAAGAGTATCGTCTTGGAGGAGTATCGTTTTGGACTACACCTCGCCAATTCATTACTGATGGGTTCGCTCACTGCTGGAATGTCACGTTTTGTTTCTTTCATTGCGCCGTAAGGCTTCGTAGAACGGACATGGCACAGCGCTTTTCAGCCGAGAAGGGTAGCTTCTGCCAAAAAGGACTGCACCGGGTTGCATTTCCCATCCTTTCAGGTTTCAAGCTTAAAGGTTTGGGTTATATCACCCAGCATTAGCCATGAGTCATAACTGCTGGTCTAGATCCTCTTGGCGAGGTGGTGGTGGTCCAAAATCCGACTGATTGGGTCAAAGTGGCACGTGCAGGAGTCAGCTTTCGCATCGAGCGCATGCCGCCAATTCAAAATCCTCCAGCTCCAAAGGAGGCGACCGGCAAGAGGAACTCAGGGCTGGGATGGGCGGCCGGTTTTCTTGCTGCGAGGGGCGCGTTATTTTTGTTCGGAAGGCAACCAGGAGCAGTCAACCTGGCCGAGACCGTTGTTTGCATTGGGGATCCTGTATTTTGATCTGTGAAACTTGTACATAACAGTGCTGCTTGTTGTTCTCCGATGTCTCCGCTAGCTTGTCTCGGACCCTTCCAAGTGTTTTGTTGGAAAGCGGGGTTTGGGTTTTGACACACTTCCAGTGGTTTGTCTTGTTCATGGTTTGGCTTTGGATTGAAGGAGGTAAGACAACTTGCCAACTTCCTTTGGGGACACAACATGTATCATCTCGTCGTTGGAGAAGCTGCCGTGACTGAATCGCAGAGTTGCTTCCGGCAGCTCTGGGCACTAGACTAGTGCCGCTTGGGGCTTGCAAGCTGCGTTTTCCATAAGGAGCGCGAGGGCTCGTGTCAAAACAGACGAACAAGCATGTACGCTGTACGGCATGCAATGCAGCAAGATCAGCCAAGCAGCCAAGGCAGCAGCACTTGTGGCGCTTGGGGAAAAACAACCAGGGAAGCTGGGATTGTTGTCAAAAGGTCTGGGACCAAAGATTCACGCCATGTTTCACCTGGCATCTCATGGCCTTTCTGACAAAAGGTGCTCTGAGTCATGGGGTTTGGAAGGAAGGCAGTGCTTGAGAGCTAGACACGACACGAGACACACCCTGCACCTAAACGCTCAGAGCCCAGCACAAAATGAACCCTGCAGACCTCATAGTTGAGGACCTCATAGTTGAATAGATGTTCGTGCGGCATGCGCGGCGACCATGGACATAGAGTGGCTTTGCCCTCTCACAGAGGGAGCTTTGTTTGGCTTGTCAGACTGTCTCACAAGCAACCAACTGAACTAGGACACAGTTTGGATCAAAGATGGTGGAAGGCTTCCATTGCGTGGGCAGGCATTGTACTCAGCATCCCTTTCTCGGAATAAACAGTATGTTGGCCTTCAGCTGAGGCTGTTAGAGTTGCCATCACTCAACTGCCCACTGGTCCGCGTAGCTTTGCAAGTACTCCAAATGACGAGTTTCGGCCGTTTCAGGCTGTTCACAGGCAAAGTCATGGCAGAGACTATCCAGTCATTCGCCAACAGAGTTCACCACGCGCAAGGACATCGCTAATCATCACGCACCAGGGCCATGTCCCGATCAAATTCTCGTTGACCCCTGGAAGCCAGATCGTTTGATTTTTTTTCAGGGCCTCTGACATGAAGCGTTTTTTTTTTCTTTTTTGCTCAGAGCGGGTGGAACCCTGGAGCGTTTGGAAGCCTCGTCGAGCGGAAGAAACGGACAACTCGAAGCAAGGCCCCGCCTGAGGCTCCGGAGCCTCAGCCGAACGCGCAGGCGCTTGGGGTGTTTGGGAGCCAGAGCTTTTGAACATTTGCCCAAAGCTGCGGGGATAGGTGTTCATAGGTAATCAAACTTCATCGGTGCATTGGTGTTCATCTGAGGTTCATATAAGTTTTTTTTTCAAGGTTCATTGGATTTCATTGGTTCTTTTTAAGGTTCCCAACGTCTTGTGGGCAACAACTTGGGCGCCACATGCTCCCGAGGGACGTAGCTCTTCAGGAGCTTGGAAGGGGTTGACATCTTGTCTTAAAGAGTGGGGAACGGAGGCCATCCTGTTCAACGAAAGCGTTCTTAAATCAAAGTGTGTACATGCCGTCCCTATAAAAGGGGACTTTGAAGCACTGTAGTACGACCAATGTCAACCTCGAGAAGATCTTCCCATGGGCCAAGCAAAAACCGCTCTTTGTCAACTCGCGCAATTAACCCTGCGAAGCCAAGAGGTTCAGGAAGACGCTCCTGGGCATCGGGCTTCTTCTTCTTGTTGTGCTGTTGCTGTTGCTGTTGCTGTTGCTGTTGCTGTGGTGGTGGTTGTGGTGATGCTGCTTGCTGTTGCTGTTGCTGTTGCTGTTGTTGTGCTGTTGCTGTTGCTGTTGCTGTTGCTGTTGCTGTTGCTGTTGCTGTTGCTGTTGCTGTTGCTGTTGCTGTGGTGGTGGTGGTGGTGGTGGTGGTGGTGGTGGTGGTGGTGGTGGTGGAGATGCTGATTGCTGTTGCTGTTGCTGTTGTTGTGCTGTTGCTGTTGCTGTTGCTGTTGCTGTTGCTGTTGCTGTTGCTGTGGTGGTGGTGGTGGTGGTGGTGGTGGTGGTGGTGGTGATGCTGATTGCTGTTGCTGTTGCTGTTGCTGTTGTTGTGCTGTTGCTGTTGCTGTTGCTGTTGCTGTTGCTGTTGCTGTTGCTGTTGCTGTTGCTGTTGCTGTTGCTGTTGCTGTTGCTGTTGCTGTTGCTGTGGTGGTGGTGGTGGTGGTGGTGGTGGTGGTGGTGGTGGTGGTGGTGGTGATGCTGATTGCTGTTGCTGTTGCTGTTGCTGTTGTTGTGCTGTTGCTGTTGCTGTTGCTGTTGCTGTGGTGGTGGTGGTGGTGGTGATGCTGATTGCTGTTGCTGTTGCTGTTGCTGTGGTGGTGGTGGTGGTGGTGGTGGTGGTGGTGGTGGTGGTGGTGATGCTGATTGTGGTGGTGGTGATGCTGATTGCTGTTGCTGTTGCTGTTGCTGTTGCTGTAGAGGTGGTGGTGGTGGTGGTGGTGGTGGTGGTGGTGATGCTGATTGCTGTTGCTGTTGCTGTTGCTGTGGTGGTGGTGGTGGTGGTGATGCTGATTGCTGTTGCTGTTGCTGTTGCTGTTGCTGTGGTGGTGGTGGTGGTGGTGGTGGTGGTGGTGGTGGTGGTGATGCTGATTGCTGTTGCTGTTGCTGTTGCTGTTGCTTTTGCTGTTGCTGTTGCTGTTGCTGTGGTGGTGGTTGTGGTGGTGGTGATGCTGATTGCTGTTGCTGTTGCTGTTGCTGTTGCTGTTGCTGTTGCTGTTGCGCTTGCTGTTGCTGTTGCTGTTGCTGTTGCTGTTGCTGTTGCTGTGGTGGTGGCGGTGGTGGTGGTGGTGGTGGTGATGCTGATTGCTGTTGCTGTTGCTGTTGCTGTTGCTGTTGCTGTTGCTGTTGCTGTTGCTGTTGCTGTTGCTGTTGCTGTTGCTGTTGCTGTTGCTGTTGCTGTTGCTGTTGCTGTTGCTGTTGCTGTTGCTGTTGCTGTTGCTGTTGCTGTTGCTGTTGCTGTTGTTGCTGTTGCTGTTGCTGTTGCTGTTGCTGTTGCTGTTGCTGTTGCTGTTGCTGTTGCTGTTGCTGTTGCTGTTGCTGTTGCTGTTGCTGTTGCTGTTGCTGTTGCTGTTGCTGTTGCTGTTGCTGTTGCTGTTGCTGTTGCTGTTGCTGTTGCTGTTGCTGTTGCTGTTGCTGTGGTGGTGGTGGTGGTGATGCTGATTGTGGTGGTGGTGATGCTGATTGTGGTGGTGGTGATGCTGATTGTGGTGGTGGGCTGATTGTGGTGGTGGGCTGATTGTGGTGGTGGTGGTGGTGATGCTGATTGTGGTGGTGGTGGTGATGCTGATTGTGGTGTCTGTGGTTGTTGTGTTGTTGTGGCCGTTGCCGTTGTAGGGTTGTGGTTATTTATGGTTATGATCTTTCCATTTTCAAAATCAGTTGTCCTGCTTGAGGGAGAGATGGTGGTAGAAGCAACCAGGAGCACATCAAGTTCTGTTTGGTCGGCGTCAGGTTTGCATTCCTCAGCCAAAACGCATGTCATTCTTTTGTGCCGTTGACGAGGGAGTCCGCCAGCGCCGTGTCATGAGAACTTGACCTTTGTTTGGAAGGATCAAACAAGTAACGGTTTCTGTTGCCATAGCAAGCTTGGAAGGGTTAGCCAACCAAGCTGGACCTTGGTGCAATGATTGGATGTGAAATGGATTTGTTCTTGTCATGCATTGAGCGTGGATGGTATACTTGAACAAAGAAAGCTGCTGGCATTGCGAGGCTCGGCACAAAGAGCCTGAAGTGGAAGAGGCGGATTTAGAGGACTGCCTCAGTGCGCGTGGCTCAGAAGTGCTGGGATGGGTTGAGTGGTCAGCGCTGGTCGCTGATGATAGAGGGTATTTCTCGTATTTGCTAGATTGTTCGCAACATGCCTGATGTCAAACAGCCCATGGTCGTGGCCCATGATGGCTTGTTCGCGGGGCTGGCCACAATGAGCGCGACTTGAATGGGTAAACTGAAGCCACCGCCTGGCTCTCAGAGATCAGTTGCTGGGCCCAAACTTCGCGCGATTCCGCACCGATTTGCCAGGACACTGGCGTTTCAGCTCGTTTATATTGCATATTGCTTGGTGGAAATGCCAACATCACGCTGAGTAGTATGACTTTGGGCGAAGTGGTCAGCCCAGATTCCCAAGGTCGCACGAGTTGATGTGACCTGAGCAAGCTAATTGGCCACACCCACACAAGAACTCGATGCGAAGGACTCTTCCGTACAAATGCACGCCTATATTATTTGAGATACTCTCAGGAGACATGGCTGTGTGTCAAAACCAATGGTACCATTTTGGGGTAGGTGCACCACCCATTTCAGCCCATTTTAGTGGGGATTGGGATGTTCACTGGGGGTACGGGGTTTGACCCATGGCCACATGTGTTAAGCTTTTGTGGATGAAATCGGCATCGGCATGATGAGTAAGACACACACACACATTCGCACACATCGCAGACAGCTTTTAAGGAGAAGCATTTGACGATGTCCACGATCCGAAGCCCATGATCAA
The DNA here is from genome assembly GCA_963377175.1 of Effrenium voratum. Classification (NCBI taxonomy): domain Eukaryota; class Dinophyceae; order Suessiales; family Symbiodiniaceae; genus Effrenium; species Effrenium voratum. The sequence goes on along the minus strand of CAUJNA010003470.1, from coordinate 378,170 downwards.
ACTTTTACTTAAAGGTAGTACATGCTGGCTGTAGACATGTTTTTAAAGACAAGCGTTCATGCATGCCATACATGTATTTGTCCAATGTTGGAATTTCCCTTTCCCCAAAACATGGGTTTTCTTTTGGGATTCCCCTTCACAAACATGGGGGTTGCTTCACCAGGGCCACCCGGAAGAACCGACAAAGATCCCATGGCATCGCAGGACATCCTGATGGGCGCTGCTCGCGGCGCGCAAGCCGTGGCTTCCCGTGGCGCGCCAAGTGGTGGTGACTGATGCAGCAGCTGGCAAAAACAATCTGAGCCGGAGCATTTCGCAGGTCCAGGGTTCCATTTCTTGCATAACTTATTGACGATTGTCTTAGGCGTCCATTTGTTGAAGTGCATAGCCTTTCTCCAACCACACAGAGGGAACCCCGCAAAGGAAAGTAGTCTTCCAGAACGCTCCTGACAGATTTCATGGGGACTATGCTGTATTTTCCCCGGTTGGCTTTAAAGGGAATTGAATCCACCACTGGAAAATAGTTTCTCGTTTTTTTCCAGGCTGGGTGACTGGGGGAACGGCTTGGCGACCATAAATCTAAGAGTGTTTCCACCACCAGCCCTGGGCCCTCGATAGGACAACCATGCACCCAGTTTTCCCCAAATGATTTCCACTAGCGGGTCAATTGAAAATCATACCGAATCATACCCAGGTAGCACATTGGAATTGGGCAAAAGGCTCGTGAATCTAAGATAGTTTCCACCAAACCCATGTCTGGGGAAAATTGGGTACATGGTTCTCCTCTCAACATTTTCAGGGGTGGTCGTGGACACCTTCTTATATGCCATGGTTGTCAAGCCTGTCCCGCACCTAAGACGGGCAAATGCAGCATGAAATGTAAGTCCACTACAACCACCATTTTGAAGCCACTTGACAACCAAAGGTCACCGTGGCATCCGGATCCCTTTGGGAACAACAAGCCCCAAGAAAACTTGGCTGGGCTGACGCGAGAAGAAAACAAGCCTAAAATCGCCCAGTAGACGTCCTGCTTCCGACGTAGTCACACGTTCGGCTTGGCCGGCGGGCGTCCATTCTCAAAAGGCTCACACAGGTCTTGGCCCCTCACCCCTTGCGTTTTCTGGAGCCATGAACAGTAGTGCCCGAGGAAGAAAACGTTTTGCACACATGCCCCAGGTCTGCAAAATCACCGACTTTCGAGAAACTGGGATTTCTGCATTGATAGCTCGGGCTGTCAAATTGGAGGACCCTGGACATCTTGCACACCTTGTCAGACCCCCTGGAAGAAAACTGCCATGGTCAATGTTACGGGCCAGACTCCGATACAAAATCGGGCGTGAAGAAAACAAAGCGACATTTTGACCCGGAACGCAAGACCACTGTGCCGCATGGTTTTCCGACCGGGACAGCTGCTATTTCTACGGCAACCTCCATCCGCTTCGCTCCTCGCTTGCTCCTGAGGGTGGGCGGAAGTCCCAAGACTTGTGAATCAAATGCCCTTTCCAAGTTCGGGGTTTGCTTGCCATACCCATGCTGGTCATGCCACACGGGACGTCGGAGTCTCTGCCGGCCTCGGGACCCGAGGTGCGCGGACCATTGTCACGTTCTGGGGTTCGGAGCGCCAGGAACCCCAGGCCCAAAGAGATGCAATTCGAAGGCAAGATTCGAATTGGCGTGGCAACAGGTCGAACATGAATCCCACGGATGTAGGCGGCATGGTTTTTTGGTGGGGCTCTGGTTTCAATTTGCTCCTGCCATTTTCTGTCCCAGGTTGGGTGCCCATGACATTGCTTCTCACATTAATCATTAAGTTCCTCGTGCCTCCGTGGATTAGTGTCCGGGTGCACGAGCTTTTGGAACCTGACAGCTTGTCAGCGGATCTTGAACCAGTGACCGCGATTTGCTCACCTCAATGGGATGCCAATTAGCAAGTGCTTTGGAAGCTTGGAGGAGAGCAGCCAGAGTTTAGGTGTCGAAAAAACACCTCCAAATATCGACAGGAAGACAGCATTGTGCAGCACCACAACACGCCCCTCACTCATTCCACCTTCCGTGGCTTTGCGAGCGAATCCCTGCAGAAATCCCACATCAATCAGTCTAGCGTTGGACGGGGGATGCAGCTGGAAGCAACACGCACTCCGCTAGAAAGGTGCACCCCGAAGCATGGGGAAAAATGCGAGGCACTTGTCCTTACTGGGCATGGTTACGGATACTCAACTGTGGTTTGCAGCTGTCATCGCAAGGATTCCTCTTGAGGGCATCATGTCCATGAACTCCATGAAGAGCTTGACCCTGCCTTCCATGACAGGCTTCCCTTTGGTCTCAACAAAATCAAGCGCTAGCCTCAACAAAGACCCAGGCACCAGCGAGAGCCGAGGCAAGACGCCGCTTGCCCCGGGCAGCTTCGCTTTGGACGTTGCCAAAGCTTCAGGGAAGATCTGTGCCCAGGCGGGATCTCTGAACCGATCTGAAGCCTCTGCGTGGGAGGCTTCTGGTTCCCCTGAATTGTTGGCAAAGACGCCGCGGCCAACCTGGTTTTGGCAGAGGTGAAGTCAACGAAGGAAAGGGAGGATAGTAGGTCTGTCCAGACATGAGAAGAATCAGCAGGGTATAACATGTTCAGGTGACAATGGAAGTGAGATGTAAAGCATTCAAGTGGAGAGGTCTGAGTCGTGCGAGTCTTGCTTCAAATTGGGCACCGTGTTGCACGAGCCAAGTGAGTGCCACGGGGCTCTTCTCGTGCCACTGGCTCCCTGGTGCGAATGTCAAGGCTTCAGGTGTGGGACCTCGGCCTTTCTTGTTCAAACAAGGTGCAACTTTGAGTGGAAACATCCTCGAAATCATCTTTCCTGGTGGGCTTTCAAGGAGTGGTGGCTGTGCAGGAGCCGAGGATGTTCTTGAGGCGTAGCTAGAAATGCTTGCTTGCACTCCAGGCTGTAGGCAGCGCGGGCTATTTGGTGGCGCAATAGGGGCGATAGTAGACATGCTCGAGCATTCCTGCCCGCCTCTCGCCCTCCATGCGGGGGCGAACAGCCCCACTCGCGCGCAGGCAGAAAAAATCACCCGAAGATCTGTGGAGCAGGTGGGTTTTTGTTTTGACATGTTTGATCTGAAGGGCATGTAAGCGCTTCGGTTGATGCCTTGCCAGGTTGAGTTGTGTCATGCCTGGCATTCAAACCGCACAGAATAGTGATATCAGCTCGGTGCTTTGCCTCCCATTCCACATCTCCCTTCAAACATTCTTGACTCTCAAGACGTTCGCAAGTAATTATAGTCTTAATTGCCATGTCCTTGAATCTACGATGGAAGAGGAACGAGAGGGTCCCCTCTTTTTCTCTCAGAGAATGGGAAGACCTTGTTGAGTTGCAAGGATCCAGAAGTGGCTGGCGTGACATGGCTCTGTTTTTCAACCGAAATGTAACCACCCATTTTCAGGGTGCCTCATTTGGAGACAAGCATGTCAGATTCCAGAGCCTTGCATGTGCAGGCACCTCTTTTGTCGGGTAGAGGATGCGTTGTCATGATTGTCACGATAACTGGTGGTGATGCTGAGGATGCGTAGTGATGATTATCATCAGGATGATGATGATGATGATGATGATGATGATGATGATGATGATGATGATGATGATGATGATGCTGGACATGATGATGAGCATGATTATGAAAATGATGATGATGACCATCACGTTCATCATCCAAACCGTGGCGCTCTTCTTTTTATATACGGTTCAAGTGTGCCGTTAGACCCGACTGGAAATGCAGAGGATGCGTTGTCCTGATTGTCCTGATAAGTGCTTTTGCTCGTGAAGACAGATGCGGCTAGAATGTGTCTTTTTCGGAGGCGAGGTGCCTAGCATGGTTTCGTTCCGAAGGTGGTCAGATTCAACACCAGAGTTGGTATACAAGTGGTTGTTCTGTTGATTGACATGTACACTTTGCGCTTTCTGTTTGGCATGAGTTGGTGCAAGATTTGTCACTCATGGATGGATTCCACTGGTTTCAGTTTGGCTCTTGTGAAACACCCATCCATTTTGCCTCGATCAAGCAGGACATGGGGCGCTCCAGTCGCACCGGCAGAAACGTCCCAGTCGCTGATCCGAGCGATTCGCCTTTCGGCTTTCGGCTTTCGCCAGGCTGGGCAGGTGGTGTTTTTCCCCTTTCGCCAGCGGCTCGGGGGCCAGCTTGGAAGGCGGAGGCTATAGATAGATCTAAATATGTTTTCCTTTAAAATAAAATAAAATAGAATCAACTAATAAAGCTACACATTCTCCTTGTGCGATGGGATGGGGTGGGGGTGGGCGGGGGGGGGGGGGAAACACATCCAGTACCAACGGGCGACGAGCAATGGAGCACAGGGCCTTGGGCGAGCGTCAGGTGGCTGTTGCACGGTGCTGTTTTTGGGAAGCCTTCAATAGTGCGCTTCCGATTTGCTGGGTGTGATTTGCACAACATCTTCTTTTAAGGAGGTATCCTCGAGGATGTTGGTATAGGGAGGAAAGGGACATGCCGCATATGTTTTCAACATTTCGTTTGCAACTGTACCTCACAATGCCTTCAACGTTAGAAGTGCACGATTGTTTTCGAATTGAGCTTGCTTCTCGGATCACCCAGCAGTTCCATTTGTCAAGTCTTTGCAAGCACTTTTCACACACCAAAAGCCAGGACATGATGATTGAGGAAACCAATAAAAGCCAAGACATTAACAACATATTTTGGTTAGATAATTTTCAAAATATAGAATGAGACAGATGCAACGTGAAAAAAAACCTCTCTCTCTCTCTCTCTCTATGTGCCATGGGCTTTGGCCTAGGCTTCGTGGGTGCCTGGGGAGCGTGCGAGGCCCCAGCTAGCGGAGAATATGCCGCCTCCCAAAGCAGGAGGAGACATTTGCCCCAGGCGATTCCATGGAAGCTCCCGAACGGACCCCGAAATGGAAGACTTGGTTCCATTCGCAGAGGGAGAGCTTCCGGCTGTTAGCCTGAGGGAGTGTAGACCTGTGATTGCGCAGGTGCCTTTCGCATGGTTTCGGGAAACCAGCAGCTGTACCTGGCGCTTTGGGTTGTTTACCGTTTGACAATAGTTTTCAACAATATTCATGTTGATTTGCTGTCTTGAAAATGACGGCACACTTTTGTTCCGTTGAAGTTCCAAGCTCTCATGTTGATTCATAATTCACATCAACAACTACTTTGTTGTGTAACAAGCCCAGCGCGGGGTCACATCCTTCCTCGTTTTCGGTATTTTAGTGCACAGCACATATTCCAACTGCAAGGAACTTGTTTCTTCAGGCAATTCCAGGAGCTGCAAAGTGGCTGTTTCGGACAGGGATTTCCTCCTGACAGACGCAGGAATGTCTGCCAGGACGATGGAAGGCCTTTTGTCAAGCTTTGAAAGGGAGGCAGCCACCACCGATTGAGACTGTTGCATGGCCATTGTTCTGGCTACATGGCTCCGACTTTGGAACGGATCCAGGCAACAGGTTGTGCCGCTTCGAGTACGAGTGCTTTGTTTGTTTCCTTGCAAACCGTCCACGGGCTCTCTAACTTTGGCGCGCTATGCGAATATCCTTCTGGAACAGCTTCCTCACCGAAGGTCCAAAGAAATACAGAAGACCATCCCACCCAGTTGGCCAATCTATTGTTGAGGGCCACCCCAAATCCCGTAAGAGATACATCAAACTGCCGAGATGTTTCGCCTGAGGTCGGTGTTTTCCCTTTCCAACTTTTGAACCATCCCTCAAGAGCCACGATGGTCCCGCGGCGTGTTCTTGGCGCATGAGGCCGAAGCCACAAGACGAGTGAGCCGAGGGGTTCGGCGTGATGGCCAGAGCGATGCCCTGAGGTCCTGCCGGGGTACCTTGAACCGAGCGCCAAAACGTTTTTCCCAAAGTGGCGGTCTCAATCTGGGCGTGGGTCAAACAAAATATAGACCACCAGGAATTGGACCGCAGGTTTTGGTCCATGTATCCACTTACTAGGGTTCCATTTGGGGTACCTATTTTTGATCCACAGCCATATGAAGAAGAGCAATCCAAGCTAGTAACTTTGAGACCCGTCTCGAATGAACCCTGCAAGCTGTGAGTCTAACAGCCGGGGATGGCAAGCGGGTTTGCTTGATTGGGCAAATTGTTTTGGGCCATGAACCTTCTGCTGGGATCCTTGGCTTCCAGCTTCGGGGATGGCTGGATCCACCCTATATATATATATATATATGGTACAGCGTTGCCAGCCCCCCCCCTCCCCCCCCAATGGTCATGGGTCAGACAAGTACCCCCCCCCCCTGTGGTTGTGGTCCTGTGGTTGGGTTGTGGTGGTTTAGGGTTGGTTTAGAATTGGTTTAGGGTATATTTAGGGTGTATTTAGGGTTAGTTTAGGGTTGGTTCGGGGTTGATTTAGGTTGATTTATGTTGATTTAGGGTTGGTTTAGGTTTAGAGGTGTACGGTTTAGGGTTTGGTTTAGGGTTTGGTTTAGGGTTTGGTTTAGGGTTTGGTTTAGGGTTGGTTTAGGTTTAGGGTTTATTGTTTAGGGATTGGTTTAGGGTGTATTTGGGGTTAGTTTAGGGTTGGTTTAGGGTTAGTTTAGGGTTGGTTTATGTTGATTTAGGGTTGGTTTAGGTTTAGAGGTCTACTCTTTAGGGTTTGGTTTAGGGTGTATTTAGGGTTGGTTTAGGGTTAGTTTAGGGTGGGTTTATGGTTGGTTGCGGGTTGGCTTGTCCTGGGGGTGGGGGTGCCGGGGTGTCGGGGTGCGAGTTCAGGGGGTCGGGGTGGGGGTGGGACCGTAGGTGCCGGGATCCGGGGGCTCGGGGTCTTGGGCTGGGGGGGGGGTCCTGGGGGACCATACCATATGGGGGGGGGGGGGGGTAGCAACACGGAACACGGGACCATATATATATATATATATATGTATCTGGTGCAGCGTCCCTGGTCATGCATATAGGCCCCAGCCCTCATCGGACTGGGATCTTGTGAGTTGAATGAGGGCGTCAACCGCTCTCGGGCTCGGACACCGCCCTTTGACCAGCGGGTTTTTCTCCATGGTTGCATGTTGCATTAGAAGCACTTTGCTTCTCAAATCCCAGGCAACCTCTGCTACCTCTGCCTCTTTTAGAGCCCGCCCCGCCAAAGGGTATTGCCCTGGATAGTCAGGTGTTGAGACGATTCCAAGTCGGGGAGAACGTGAAACGCAAGGGCACTCAACAGCTAACAGGCCCGTTGATCGATGAAACACTTTCTTGCTGTATGTCAATGCGCATTTGATGGAGCACATCGCGCTTCGTTTCGAACGCATGCCAATTCCTCACTGTCACTTTGTTGCATTTTGCTTGGATGTTAGGACTTTGACTTTTTGCCAACTGATAGGTTTTCCATTAAACCACTAAAAATGAAACTTTTAGCAGGGGAGCAGACAGCGACCCTCCCCGGTACTCCGGGACCATCGACATCCATTTTGATTCCAAGCTGCAACGGCCATTGCTTCAGACTCGCCCTGGCCGGCTTCGGAAGGCATGGCTTGAGCCCGGTGTCCAAGGCCTTCAGATCCACGGCCAGTTGATGAGACTTGAGACCCTATGACTCATTTGGCTGCGGGTCAAAACCCAGGCAATTTCTGGTGAACGTCAAGACAGGTGGCCATTGGATGTTCATCCACCCCAAAATGGAGCCATAGGTTTGGCCCATGGCTTTGGATGCCCAGCCATGCTGTTTCGGAAGACCTTTCCGGGCCGCAAGATCAGCGTTGCGAACCAGCCCGTGCTAGTGGTTCGTCGTTCGTGAGCCATGGTCTCACTTTATGGCAGCATCCCAAAAGGCTGTGATGTGCAGACCCGACTTCCCTACCCTTGGTTAATCAAGTAAAGGACATTGCTTCGCGGTGCGCCGTGAAGCTTGTGGCATTTGTGTGTCATGCATGTCACTCCAATCTCAGCCTGTGTCATGCATTCTAATCTCAGGTCCACCTCCATGCACATGATATCTCTCAAGAGGAAACCTCCAAAAGAGATCCCCTTCCTCTGCTTCCTCCAATCATGGAAGCTGACGGCAAGGTTCGCGAAGACTACTTTCCTTTTGGGAGCCTCTCTGCCCACTTCTATGACTGTTGGAAAGAGAATAGTTTCCTCTTGGCTTCCCTATTGCCCAGAAGAGCCTCCAGAAAACTCACCCACATTCTGAGAGTGATACTCCATGCAAACTTGGACAGTTCGGGGCTTGAATGTTTTCAGCTAGACAACCTGAGCCGAATTCGCAGCTTTCATAGCGAGCCTCTCTTTTTTGAGGGTGGGGGGGTGGCGGGAAGGTGGTGCGTGCTGAACCTGCTTGGTGTTCAACGCGTTGTGTTGGGATGATCTGGCACTGGGATGTCGACGCAGAGAATTCCACTCAGTGGCTTCTCGTGTACAGCTTGGCTCAACAATTTTTGAACTGCGAGGCTGAGGTCAAGCAGTTCTTCGCAGATGCTCAAGCCTGTGACTGGAAGCCGTCATGAATCCAAGTGGAGGGTTGCCTGCTGTTGGCACACTCCCAATACGGAGGCCATGGAACCTGCCTCAGCCCCGCGGCCAAAATTTGGGCCCGACTGGCCGGCCCATGCTTGGTCCGGCGGTCCGCGATGTCTGGCGAAAAACGGCCGGGAGGCAACCCGAGGTGTGAATAGTCACTACGACCTCCGAAAGGATTCGGAGTATTTTGATTAAAACTCGATGGCACTGGCTCAGATGGGGTTTATTCCATTTACCAGGGCCATCTATTTTTCCGAAAGGCCACCTATGGCAACAAGTAGTCGCTCCTCAAGTGCCGACGCGCCGGTTTGCCAGATTTGTTCATGTTTCAGCATCGCGACTCTCCCCGCAGTTGGACCGTGGCACCTGTGAAGATCTAGATGTCAGGTTCCGAAAGTGCAGCCTGTCGGACTGAATCCTCAGCTTGAAGGTCGAGCCCCTTCGTTTGGCGAACACGGCCTATCGGTGGATCACTTGGGTTCCGGAGCCCCCGAAGCAAGCGGGTCTACTTCGGGGCATCCAGGCCGCTAGGCAGGAAGCCTTGATCACATACCCTTTTTTGAGGCCACCCATGTGAGAAGCTTTGACCGTGGAATCTATCCAGGCTGAATCTATGCAGGCTGTGCAGTTGCAAACGCACGTTCAATCGTTTGGGCGTTTCTCTTGCCATATATTTGTAAACTGGCTTTTGTTTCCTCTTGGCCTAGGGAACACGTGAACACGCAGGTTTTCTGACGGCGTTTTTGGCTCAAGGTAGCAGTGACTGCGCCCAAGGCTTTTGCAGGCACGAGATTCTGACCTGTTGAACGTTGGCAGGGTTGCTTGCTCAGTCGGTCATTTGTTCGGTGGAGTGCGTGTGTGTGTGTGTGTGTGTGTGTGTGTGTTCCAACTTCAACTTCATCCACTTACGGGACATGAGAGTACTGTTCTCCAAACGATCCTGCAGCGTGTGTGTGTGTGTGTGTGCGCGTGTGCGCATGTGCGCGTGTGCGCGTGTGCGCGTGTGCGCGTGCGCGTGCGCGTGTGTGCGCGCGCGAGCGCGTGCGCGTGCGCGTGCGCGTGCGCGTGCGCGTGCGCGTGTGCGTGTGCGTGTGCGGTTTTGGTTGAGCAGCTTTCTAGTTGTGTGATCTGTTGCTTAGGGGCTTCTTTGGTTTGGCACCAATCAACACACTGCACAAGATCTGTGCGGCAAGCGCCACTGAGACCTTGAAGCCTTTTTGTTGCGCAGGTGTCACCATGGTGAATATTCCCAAGACCCGCAACACCTACTGCCGAAAGTGCCGGAAGCACACCGGCCACAAGGCAAGGGGCCTCTGGTGTGTTGTGGCAGTGTGGGCTTGTTGCGTTTTGGGTCATTGGTTTGTTGCCGACTTGTACCAGGACAAGCTTGATTGCCAACATCTCAGCAGCCAAATTAAATTAGTCAACCCCCTTAGCCATTCACAACAGAACGCAACAGCAAGGGCTAGTATTGTTCTTAGCACGTGCTTATGACAGATACCAGTTGCCCGGTGGCGCTCGTTTTTCCTTTTTTGGGAAGGGTTCCTCCCATGGCCACTGGGCATGTGAGGATACATCGTCCGCCAAGCATGCGAATGGGACTGCCACGAGATGAGTCAAGGTGAAGTGGCTGCGGTTTTCGTGTTTCGTGGAGCCTGGGCAGGTGTCCCAGTACAAGACCGGCAAGGCGTCTCTGAGCGCGCAGGGAAAGAGACGGTACGACAAGAAGCAGGCTGGGGCGGCTCGCCGAGTGAGCGAGGGGCTGATGTCGCAAAGCGCGATTTCTGCTTTTGTGGGGATGTCAGATCCTTTGTTGCCGAAAGGTGGTTGATATAGGTTCTGCATATTTTATAGCGAGCTCACCGATCCGGGGGTACAATGAGCTCATCATGATAAAGGTCCTTGACTTGGGGATCCAATTCTCAATTCAGCTTTTGGAATTATAGTACAACTTGCAGATAGGTTCGTCTCTACAGTTGAGCTGGCAGTCGCATCTCTTGCAGATTTCGGCTTGTCATCTGTGCTCTCCGGGGGGGGGGGTACTCAGAGGACTGGGTATCAACCGGGGTCTGTGACGCCTCGAAGCCTTGGAGACGAGAGAACAGCGGCAGAGATCCACTTAAGCCTTTTGCAGGCGTTCAGCGTGACCAGTTCACCAAGTCAACCAAGAGAGTGCAGATCAACGACTGGGGCTTGTTTGTAGGTGCCAACCAAGTTTGAAATGTAGACGAGTTGGAAGGAAGCACCCAAACCGTGTGCGTGTCAAAGCGAAAGACTCCTTTCAGTCCAGTCTAAACGCAAAGCAATATAAATCTTAGATTTGGACATGTCCAACTGGCGCAGTCAGTGAGCTTGCTCAAACATTACGAGCCCCACGCCGTTTGATTGATTCATTGCCCCCCCACCCCCCCCCCCCAAAAAAAAAACAACCAATGCTCGTACGTTAGATTGATTCCTTGCCCTCCCCCCCCCCCCCCCTCAAAAAAAAAAAGCTCGTGCGTTAGATTGATTGATTCATTCCCCCCCCCCCCCGCTCCCCCCTCCCCCCCTGCCCCCCCAGAGGGTTCGCCGGGGACAAGACAAAGTCGCACGGCGCCACAGCGAGAGCGCTTCGACACGCACGATCTCCGCAGAGGGTTCGCCGAGGTCAAAACAAATTCGCACGGCGCCACAGCGAGAGCGCTTCGACACGCACGATCTCCGCAGAGGGTTCGCCGAGGTCAAGACAAATTCGCACGGCGCCACAGTGAGAGCGCTTCGACACGCACAATCTCCGCAGAGGGTTCGCCGGGGTCAGGACAAATTCGCACGGCGCCACAGCGAGAGCGCTTCGACACGCACGATCTCCGCATAGGGTTCGCCGAGGTTAAGACAAACTCACACGGCGCCACAGTGAGAGCGCTTCGACACGCACAATCTCCGCAGAGGGTTCGCCGGGGCCAAAACAAATTCGAACGGCGCCACAGCGAGAGCGCTTCGACACGCACAATCTTCGCAGAGGGTTCGCCGAGGTCAAGACAAATTCGCACGGCGCCACAGCGAGAGCGCTTCGACACGCACGCTCTCCGCAGAGGGTTCGCGTACGTACCCTTGCCAAAGAAAATGACCGACACGGCAAACAATTGTGAGAACACAAGGCTTTCCGAGACACTCATGAGGAACCTCCGAAGTAGCGGGGGTGAAACAACTGCAGCTGCGCGCTGGCGCGGAATTGCTTGACCTTCGGCCCTTTCCCTGAAGACACGTTCTTGCGACGCTCACACGTTGCTTTCTGAAATGGTCGTAGATAAAGATTGAAAACCCTCTGCAATACCAGAAACAAATTGTTCAACACCTCAGCCCAGAAGGTCACGGCCACAGGCCACAAGGCCTTGAACACAAACCCTATAGAAATCTAGCGTGGGCAACTAAGACCTGAACGGCTGCTTCCAAGAATGCGACGAAGTGTTGTCTGGTTGCCATTTGCGTGTCGACCGCAGTGCTCTTCCAAAGAGTCATGTAGATGACGTACAGGGCCGTCCAGCTAACCCCGCCTCGAGCTGCCAAAAGTAGACACCACTGCAGCAGGCTAACCTCCCAGCACATGGATGGGGTTGCAAAGAACCAGCGAGCTCGGCCAAGTTCTTCTGTGCTGCCCTGCGTGGCGAAGACTTTGTGATGCCCTGCTGGAAACGTTCTCTCGTCATGCACGTGCCTCCAACACCACGGGCCTCCGTAGACAGCACCACATGTTGCACACCGCAAAAAGACCACAATGCCGGTGCGAAGCCCGGTGGCGAAAGTCACACAAGTGCTTGGCCAGAGCTTCCATCGGAACAAAACGCCACCATCCAGCGAGCATGCGCCTTGGTTCCAAGCAGGCACGTACTCTGTGGGCAGCAGCAAAGCGTTCAGTCGGCTGCGCGGCTGCAGGCTGCTAGCAGGGGAAGCACGGTCTGTGATCCAGTGCGGGACATATAGCACGATGCGGTCTAGCACTGTCTGGATTTGTTCCTCAGTGAAGCTCTGCTGAAAGCGGGCGAGAAGCATTTCACGAGCAGCGCCTGGTCGAGCTGGAAGATCTGCTACATGGTAAACCAGGGCCAGCACACCCAAGTGCTCTGGCGCGAGCGGCGCCAGTAGCCGGTCCAGGGCCATATCACGTGGCGTGCAACAAAAGAAACGGAAAGCTACAGCTGAGGGTTTGGGCCACACAAAGAGAGTTTCTATCCCTGGCGGCTCACATGGCGGGCGCAAGCAAGAAGCACCAATGTCGCGCGCCACATTTTGGCTAGAAGGAAAGGCCTTGCTGTTGCTCGTGCCATCATGTGAATTATAAGCCGATCGCTGAGTTTGCCTTGCAAACATGGACACTGCATCATATAATATAGTACGGTCATGCCACGCAAATTCGCTATACTCCTGGACTCATATTATAGCTTAGCGTGCCAGCGCTAAGCTCCGAAGCCACCGTGGACGCCAGCGCCGGCAGGCAGGGCTAGGCCTGGTGCGGGCAAAGGAGGCGGGCTGGCAATTTGCGTCGGGGACACCTCATCTTGCGACAGAGCCAGCCCCCAAGACGTTAACGCCGTCTCCACAGCAGCAGCGCTCCACTCCTCCCACTCCACAACCGATGTTCTGGCTGGCTGCTCGGTCGAACTCACAGTCGTCGCCTTGTAGCGCTCATAGCTGGG
>CAUJNA010003470.1:347500-362500 GCA_963377175.1 Effrenium voratum | reverse complement strand
ATTGATTGATTCATTGATTCATTCATTCATTGATTCATGGATGGATTGATGGAATGATGGATTGATTGATTGATTGATTGCTTAATTGATTGATTGATTGATTGAGTGACTGCGTGAGTGAGTGAGTGAGTGAGTAAGTGATTGAAGGATTGATTGATTCATTGATTGATTAATTGATTGATTGATTGATTGATTGATTGATTGATTGATTGATTGATTGATTGATTGATTGATTCAGTGAGTGAGTGATGAGTGATTGATTGATTGATTGATTGATTGATTGATTGATTGATTGATTGATTGATTCATTGGTGCCCCCCCTGCCCCCCCCCCTCCACATGCACCTCTCTCGTACGTTAGATTGATTGCCGGACCAATGTAACCGCCCGGGGTTCTTACTGTGCTCAAAGTGTCAGCTCAAAAACTATTGACCTTCCTGTTGTGCAGGCTGGTTTCGGTGGGCAGACGAAGCCTGTCTTCCACAAGAAGGCCGGGATCGCGACGTCCGAAGTCAATCCGACCCAGGAGGTAGTTGTGAGCTGCCAGGAATTGGTCCAAAGGGTTCGGCAAAAATAGAGACGCACCCCATATACATGTTGATATACATACGTATATATTATACATATTTGTATACCCTCCCACCGGTTAACATGGAACCTCATGTTCGGGACCCGGTCCCTGTAAAGGAAACTGGTCTTCCAGGCCCCTCCTGTCAGGTTCCATGTTCATTGGTGGGAGGGTATATGTATATCTATATACGTAGTCGATGCTGGCACGGAAGCAGATGGGGTATGTCTCAAAATGAAGAAGATCCATTTGGGACCCCCTTTGGGCCCCTGATTTTTGAGATGGGTTTCCAGGTGTTGTCACCTCTCTCCCTGAGCAATAGAACCTTTTACCGTGAGCCACAAACACATGCGGGTTGGGACAAGTCGGCATTACCAACCTGGCCAAAGGTTCTTAAGAAGAAGCCCCATGGCGACTCGTTTGCCCTGCTTGCAAACTCGGGATGTACCGGTGAGAGAGTGGCCCATCCGCCCTTGTCCTGACGCCAAACTGCCTGGCTGAGGCCAAGACTACCAAGAAGATTGTGCTGAAGTTCGAGTGCACCAAGTGCAAGGCCTGCTTTGCCTGTTGGCCTGCCATCCACGCTATTTGTTAGGCCATTTCCAGGATGTTCAATGCGGCTCAGACTGGACCCTTCAGTTGATCTTCCTGGCTTCGGGTTAATTAATGCTTCAAGTTTATCAGCCCAAGGGCTGTGGGGGTTGCCTTCGGCTTACTCTGCCAATATTCCTCGCGAGAATCAGCCGCCAGAGTGCAGCACCTATGCAAATCACAATTGCACCATTTGCCAGCAACTCCAGGGATTGAGTCGTATCCCACGCCAGTTTTGAACCAATGCACCTGCACATACGGCGCTGGAGTGCATGCTGCATAGTGGTCGTCCCTCCTTTTTCCGGGCTTGTTCAAATCACTTCGCCACTTCGGCTCCAGTGACCGCATCGAGCGGGACATCGACTCGGGATGGCGAAGCGTCCGGCGGCCGCAGACGCGGCGGCCGCCAAGAAGCCGAAGACGGGGGATGACCCGCTGGAGGTCAGAGAGCAGGTCATCGCGTCCGGAAATCTGATCACACCCACTTCCTCGGGCCCGCAGTGCTGGACGCTGGTGGCACCTGGGGAGGGCCAGTTTGAGGGCGCTGAGCCGGTGGAGCTGATGTACTTCTGCATCCGTGGGCTGGGTGTCCGCTCTCAGCTGTGTTTGGAGGTCGCGGGGTATCCCTACGTTTGCAAGGTGATGACCTCGCCGTACTTCCGCGAGAATGTGAAGACCACTTTGCCCTTCGGCATGATGCCGCTGCTGCGGACCCCCAAGGGCACGGAGGTGGTGCAGTCCAATGCCGTGCTGCGATATGTGGCCAAGCTGTGCAAGCTTTCTGGCAAGGACGATGAGGATGCGGCTCGCTGCGATATGCTCTACGAGATGCTGCAGACCGAAGGCAAGCTAGACGCCAAGGCGTTGCCTGAAGCCCTGGCAAACTTGGCGGAGCTGGGGGAGGTGAAGCCGATGAAGGAAGTGTCCCGGCGGGAGCACCTAGGTCTTTCCATGGCGATGAAGTGCGCTCTGGCTTTGAAGTTTTGGGAGTCCACCTTGGCCTCCAGCAGCTCAGGTTGGCTCTTGGGGTCTTTGCCGGAGGGCTCTTGTGACCACTGCTTCGTGGATCTGGTGCTCTACTGGGACCTGCAGGAGCATTTGGCGCAGCTGAAGGCCGCTGGCTTCAAGTGCCTCGCAGCCTTCGTGGAGAAGGCGGCAGACCTCCCGGGCATGAAGCGGTTCCTGGCCTCTGGCCGCCTCATGCCCAAGAACGATGACACCTACAACTACGTGCCAGACTCTCTGGTGAGCTGGTGAGTCGTCGCCACCTGAGTTCCGCTTCGAAGCGCGCGGCGCGGCATTTCGGGGAGGGGGGCCAACGTAGTGTGCAGGAAAAAGAGAGGGGGTTCCCCACGTGGCAATTGTTTGCCTTGGTCAGCGAAGTGCGGGGGCAAAATAATTTCAACAACTTGGCAGGCGAAGCGCATGAAGCCCATCAAGCGCACCAAGCACTTTGAGCTCGGCACAGACTCAAAGAAAGGCCGGCACATGTGCAAAATGACACGTCTCAACCTTGATCAACTTCGGGAATCAAACCTTTGATAGCGGACTAAGCGCTGCTCAAGCTCCGGCTGCGCTTGAGGAGATTTGCTCATTTGCCGTGAGCTGCGTTTGTTGTTCATGATCAGTTCCAAAGTGGTAGTTTGTATACTACGGCGCTACGTGGCTGACCCCACGTGCATTGACAATTTCACCTCCATCTGACTAGAGTACCCAAGTCTTTTTGGCCAGCTTTAATAACAAGACGGATCCGCTTCTTTGCGCAGGCAAGAACGAGTACGGCAGCAAGTACCGCTGAGCGGACATTGGCCTGGCGCAGCTACGGAGAAACGTGTTTGGCCGACCTGCGCGTGTGTTCTGTGTGCGCGCGCGTGTGTGTGTGTGTGTGTGTTGTGTGTCTGTGTGTGTTGTGTGTGTGTGTGTGTTGTGTGTGTGGGTGGGTGGGTGCATGCGTGCATGCGTGCATGCGTGCGTGCGTGCGTGCGCGCGTGCGTGCCGTGCGCGCGTGCATGGTTGATGCCGTGAGCAGAACAGGAACCACGGGTTCGTGGAGCACACGTGGGGACCTCCAAAGTACGCACAAGAAGCCAGGGTCTTCACCTACCCCCGCACCAAAAAAGAGCGACATAAACAGAAAACAAAGCAACAAGAACAGCTCGTCGTATGCCGCCGCCTTGACAGTGTGCAGTGACACCGTCATTCAACTTTGGATTTGGATAGTAATGTGTTCCTGCCTTTCTGTACAGTATGCTGGCAAGGTTGCGTCACGCTGACCCTGAAGTTTGTTAAAACTGCAGCATCGTCACGGTGACTGCAGCAAATGGATACTCATCGGCATGGATCACAGGGTTGCGGAGCATCTCATGATGCGTGTGCTCTATTTATCAGCCCACACACATGTCAGCTTATTTCCTCTTGGCCTGGAGTGGCGATTGGGTTCGTCAACCCGCCGTTCGCGTTGGAACCAAATGGGTAGGTACCTGAGAAGTGTGAGAGCAATTGCCCAGCACAATGCAACAGTTGAGAGCATTGCTCGCATCCATGTTTTGGTCACCCTGAACATGGCTTGTGCCAATGTTTGCAAGCTGCTTTGAGAACGAAAGATGCTTGGCCATTTGCGTGATCATGCCATGAGTTGTGGGCTCCCTTTTCGCCTAGAGGAAGTGTGAACATACCCAGATAGCAACATGTGCTTACTTTTTGGCGGCTGGATTCAGGTTCATGAGCTTCTTGCTATGCGCACACGTGCTTCCCTGTGGGGCATGAGAAGGCTCGCATGGTCAACACGGACTCCGGCACATGGCTCAAGGAATCCGCACGGCCCGCGAGATCCAGCAGGTGGGGAATGTAAAAGGGCTTTTGGTTCACCTCTTTCCCCTTAAGGAAGAGGCTCTGCCTGTGTCTCCAGTTGATGCTTCTTTGGACTGCTTGACCCACGTAGTCTCGCCACACAAGACAACAACCTCCAAATTGCGGCCGCTTTTCACTCCAACTTGTGCCGTCCCGTTCTAGGTCCAACAATACGAACTGACTAGCCTGAGTGAATTGGCAAGAGAGAGAGAGAGAGAGAGCGAGACTCTCCAGCCGAGTGAAAGCACCCAAGGGCCTGCGAAGCCTTGTAGCTCAGCCGTTCCGATGTTGCGGCCCTTCCAACTTTTGCCCGAAGTCCTCTGGGGGCTGGCAATGGGCAATTGCGTCTCACCGCTCAGGAGTCATGGTCAACATCCCGAAGACGCGGAACACCTACTGCAGGAAGTGCAGGAAGCACACTGGCCACAAGGCAAGCATTGAGGGTTGTTTCTGATGTGTGGCTTGTTCTGGGTGCAAAGTCTTGTGACAAAACCGGGCAATTTCGGTTGTAGGCTGGCTTTTCTTGAGGGTCCCCTTTGTCATCTCATGGCAACGGTCATGAGGACTGCAGATATTCCTGACTTTGTGGGAGGTGTTTGCCTCATTCACCCAGATGTAGATAGACGACAGAGCATGTTTCCACAGGGCGGCCTTCAATTTTCACTGGAGGCATGTTGCTTGAAGACAGATTCTGTGTGGGAGGATATCCGCTGGGGGGTTCTGCGCAGTTTCTTCCGCCAGGTGTCTCAGTACAAGACGGGCAAAGCCTCCTTGAGCGCGCAGGGCAAGAGGCGATACGACAAGAAGCAGGCCGCACCGTTCGACCCGTGCCCGATTCGGGGCCCAGCGGATAGAAGTGTTCCTCAACCAGACACGGTACCTCATGACTCAATGCTGTCTTGTTTTCAGATGACACCTCCATACGTTTTTAATTGCTGGTTTGGTTCGAGACTTGCCTTTTAAGCGTGTTTCCCTATGAGCACAATCCAGCTTTGTTTCATCCACCAAGTGACAAGACGGGCACGCACACAAAGGCTACCGGCCGCTTTTCTTGCTCGTCTTCCTGCACATTGATATGAGCAACTGACAAATCTTCTGGTTGTCATGATCCCAATTTGCTCGCAACAACAAGGTGGAGCCCACCCAATTTCCCCATGTATTTGTTGTCCGGGGCTTGGATGTGAATTCAACCTTTGCTACCGTCGGATGCGTCCCGCCGCATATCGTTTTGTATTATCGCCAGCTCTCTTGGCTGCTTATACATGCACAGCATGCCCAGTGACAGGGGGGAGAGAGAGACAACGACTGCTTGAGGGCATACGGAACACAGTTTGATATTGTCAAGCATAGGAAATTGCATTCATCCCATTGACTTGGATCAACAAGAAGTTGGCTGCCAGCAAGCTCAAAACCAAGCAGCCGGAACCAACCAATTGAGTGCTTCCCAACACAAAGAGATCGACCCAACTAGGCAAGTCTGGGCACCTCGCCGATGGACACTGGCTGACACGGATGTCAAAAGAAGGGCTCGCCGGTTGGGTTTGTGTCTTTTTTTTGGGGGGGGCACCTCATGTTTGGTGGTTTTTGAAGGGAAGCCACCAGACCAGGAAACTCCACGACTTCTAGGAGACTTTGGGGGTCTAGGAGTAAAAATTCAATCCGGTTTCCCCCAGACCAATCCAAGCACCCCACGCCTCCATCGAAGCTCCATTCGATTCGCCATGCGCTAGGCGGGCTTCGGAGGCCAGACGAAGCCGGTCTTCCACAAGAAGGCGGAAGCCGAGCTGAGAGACGCAGGATTGATTTGGTTTGTCAAGGGATGACCCCCTAGTTCCTGTCGAGCAGGGAACGACCTTTTTCCAAAGATCCAAACCACCAATCCAGATCACTGCCCTTAGGCTGTTTGGACTGAGAGGCATGTTTTTGCACATGGGCGAAGACTTGTGTTGAGACATCCCTGCCATTTTCCTGGTATCAAATTTTCATTTGGGGGAGTGCCTGTCACTTCCACAGGGGCTGACTCACCATGCTTGAGCCACGTTCTTTTGTGATCAAGTCAGCCCCACCACCCCGTTTCCATCCTTCTGGTCCTGAGACCACTCCTCACATTCTGTGCTGCAAGGTTTGTACGAAGGCTTCCGGCAATTGTTTGTTAGGCAAAGACTACCAAGAAGATCGTGCTGAAGTTCGAGTGCACCAAGTGCAAGGCGATTGTCTTAGCTTGACCCCGAGGTTGTGAACTCGTTGACCTCGGGACCCCCCAAAAAGGAACACAGGCCCTCCGATGTTTGGCAAAGCTCCAGGAGCACAGAGTTGGGATGGGACGAGTCTTTGTCCGAACAAATGAGACCCTTCCGATAGGTTGGCTTTCTTCGGGTTTTCCGGGTTTGCCTTTCGGCTTCATTTTTGGTCGCTTTTCCTTTGGTTTTCCTTGGTTTCTGTTTGAAGCAGGAAACAGGCATCCCGGGTACGGTGCTCCCAAACATAGCGCGCACGTGTGTTACAAAATTACCACGTGACATGTCAGGTGTTGGTTTCATGGGGTTGGGGATGCAGTGGATCGATTTTCGCGATTTGGGGAGGCACCAGGTAGCCTGTCGAAAGTCGAGAGTTTGCCAGTCCGTGGACTTCCATGTTAGTCGGTGGGAGCTATTCGCATCTCGGAGTGCGAGGGCGGTAAACCGCCGTCTTTCTTTGCCATTCAATTGCCGCATGTTTCAATCACTGAGTTTGGAAAGATATTTGATAAGGAGTGCGGAGTGGCCTAGCTTAGCCTGGCTTTGGTAGTGTACGTGATCTTGCCTGCGGCTTGTAGGGATGCTGCAGATTCATGCTGTAGACTACGGCACATATATATGAGCCACGGACAAAACACACGAAGACCACTTTATCAAGGCGGGGTATGTTTTTGCATAACACATGCAAAAACCATGCAAAACGATAAGGTCTCCCCCAAAAACGATAACCCTTAGCTAACACACGGCTCTACAATAACCCCTGCAGTTGCAACTTAGCTAGGGTGGGACCCTTGCGTGGCCACCGTAAAACGAGAAGGCGAGTCGCCACTTTCGAGCTGGAGCTGCCAAGGTGTGCTTCGTAAATACGACACTTGTACTGAGAAGTTGCGATTTTCGAGCTGGAGCTGCGGAAGTGTACTTCGCGTACTAGACTTGTACTACAAAGTTGCGATTTTCGAGCGGGAGATGCGGAAGTGTACTTCGCGTACTAGACTTGTGCTACAAAGTTGCGATTTTCGAGCTGGAGCTGCGGAACTGTACTTCGCGTACTAGACTTGTACTACAAAGTTGCGATTTTCGAGCGGGAGATGCGGAAGTGTACTTCGCGTACTAGACTTGTACTACAAAGTTGCGATTTTCGAGCTGGAGCTGCGGAAGTGTACTTCGTGTACTAGACTTGTACTACAAAGTTGCGATTTTCGAGCTGGAGCTGCGGAAGTGTACTTCCGTACTAGACTTGTACTACAAAGTTTCGATTTTCGAGCTGGAGCTGCGGAAGTGTACTTTGCGTACTAGACTTGTACTACAAAGTTGCGATTTTCGAGCTGGAGCTGCGGAAGTGTACTTCCCGTACTAGACTTGTACTACAAAGTTGCGATTTTCGAGCTGGAGCTGCGGAAGTTTACTTCGCGTACTAGACTTGTACACAAAGTTCGATTTTCGAGCTGGAGATGCGGAAGTGTACTTCTCGTACTAGACTTGTACTACAAAGTTGCGATTTTCGAGCTGGAGCTGCGGAAGTGTACTTCGCGTACTAGACTTGTACTACAAAATTGCGATTTTCGAGCTGGAGCTGCGGAAGTGTACTTCGCGTACTAGAATTGTACTACAAAGTTGCGATTTTCGAGCTGGAGCTGCGGAAGTGTACTTTGCGTACTAGACTTGTACTGCAAAGTTGCAATTTTCGAGCTGGAGATGCGGAAGTGTACTTCGCGTACTAGACTTGTACTACAAAGTTGCGATTTTCGAGCTGGAGATGTGGAAGTGTACTTCGCTTACTAGACTTGTACTACAAAGTTTCGATTTTCGAGCTGGAATTCCGGAAGTGTACTTCGCGTACTAGACTTGTACTACAAAGTTGCGATTTTCGAGCTGGAGATGCGGAAGTGTACTTCTCGTACTAGACTTGTACTACAAAGTTGCGATTTTCGAGCTGGAGATGCGGAAGTTTACTTCGCGTACTAGACTTGTACTACAAAGTTGCGAGTTTCGAGCTGGAGCTGCGGAAGTTTACTTCGCGTACTACACTTGTACTACAAAGTTGCGATTTTCGAGCTGGAGCGCTGTGGAAGTGTACTTCGTGTACTAGACTTGTACTACAAAGTTGCGATTTTCGAGCTGGAGCTGCGGAAGTTTACTTCGCGTACTAGACTTGTACTACAAAGTTGCGACTTTCGAGCTGGAGCTGCGGAAGTGTACTTCCGTACTAGACTTGTACTACAAAGTTGCGATTTTCGAGCTGGAGCTGCGGAAGTGTACTTTGCGTACTAGACTTGTACTACAAAGTTGCGATTTTCGAGCTGGAGATGCGGAAGTGTACTTCGCTTACTAGACTTGTACTACAAAGTTGCGAGTTTCGAGCTGGAGATGTGGAAGTCTACTTCGCTTACCAGACCTGTACTACAAAGTTTCGATTTTCGAGCTGGAATTCCGGAAGTGTACTTCGCGTACTAGACTTGTACTACAAAGTTGCGATTTTCGAGTTGGAGCTGCGGAAGCTTAGTTGCGACTTTCGAGCTGGAGCTGCGGAAGTGTACTTCGTGTACTAGACTTGTACTACAAAGTCGCGATTTTCAATCTGGAGCGCTGTGGAAGTGTACTTCCTGTACTAGACTTCTACTACAAAGTCGCGATTTTCAAGCTGGAGCGCTGTGGAAGTGTACTTCTTGTACTAGACGACTACTACAAACCAGCACCCCCCAATGGCTGGCCAATTGCCGGCACATCGATTTTGGGCAAAACGATGTCACTTTATGTCTAAGTGACTGCAAAAACATTTTGCTATCAATTATCACTCATCTGTACTTAGTGCAATTTGTGCAATGATACAAGTGACCTTTCAGGGTCCTTTGGAATGGGGTTGCAGGGGAAAGGGGAGAGCAGCAAATTTGAGGTTTGGAGGGCAAGTTTGAGGTTGGGAGGGGTTCTTGAGGAGCGTGTCACGGCGTGTCACGGCGTGTCACGGCGTGTCGGGGGGTGGCCAATTGCCGGCACATGTACGTTGAACGGTCACTTTTTTGGGATATGAGCGTGTCACCAGCGTGTCGCCCCCCCTCCCCCCCCGCGCGTTGCACGTGCAATGATCATACATGCCAGCCCAACCCCTCAATTGGATCCCCTCTAGTATCCGGAAGTGACGTTTCAACAAAAGTGACTTTCCACTGCACTTTGATGATGGCAAAAAAACCATGTGACTACAAAACCATTTTTAAGCAAGTGCTGGTCAATTGCCGGCACGCCAATTACCGGCCATTGGGGGGGCCTGGAAGTTGCGATTTTCGAGCTGGAGCTGCGGAAGTTTACTTCGCGTACTAGACTTGTACTACAAAGTTGCGACTTTCGAGCTGGAGCTGCGGAAGTGTACTTTGCGTACTACACTTGTACTACAAAGTTGCGATTTTCGAGCTGGAGCTGCGGAAGTGTACTTTGCGTACTAGACTTGTACTGCAAAGTTGCGATTTTCGAGCTGGAGATGCGGAAGTGTACTTCGCTTACTAGACTTGTACTACAAAGTTGCGATTTTCGAGCTGGAGATGTGGAAGTGTACTTCGCTTACTAGACTTGTACTACAAAGTTTCGATTTTCGAGCTGGAATTCCGGAAGTGTACTTCGCGTACTAGACTTGTACTACAAAGTTGCGATTTTCGAGCTGGAGATGCGGAAGTGTACTTCGCGTACTAGACTTGTACTACAATGTTGCGATTTTCGAGCTGGAGATGCGGAAGTGTACTTCGCGTACTAGACTTGTACTACAAAGTTGCGATTTTCGAGTCGGATCTGCTAAAGTTCGAAAACATTGTAAAACGATAAGGTCTCCCCCAAAAACGATAGCGTTCAAAAAAGTACTAGGGCCAAGTAAAGTGTTTCGTCCGCTCCTCATATATATATACTATATATATACATATATATTGTGGCTCATTTTCGTGATTTGGGCCTGTGTCTTTGTTTTTGTGTTTGTGAATGCCACTGAACAATTTAGAGTTCCACAAGCGGTGTCGTGGCCGTGCTGTTCTCTCCCATGGGTGGTGTCCCAGGACCAGTGTTGACATTGTTACGGGTTCAGTTCATTCGGAGGCAAACCTTGGGGCATTTCTATAGGCGTGAGCCAAAATGGGCGGCATGTCAGCAGTCATTCAAGCTTGTTTGTGGGCGGCTTCGCAAGTGTGTGACTGCCTCGCAATGGAGGCAAAGCGAATGAAGCCCATCAAGCGCACCAAGCATTTCGAGCTCGGCACGGATTCAAAGAAAGGCCTGGGTCGTTCAAGGGTACATGCAGGGCCCTTTCAACAAATCACTCGAAGGCGACTTGAGTTGGGGGATGTCCATTGTGAAGCAGGTGGGTTTTGGATGAATCCTTGAAGGAACCCTGTTGAAACTTGCAAGGGTCATCCCGAGATTGTTTGGCGAAAGTCCGAGGAGAGAAAATTCACTGGTAGCCGGTGGGGCGGGGGGTGGATTGGGAGGACAAAGAACAACGTTGAACTTGCTGCAAGAGTGGGGTTGGAGCTGTGGGGGTCCTGTTTACAACGTCGTATCGAATTGGAATCAATCACTGTTGCCTGTGTCCAGGTAAGAACGAGTATGGCAGCAAGTACCGCTGAGACAACGGCTGCCGCAGGATTCCACGGATGCGAGTTGAAAACGGGTGGAGTGCTCACAGACACTATTGGCACTAGCGCGAGCCATGTGTTTGGTGAATTTGAGTTTTTGTTGATTCAATGGCCCGGGCAAGGGAAAGCCCTTTTCTTTTGCCTCAGAGTCTCCCTGGTTGCCTGCGCAATTTTCCAGACCAGACTCTCCGCCAGCTGAACTGCTCGAAACTCCCGTCCATGCGTCATGCTGTGGTCGCAAGATTATGTCTCAAGTCAACATGCACGCAGCAGGACGCATTTGGCTAAGTGATGCACTGCCACGAACGCAACCAAAACGCCCCTGTCGCAGCAGGGGCTTTTGTAGCTCTCCTGGCTCTCCGGAGACCCGGACGACGGATTTCAGAATGCAGCTGACAGGGGCTCAGAAGCAGGGGGCCTGAGAACGCGTTGAGTGCGCAGCCAGTTGAACTTTGTTGGGGACGTGCTCCTAGTTTTGCCACCTACGCATGAAGGTAGGCAAGGGTGTTGCAAAGATGAGACCCAGTTGCAAAAAGAAGCAAGGTCAGCTGCTACATAGACAAGAGCTGGCTTTTCAGGCGGAGGTCGAGTCTCCCCTGGTATTTGATTTGCCAGCTTTTGCTGCTGCTACAGTCCGGGTGGCCATTTGTTGTTCCTGGAGTATTGACCCCCGGGTAAATCATTGGTTTTGGAGTTGCTCTAGGGGTTCTTATTACAGGATAGTCTTAGGTTCGATTGAGGGTTGGCACCTTGCCGGCTCGTGCAACAGCTTTGACCACTTCGGAACTGTGCTCCCGCTGTGGCAAGGGTGGATGTGCAGCCCCCGGACTACTTCTGCAGCTTCTTTTGTATAAGCAAATGTGTCAACATGAAAACATTTCTATGCCTATGTGCATATCTTTGGGAAAAGGAGTGTTGCAAGCGTAGAGTGGACGTAGCTGGCAACAATCTACAACTTGCAAGTTGCGTGATGAGCAGCGAAGACCTGTACACTTGCCCACATTGCCCACATTGCCCACATTGCCCACATTGCCCACCCGGCATGACTGAAGCCTCAGCCCCCAAAGAAGCGCGGGATCTGAGGCAGGGGCTCATCCGGGCCTTCATTGAGGCAAACCTGTTGGAAGGCAGCACAGGCAGGGGGTCGGGGGATGGGATGGGTGGGTGGGGGGGGGGGATTGGGATTGGTGGGGAGGTGGATGGAGGTGGATGGAGGTGGATGGAGGAACTGTCGATATGGTGCGGTCAGAATGTGGTTTGTAGCTGGGGTATGTTGGCCAACGCGGAAGGATTGCGAACAGCTCGTCTGATGCGGCCGATGGCAGCCTTTGCTAAACGTCCTTCAGATGGAGCGATGGCCGAACCACGTGGCACGAGCACATTAGAGACTAACGCGGTCGGCGCATGCATTTTTTGCAGTAGGGCGCAACCGCCCGAACAAGCTTAGAGGGAAGCGAGTTGCCCTTCTTGGACAATCTCTCGCCTGATGAATCTGGATTGAGCTTTTGTCAATTTGTCAATGCACCCAGTTTCAGCGAGAAGGGGTATTAGCGTATTAGAAGCTCCCATGACTTCTTAGTGACGAGGTTTCCTGGGAGTCTTTGCACGGGCTGGGATCCGCTCGGATCCCTAGGCTTCTGTGCACCGGAGCCAGGGGCCCAGGCAGGATGCGACCATTGCCCCCCAGCGCTTTTGCAGTCGGACGGTTTGCAGAGGTCAAACCATGAAATTGTTTGGACCGTAGCTGGGCGAAATGGCTGTGTGTTTAAACAGTGGACCAAGGTGGGCAGTTTACAGGAGCATCTTCGATGACATCGAGGCAGGAATATGAAGCCTTCAGTTTGCTGGTTCGATTGGCAGGGAATGAAAATTGGAATGACCCCCATAAACCTTCCAACTGGTGGTTCCTTTAAGGGAATCCCCTTCCGGTTCAATCCCAAACCCTGGATCATTCCCTACAGAGCACCAGCAAGCATTTCTTAGTCTTTGAGTTGTGCCGGATGATGTGTCTTGTTGATCCAAATGTCAGACATATCATTTTTCGCGCGCTTGTTTGCGATGAACGAATCAAGTGATTCATGGCCTATATCCAAGGGCACAGTGAGGTCCATGACTGCGAATCCGGGAAGCCCCAGTTTTCGAGTGAAGGCCGTCCTTGTTTGGGTGCCATCGGCGAGAGCAACACTCGGAATCAAGGAAGCTCAAGAGCAACACCAGTAGTGAACACCATCATCTCTCCCCCAACGACTGCCTTTTCCTGGGTTCAAAAGCCCTAAGGCTTGGAATGGCAACAGCACCATGCGGCCAACGCACCTCAACCTGTGCCAAAACAAGAATCTTTGGGGGGGGGGGGGGGCTGGTGCGTGTTTCAAGTCTTGGCGCTGGTTTCGCCCTGGCCAGGCAGCGCTGCGGGCGTTGAAGACGGCCCAGTGCGAGGGGCGTGCCCAGGCGCGGAAGATGTACCACTTGCGACCTGAAGTATTACCCTCCCACCAACATGGAAGCGCACAACTTGCCCCTTTCCAAGAGGAAAAAGTAGGCTTTCCGCGGGGGTCCGTGGACTTCCATGTTAGTCGGTGGGAGCTATTCGCATCTCGGAGTGCGAGGGCGGTAAACCGCCGTCTTTCTTTGCCATTCAATTGCCACATGTTTCAATCACTGAGTTTGGAAAGATATTTGATAAGGAGTGCGGAGTGGCCTAGCTTAGCCTGGCTTTGGTAGTGTACGTGATCTTGCCTGCGGCTTGTAGGGATGCTGCAGATTCATGCTGTAGACTACGGCACATATATATATATATACTATATATATATATACATATATTGTGGCTCATTTTCGTGATTTGGGCCTGTGTCTTTGTTTTTGTGTTTGTGAATGCCACTGAACAATTTAGAGCAAGCTGACCTAGGAGCTCACCCATCAATGTTGAGCTTCCTTACGTGGGGATTGATTGTTTCAGGTTTGTGAACAATCAACTTGCCCAGATGCCTTGAGTGCGGTTGTGGTGCTTGTCCCGGATCATTTTTCCCTTCCAAATACGGGCCCAACACATGCAATCATACTTTTGCTGCTTTCCTGCTTGAACCCATAAGCCGCTTTCCTGCATGGCTTGAATGCTCATCTTCTCCCGCCTTTCCCGTCTTGACATTTGCTGTTCCGACTTGGATTTTTGTTTTCGTGGAAAGGTCGTATCTTAGTCTTGGGAAAAAGCAAGGCTCGTTGCAGAGCCTGCAAGACATAAATTGCTGAACTATCTTGGAATCAGTCGGTAGCTGGTCCACCTTGCAAAGTTGCTTTTGACATTCGATTGATCTTTACTCAGCACGAAAGGCCCACCCCAGCCCACCCCAGCCCAGCCCATTCCAGCCCATTCCAGCCCACCCCAAGCCCACCCCAGCCCACCCCAGCCCAGCCCATTCCAGCCCACCCAGCCCACCAACCCGCCCCCAACCCGCCCCAACCCGCCCCAACCCGCCCCAACCCGCCCCAACCCGCCCCAACCCGACCCCGCCCCAACCCCGCCCCAACCAGCCCGCCCCGACCCCAACCCGCCCCAACCCGCCGTGAGTGAGTGAGTGAGTGAGTGAGTGAGTGAGTGAGTGAGTGAGTGAGAGAGTGAGTGAGTGAGTGAGTGAGTGAGTGAGTGAGTGAGTGAGTGAGTGAGTGAGTGAGTGAGTGAGTGAGTGAGTGAGTGAGTGAGTGAGTGAGTGAGTGAGTGAGTGAGTGAGTGAGTGAGTGAGGGAGGTGAGTGAGTGAGTGAGTGAGTGAGTGAGTGAGTGAGTGAGTGAGTGAGTGAGTGAGTGAGTGAGTGAGTGAGTGAGTGAGTGAGTGAGTGAGTGAGAGAGAGAGAGAGTGAGTGAGTGAGTGAGTGAGTGAGTGAGTGAGTGAGTGAGTGAGTGAGTGAGTGAGTGAGTAATTGAGTGAGTGAGTGAGTGAGTGAGAGAGAGAGAGAGTGAGTGAGTGAGTGAGTGAGTGAGAGAGAGAGAGAGTGAGTGAGTGAGTGAGTGAGTGAGTGAGTGAGTGAGTGAGCGAGTCAGTGACTCAGTGACTCAGTGAGTCAGTCTTGGTGAGTCAGTGAAGCGAGCGGGGGATTAGATGCATTTAGGCGGCAACGCCAACTAAGGCGGTTTCATGGACGGAAGGAGGGC
>CAUJNA010003470.1:307500-345000 GCA_963377175.1 Effrenium voratum | reverse complement strand
CCCCAGATCGCGTGCAGGTGTGCTTCCTCAACAGCGACTAGCTGGAGGGTTTTCAGCCACAGTAAAGTTTCCGTGCAGATTGGCAGGCTAAAGTCCGAAGGTAATGTGAATCCTGACCGGAGGAATCCAGCCGCCATTTGGGCACATCAGGCAGCAAGATATTCAAGATTTCAGGAATCAGTTGAAACTTGGGTGAAGTGGGAGGATTCCAGGAGGGTTCCTGAGGGTTGTCTTGAATGGCCTGGAATGTTTCGCATGGCGTTCTTGGTTTTTCTGTTGGGATCTGAGTGCTGGCACCATCGACAGCGCCCAGCATTGGCGTAGGCGCCGTTTTGTCGAATTAGCTAGACATGTGTTTGAGATCACTCAATTGTTCTGGTCGCGGTAATAAGCACAGCTTCTGTGCTCGAACATGTGGAAGAGTTTGAGGGACCTGAGGATTCGTGCTTCCCGGCCGAAGGCACGCGTGGCTGGGACGGAGGAGGACGCCAAAGACTTGGTCCGATTGCCCTCGGATTTGGTCACGGGGAGGCCAGGCAAGCAGGGGGCCAGCTGTTGGCCGGGCAGGAGGCTGTGCAGATACGTTTTGTTTGCAGTGTGGAACATGCAGGGCTTTTGTGCGATGGCGTGCCGGGCATAAAACTGCGGGAAACGCATAGGTTCCCCTTGCTGCCTTTGAGTGGGGCCTGCCCGTTGTTCGGGTCGGCCTTGTGCTGTGCGGGCTTAGGATTGCTTTGCGGCTTCTGTCCTTCAGTGTGCTGCGGCGGTAGCTTTTGCGAAGCGGGCTCTTCGTGCAAGGCGAATCAGCATTTCAGAGCTCAAGCGGACGGTGTCGCACAAATGGGAGGACATGCGCTGGGAATGCCAGCCCACGGCTGCTCGATGGAAGCTTGTGAAGTGCATTGCAAGATATTTTGTCAATTGTTTGCTTTTTGCCTTGTTCTGCCGGAGAGTTTGGTTCCAAACATGCGTTCTTTGCTCGACGCAGAGGAGGCTTCGTTTGCTCGTCGCAAATTTTGGCCCCTCTGCTTTGGGCGGATTCCAGGAGAGGGCCAAGCGACTCCTCGCCAAGTTGAGGCCTGGCTGAAGAGCGAAACCACTAGGGAGCTGGGCCAGCGGAACTTGCAGACCTAATCTTTGCTTTGGATTGATCCGGAGGACCGGACGAATTCGGGGTGTGGTTCCACTTTTCGTAATAAAATGATCATTTTTAGGGGGTGTCCTCCAACTCTTAGTTTCCTGCGGATAAATCCTAAGTTAACAATACCAGAAAGAGTCTGCCAGCCCAAGTCCAAAACCTAGTTTCCCACTCATGTCTTAGCCATGACAAAGCTTGCTGTTCGCCAATGCCGTTCAAGAACCCGCAGCTTCCTGTGCTTATTCAAGTTAGTTGGCGAACAAAGACACACAGTCATGTGTTTTGTTTGGAACGCGAGTGCTTATCATGAATCATAGTTGTTTGATTTATCATTTTGGCCAGTATATAGGATAATTCCATGGTCTTGCGGGTTCCCTGCACCGCGTGTTCGTATCATGCAGGCAAAATATCCATGGACGGGGTGTCATCCGAAGGCTCCAAAACGCCGCCGGGCAAACTACAGGGAGGCTCCTGTGGCGTTCTTGGCAGTGGACTAGGTCCCCCGGTGCCCTACCCTTGTTTGGGAGGGTTCCCCTACTGGGGTACAGAAAACCGGCTTTGTAGCCCCTTTTTGGCCCCTTTTTTGGTTGGGAGGGTTCCTGTACTAAAATAGACTACAGAAAAAAGGGCACCCTATGGAGGACCGGCCATGGAGATGCTTTTCGGGCTGCGGGGGAGTCTTTGAGGGCTTCAGGCGCTGAAGATTTCAAGCGCTGTCCCAATACTGCCACGCGACCGCCGCATTTACTGCAAAAAGCGAGCGCCTGGTGACCCATTTGGACCCATTTGGAGCAGTTTTGGTGTGGTCTCGGGGGCGGCTGTAGCACCTGACAGACATTTGCTTCCGCCTGGTTAGCGCGCTGGCACCCTTGCTTCTTCGTCGCGTATTGCTTTCTCGTGACGGATTCATGTCTTTTGGCGCACTGCTCTTGGCCAAGCGTGTGTAGCATTGGAAGGCAACTGCTTGCTGCACAAGTTGGCTGCACGAAGGGAGCAAAGTCTATCTTGGAGCGCAGGACGAACCCTCGGCCCTTCTGGGGAGCTCGAGATGTGCTCATGAACCTGGCAATGTGCCCAGGCCTTGGTGCGACCGCATCTGGTTGGAGCAAGCACTGGGTCGAACTTTTTTGGCGCAGGTCGCCAGAAGCAGCTTAGCTTCCAACAGAATGCAAACTCCTTTGGATAGTTGTCACTGTCAAGTCGCAAATTCTAAGGTGTGCGAGACAGAGAGAGAGAGAGCAGATGTCGCTAAACAGCATCTTGAACAGACGCAGGTATCACAGACAGAATGCGGGTTATCAGGCCCTTGCGTAAGACAGCTGTCCGTTTGTGAAGCGCTAGATGCAACACCCCGCGCTAGGGCTCCAGGGAATACTGGGAGGTGCCACAAAGCTCGCGCATAGGATGTGCGCACGGAGGGCTTCTAGATGCAAGTGGTGCACGTGAATCAGGTGTTGCGTACAAATTATGCTTTCACATGCTTTCCATATACAGATGTTGTGGTGTTGCACAGCATGGTTGCAAAGGCTGCACAGTAAGCTTGCGTCATTGTTCAAGAGTCCCCGGTTCTTCGACTACCGGTGCACATTTCTGCGCAAGATGGACCAGACGTCCCGCTGTAGCATCAAACTTAGGAAGTGTTGCCAAGCGTCCAGGTTTCAATCTGGCAAGGAGAACGCAAGTAGAGCGCAACACGCTCAGTAGGCATCATTGCTCCGGCGAAACACTGATGCCATACGGAGGCTTTCCAACATAGGCTTATGAGGGTACATATCCGGCGTGGTAGCCCAGCACATGTGCTCCGCCCGCAGGGTTTCCGCTTGTCTCTGGAGTCTTGGGGGCGAGCTCTGGAGAGCGGCCCAGAGGCCGAACGAGCCTCGAGCTTTCAGACCCAGAGCACTGCCATCAGGCCTTCATATGCGTTGCGAGGCATTACCCGGCATGTGTGCACGGCACCTGAACTTAACTTGACTCTAGTTCTTGGTCTGAGGCGAGCTCAAGAGAGCAGCCCAGACGCCTTTCAGGAGCATCCCAGGCGTTTGCGGCATGGCGCACGCTGACCCTGATGCGTTTCAAGGTGTTGCCCGGCATGCAAAGCATCAACGCAGCAAAGCAGGTTCTTCTGCGATAGACGGGGCATTGGTTTGTGCTATGGCAATTTATGGCAGCTTGAAATAGTTAAGCAGCGCGCGCTTTGCACCCTTCCCTTTGGTTTGTCAGTCGAGACATTTAGCACTGTTCGGCCTTGCTAGCGTGGAACGTTGACGGCATAGATGAGCGCTTCTTAACGCACCTGTCTACTGCGGACCACATCAGGATCAAGGTCATCGGCAAAGTGGAAGGGGCGTGCTTGCATATCTTGTTTTCCCTCCCGAGATGCGCACAGGCTTACCATGCCGGAGTCCCGGGCTGAGATTTTGGGCGAGAGACTCGTGAGTTGTCGCAGATATGATATTGAGCAGTCTTGAAACCAGAATAGGTCTCATTTGTACCAATGTGAAGGGGAAGGACAAACTCGGCATCAATCTTTGAACTTAGGAAGCCCAGGAAGAAATCTTCAGCTTGAGGCAAGTCCGATACGGCAAGGCTGAAATCATTGGCTTTTTCTCGCTGAGGCGAGGCATAGTGAGGCGCTGGCCACGGCACTTTCCAGACGGATGCTCTTCCAAAACAGACCAGCATGGGACCCTGGGAGCATCGATATTCCCCGAGATTCGGGGACCCATTCAGTAGAAAGCAACGCCTTCTGCGGAGCAATTGTAGAACACACATGCACGCAGGCGCACCGAGTCCCTCTATGGCGCAGGTTGAGTCTCAAGGTCCGAGCGCCCAGCAGCCTCCACTGTGCCAAATGGGTCCCAATGTCTGGGTTCCACGACACCACCTGCGTGTCCCAATTCATTCCCCGACCTTTCAAGCCGAAGCAATCCGACCGGAAAGCCCAAAGGTCTTCTGGACAACACCTGCAGAAGGTCCCTGATCCTGGGGTCGCAAGAAGGTAGAGGCAGTGCCCCTGTGACTGTGGAAAGAGAAGTCGCTGGGCGACGTGTTCTTTTTTTGTTGTTGAACGCAGATAGGGCCAGAGTTTGTTTTTCCTGCACCTTGGAATCTTCCTGTCCTCAACTTTTCAGATGGCTGTGGCAACGTCCCATGTTGAGAGTTTTATCTTTGCCTGCAGCTTCTTTTGCCATACTGGGTCGAGCTGTCCTGCCGCGTTCCAAAGGAACGTGTCTTAGGAAGGCAACCGGTCAGGCGTGGGCAGAAAGGCAGGGCTCTCGAAAGCTTGCGGCCGCGAAACAGATTTGACCCTCCGTTTTTTTTTTTTTTGTGGCTTTAAAGGGAGGCTCACCATTTCGGGGGGTCCCCAAAAAAGACACGCCCACTTGGGATCCTGATGTGCAGTTGTGCTTCAAGTCCATCCCTATCGGACCTTATTTTCCGTTTTGGTGGATGGTCCGGCTGGTCTGATCTCTGTCGGGAATGGAGCCAAAGCCTCAGGGGCAAACGCAATGAACAGCATCCGTCCGGTTCTTGCTTCGTCTGTTTCATCTTGCACGGGATCGGCATGAGGTCGGAACGAGTTTGAAAGGAGCCTGGCAATCTGGAATCAGGAATTTGCAGGTGGTTCAACCCTAGACCGGAAAGTAAGGGGAATGACCCACGTTCGCTTCTGAGAGCCAAGGGTCCGACAAAGATGTCCGGCTCGTGATGCGGCCGGGTGCCCTTCCGCCGTCTCAAGCACGGGCAAGCCACGAATTTCCGTGCCACTTGCGCCATGGGTGCGGTGTCGATGAGGACGGGTCACGTTGCTTTTTCAGGGAAAGCAATTCTCGAACTGCTCAGAGCTTTGTTTGCATGGTTAGACAAGCTGCGCTGCCCACTCACTCTGCCCACCAACCCTAGCAAGACTGTTACCCTCATTCGATTTACTGGATTTTTAGGGTCAATCAAGGGATGGGGCGTACTCCAAACTCCGATCAATCTTCACCATTTCAGGAGTCCCTGTACATCCCGAAAGCCAGCCAACCCCGCTCAAACTTGCTCAACTAGCCTTGAACTACCCAAAAGATACCCAAAATCAACCCGAGTCCCACTCCCATCTTCCACAGTCTAATGTAAACCCGCCTAAACCCCCTCCTAAACCCCGCTGTACCTAGCCTGAATCAGCCCAACAGCACCTCCAAAACCCAGTGTATTGAGTATCATATTATGGACACCCCCCTTTCAGACCCCCCCCTTTCTGAGTGATTCCAGTGGTGTTTTTTTACAGCTGGCTCGGCGATGGTATGGAGTAGCGCAATGCTACTCGGACAGTATAAGACCAGGGTACCACCGGTACTGCTCACGGCCGTGCCGTGGAGACCGCGCTCCCTTCCAGGTCGCCGCCGCCGCAGCCGCCGGCGCCGGCGCCGGTGTTCTACACAAAGGACTTCGCACGAATTTTGTGTCGTTGGTGGTTCCCAGCCTTCCGGTTCCTTAGGTTTTTCGATCTTTTTTGGGAGTGGTAGTTGTTTTTCCCCCCAAACCACTAAAAGTTCTAAACTTTTAGCAGAAGATCTGAGACGAAACAATGTGAGTTTTCTGCCGTTTTCACCGTAAAACTAGAGCAAGAAGGATGCTCCCATTTGCATCAGCGCCTGACCGAGTCAAGTCAAGTGGCCAGCTGACACAATCAGAAACCAAGAATTATGGAGGCGATGCACTTCTTGGCTCTCTTTGCAGTGGAGAGATGCCTTGTTTGGCCACAGCTTTATGTTTCATTTGCTACCGCTCTGCTTGGTGTAGGTGCTTTCACCTCCAAAGTAGGAGCGCTCGTGCGGATGCTCTTTACGGTTCACGAAACGGTCCGGTGCCATTACGATGATTGTATATTTCTCAGATATACCGTCTTTACTGCGTTTCTCAAGGGTGCATTCAACGCGAATCGGCGCAACGGCCCAGTGCAGGAACATGCATGCATGTGATGTGTGTCTGTAAGTGGATGCGCGCGCGTGCACGTCAGCATGCACACGCGCATGCCCATGAACAGGTGCATGCACAACACATCGCCGCTCCCCGACTCGCCGAGTCATTCCATGCCATACATTGCCAAGCTATGCCATATGGCGTAGCATGTCCTGATCGCCTTGTGTGAGTGGGCGCGTTGGTCTGTGGGTGCCTGGGTGCGCCTTTTGCGCCTTGATTGCCCAAGCAGGCTTCCTCGCGGAAAAGTCTGGCAATGTTTTTTGAGCCCCTTCCACTCGCTGCAGGATCTCCAATCTACGCATGATTTGTTGCATCGTTTGGATTGTTGCGCTGAATAGCTTGAGTTTGTTTTCCCATCTGGTTGTGTGTGTGTGTGTGTTTGCTTTGGGAGCGCAATATGGCCATGGTTCAAAGCCAATGGTACCATTTTGGGATAGGTGCACCACCCATTTTAGTCTATTTTACTGGGGATTGGGATGTTCACTGGGGGTACGATTTGGGTTTTTGACCCACGGCCAGATGCTTTTGCAGCCAAGAACGCCAGGAGTTCCTTGAGACTCATGGCAGCAGTTCCAGCCCACCGGCTCCTGCGCAGGCGGGCAGGGGCTGAATTTCGAATGAGGTCATGCCGAATCCTCCCGCAGGGCTTTGAATCGAGCTGCGTATTTTCAGGCGGCACCTGGGGCTTATGTTATCACGAGCTCACCACGAAGTAAGTCCTTTACTTGGGGATCGCCGTATGTCCAGGTGTTGGAATTGCAGAGTTTGCCGAATGGAATCCAAATCGGACAAGGAATCGTCCCGGTTTCCATAGCCATGCAAGCCTTTGTTGGTGGTTTGGATTGGAGATTTGAGCCCCTGACACCTAGAAACCAAATGGGAAACTGCCCTGAAGCACCAAACAGCCGGGCTCCATGCCACCAAGCCAAACCACCGGGCTCGGGGCTCCAGCAATTGGAGGCAAGTTGACCTATGGCTGTGGGTCAAAGCCAATGGGATCCCATCTTGGGGTGGGTGAATTCACCACTTTAGGACCTATTTGAGTGGTTGGATTGGTTGATGTTCGCTGTTGGATTGGTTTTTGGTTTTGACCCATGGCCATATGGGGCTCCCGTGAAGCATCACCATTGGCGAGCGCGAGGTGGACCAGGTGGAGGTGTCAGCGCGTGGAAGCCAAGGATCCGCGGAACAGCCCAGGATCCGCGAGTTTTGATGGCCCGGCGCTGCTTGTTTTTGTTCTTTGGGGGCGAGCAAAGGAGCAGACGGCTCCACCATTCTCCCAGGTTTCGTCGCGAACGAGGAAAGTTTGGAGGTGTCCGCCCACCGGGCGGTTGCGGAAAGGGCATGCCGCGTTTGACCAAAGGGCGGGCCCTACGGCCTTGAGCCTTCCGTTGGTCGGCTGAGGCCACCGCCCGTCGGTGAGGCGGAGTTGAAGGCGCGACTTCTGGGCGGTCGAGTTTTCCGAGTTCCGAGGGCCTTTATGGGGAAGGCCAGGGTTTGATCTTGCTGCGATAGGTAGGGAATGAGAATTGGAATGACCCCAAGAACAACCATCCGGCTGGCGGGTTCTTTTAAGGGAATTCATTCCTAACACCCTGGGTCATTGCTTACTGAGCGCCAGCAAGTTATAGTTATAGAGCTCAGTGTGGGAGTTTGGAAGGCCGGCCTGTGCTTTTCTTTCAACATGTTGCTTTCCGAGCAGGTTTGAGACGCAGATTGCGAGCCCAAGAAAAACCGGGGTTTGCTCCTTCCAAAGTCCTGGCAACCCACGAGGAATGATGGAAACTAGAGGACACAATGAGACACAATATTTGATGGTGCTCAAAGCGTCATGCTTTGGCTAGAGTTGCAAACGTATTTGTGCAGGTTGCCGCATTCTGGCTTGCAAAGACATGCGAAGGACGCCACCGCCCTGTTCAATCTGTTCCCTTGTTTAAATTGTGCTGCATGGATGTGGGTTTACAGAGGGCCCAATTTTGAGAAACACCCAGCAACTGCAGCACAGGCCAAGCAAATCAATATGCAGTGGTTCCCTGATTTTTTTGCGCGCCAGAAAGAGCGTTGGAGACCTGTTTCGCTTATACTAGCAGGAAAGCCTTTGCCACATTGCTCCGGCACAGCACCTTGATGAATTCGCTTGGTCAAGCGCATTGCCGTGTGCAAAGAGATACTCTTGGGTGCTGGTTTGAATGTGCCTCTTCTTGTGGCAAGCGGATGATTTTTTCAGGCTCTTCACGTGACTTGGCAGGAAAGCTTGGAGATTCCATATGGCTTTGCACTCTTGGGGTCATTGCCCTGAAATGTTCAGTCAGCCCGTTTGGCGTCAGGTGGGAGGGGCTTGCATGCCTGCAGGTTTTAGGTTCAGACCACTGAAACGGTTTCAGGCGTACACCTTGTGAAAGTCAAATTCTCACGACGCAAATCACCGCCAGAACCTGCTCCAGCTACACCGCACGACAATCCAGCGGGATGATTTGCACATGGTACTTGTTTCAAATGACTGATCTGTATTTCACGGCTGGCCTGGCCCCGGCAAAGCCAAATGCTTTGGGCATTTCGCGTCTAAATCCACGGCTATTGCTATGTTTTGGCTCAAGGGCAGCGTACTGCAATTTAAGTCACCAGGAATTGGACTGCAGGTAGTCCATGTTTCCGTTTACCGATCGGGCAAGCCATTTTGGGGTTACCCTATGCTTGACAACCACAGCCATTTCTCGACGCACGATCATAAGCCGAGCTTTCCTCTTGCCAAATCGGATGTGAGCCCAGCGCCATGACTGTCCGAGCAAAAGCTGGTGCTCGCGTCAAGGCCGGTGGCTGTCGGGCGGTAGAGTTGCGCCAGAGGGCAGTTGTTGGACAAAAGGAATCAACGGGCGAGCCTGGAGACACATCTCACTCTCAATCCACTGCAGGGTGGGTGATATCCTTTTGAACGTATCTTTTCCAAGCTGCAGCATGGGACATTCCGCACTGTTGCCCCATGCCGATACCATGTTCTCGGTTGTCAGTTCTCTCAACATTCTTGGATAGCTACAAACCTCCAAGGCCCAGATTTTCAACTGCACAGCATGCATTTGGATACGTCACGACATCCTTACCATCATATCTCCTACGAGCTTGTATTTCCCCAATACACGCTGTCTATCCCGAACCGCTTGAACAGACACAAGCACAGCACTCGGGACTTGCCCCTGCCCAAGCAGTGTGTGAGCAAGGTGAGGTTCAGGCCGCCACTTGCCTCAAAGTTCCCGTGCTGGCCTTCGTTAGAACCCCCAATCACCTAGACCTCCTGGCGCCGTTGCTCTCTGTCTAGATTCCTTTCAACCATCGCTTTTTCAACTTGTTTTTGTTTGGCAGCTTTCCGGAAAGACGGACGCCTGGACATGGGGAGGGTACGCTTCGACTGGAACTGCGATGCAAAGCCGGGGCAAAGCCAGGAGTGCACGGGCGAATTCGAGGTCTCCAACTTCCAGGTGACCTGCGCGCGGGCGCTTAAGCGGTGGCTTGTGGTTCAGAGTGCGGCCTGGCTAGATGGCATGCTTTCCAAAGAGCATTTTTGGATTCCTGATCCTTCGGATCGTTTGAAGTTTTCTGTTGCTGCAAAAAGGAACGACATGAAGCTCTGACTTCATTTTCCTGCGGATTCCAAGCTGGAGTGCCTCTGTAGCGACGAAGCGTCGCATTGCCCAGGGTGCCGGGGTTCGAGAGAAGTCGCCTTGGTGAGAAGCGTCTTGTGGATACGGCCGGCAGATGAGAAGTGGGCATGTGGGCGATAGGTCGCACCTTGCTTTTGCCTGCACGCGTGACAGGTGAATAGTCCACTGAGATTGCAGGATATCTGAGGGAGCAAGTGGAACGGAACAGTGTAGCAGCTCGATGGGCAAGAGGACTCGGACTTTGGCTCTGCTCCTCAGAACTCTCAGTTTGCGCTTATATAATAGCCTGCTTGTGCTCAGTAGGGAAAGTGGGAACCAACCCAGGGGTCCCTTTAAAGGAAACCACAAGGGATGGTTTATAGGGGTTATTTCAATTCTCATTCCCTGCTGAGCACCAGCAACACGGGCTTCTTTTCCTCCCTTCGTTTGCTCCCTCGCGTGAGGCCACGACCAAGACAGTGTCAGAAGGCAAGCAGGCTGGGCATTGGCCATTGGCTGTTGGCTTGTTTCCTTTCGTGATGTTATGCGAAGCCCTGTGCGGATCAATCAAGCAAGGTGGTACGCTTTGGGAGTGGTGTAAAAGGAATGATGTGCCGAGCTTTTATCGAGTTATCAGCCATCAGTGTAGTTGCTGTGAAGTATCGATGGCGGCTTTCAGACTTAGTCGCCCTGGGTGTGAGCTAAGCCAGGCAGGATCACACTTGTTTGTTCTCTTTTCGTCCTTTAAATGCGGCGCACGTGACCGATGCTTGAGCTAGTTCACTCAGATCTCTGGGAATCCCTCCCCCCCTGGAAAGAGAGAGAGAGAGAGGGAGTGCAGCCATGAGGACTGTCGGGAGATCGTCTCCGGGCCAATTCTAGTGGCAGCGGGCACCCAGGAAAAGGGGGGGTAGCGGGGTGGGGGCATGGCTCGAATAGCCCAAGGCCCCACCAACTTCACATCTAGAACGGCGTAGCCAGTTGGGAGACGGGCAGAGACCTCACAAACCCGTTTTGGGGCATTTGCCCCCCCCGACCTTTTCAGCAGGTCTTTGGAGGTGGGCTGACGCTAGGTTGCTGTTGTGCAGGTGCAACTCAAAAGTCATAGAACTCCTCCACATGCTTTTTTGGGCAGGGATCTGTCGAATAGGACGCACTGCAGTTTTAACATTCAGGCGCAAGTTTGGGCTTGATACATCAATCAGCCCAACGAGCAACTCGTTTGGTGAAGTGACCGAATCATTGAGCCGAAGCGCAAGAGCGCCCATTCGAACCTCACGTGTTCGATGCCGCTTGAGTTCGCAATGGAACCGAGGCTCAATAGCCCTTGCTCGGCTGTGGTGTGGATCATCAGAGGGAGGTCCGCCTCAAGGACATGGACCAGATGCCTAGTGTCCACGGATGTCTTTTGGTTAGCAGCTGTTTTCGCTTCTTCACGGATTCTTTTACAAAGGAAGCCTCCCTTTCTCCCCCCTTAAATAAGCTCCCCCACCTCCCTTCCCACCCCCTCCCCCCGGATGTGTGTTGCGCGTCCGACGAATCTGAGGCCAAGCAGTACACCTTCGGCATCGCGGTGGCCTGGTCAGTGAAGGCCGATGGCAGCGTGGAGGACAACGGGCTTGCCGAAGCGGGGCCCACGAAGCTTCGTGGGGCCCCCCGAAGCGGGGGGATTTGGGGGCTATGGTTGGACCCCCCAAATCTGCACTTCCCGCTTTCCTGGACTAAAAACGCACTTTTTGTGTTTGGGCCATTTTGGTGGTAACTCAGAAGTTCAGACGTTTTTTGGCCAATCCGCTCAGGAAGTGAGACATGGTGGGGGTCCTTTTGGGTTCCCCTTTAAACAACACGAGGATGGGGGCCCTCAAAAAGGGATAGACCCACATTCCCCGAACTCGGGTTGTTCGAACAGCACCTTTCGGGCCTAGAGGCGTTGACTTTTGGTGGGGCGATGTTTGAATTTGGCCTTGAGACAGCCAGAAATCTCATGCATTGGGGAAATCACAGGATTCGGGTCCTAAAGGGCCCTACGGGTTTCTATTTCGTTTTGATTTTTATCATGTTCTGCACAAAGCGTGAGGGTAGGCTCGTTTTGTCATTTGCAACTTGCGATCGCATGTGGCAATTGCACTTTTAAGAGGTCACTGTTCCAGTTGGATTGAACATGATTTGTAGAGCCTGTGAATAGACGCCGGGAAACAGCACGGGAACCGCGCCCTCCTCCTGCTTTACTCGGGAGTGCATTTTGTTTGGTATCGGCGGTGTCAAGTTTCGGACAAGCCACATTCAGAAACGCAAGATTCGGAAAACTGATCTCATGCGAGACTGCAAGGCAGCTGTGCAAAAATCCGGGGGGGAAACAGGGTGCAAGCATTTGTGAGCACGCGTGGTGGCGGCTTGGGAGGTTTGCCAGAGGGCTGGTGCGCTTGGCACAGTGAGGGTACTTCGGGGGAGTACGGATTTCAGAATGCCGCAGACGCGAAAATTGGGACAAACCTTGAGAGAAGACACGTGCATGAAGACAGCCCACCCGCAAGATTTGGAACACCCCGATGCACAACTCAGAAAGTAGAGACGAAATGGGAACGGTGGAAGGTGATGGCTGACGGCTGTTTGGCGGGGACCATTGCGGGGATGATGACGTTTGGGACGGTCAGGGCGGTTGTAGCTATGGGTTGGCATATGGTTAGTTACGGCTTGATTAAGTCGTGTGCTTGAGGTTGGTTTAGGGGTAGGCTTACTTTAGTCTGGATTGCAGGGCCGGCCAGAGTCGGCTTAGGCATGGTTCGGGCTTAGTTGGGTTGGTTTAGGGCTGGCTCAAGGTGGTTTTAGGGTTCAGTCAGGTTTAAGGGTACATGTGGGCTTCATTCAGGGTCAGAGCAGTCCGGACGGTAGGGAAGTCGGGAAGACCGGCACTGTTGGGCCACCTTTGGGACGGTCGCTAGGGCTGGGGCGGTTGTGATGGTCGGGGCAGCAGGCCGAAAAGGCTTCACATGGGATGGGGCGGGAGGTAAACATTTCTCGGGCCTGATTGTTTGATTCTTTATGCATGCGACGACCCTGCAGGGCATGTGCTCCCTCAAAGAAGGCTCGCTCTACGTGTATCGGCCATGTAGCCAGATTTGCCACGTCTACTTGTGCTTTGATTCATGCCAAGTGTACACACATATGTATGCTCATATTCCGCATTCACAAACACATCGTTGAAGATTGCGCGCGAACGATTGTTGTGTTCAGAACATGTTGTGGTAGACGGTGATGCACAAACCTCGTTCTCCGGCAAGGACTGGTTGCATTTGTTGAGCTGCCCAAACAAGGTCGCTGAAGCCGGACAGTGCCTCATTCAAACTTCTAGGGCGCATTCTCTCGACCCTCAGGAGAACAAGAACCTGGGGGTCCACGTGAAGCGTTTGGATGATAATCCGGAGGTGCGGGTTGGGCGTTCTGATCAAAGCAAGGTGCTTGGATTGGTTTATGACTCCCTCGTGCGAGAGGTAGCTTGTTCCCGCTGGACTAGATGTTCTCGTAAGGATCCCTGCAAACTTGCTTTGCCCAAATTTGGCCGGGAAGGAATCGAACGGAATCTGGGAGAAATTGAAAGGAAAGATGGTCCGGAAAGGAGTTTGCATGGCAGAATTGGTTTGGTTGTCTAAGGAATGGCCGATCGAAGCCCATCATCAACCCAGCAACCCTAAACCCAGCTTGCTTCCAAGCTACATGTGCCCGAAGAAGGCGTTTGCTGGATGTTTTCCGTTTTTCGCTTAAAGGAAACCTGCCGAAAACCAACCCACCACCAAGCCTAAGCCCGAACTCTAAATCCGCTGAAAAACCCACAGTCAACCAAGCCGAAAGCAATGTCTTTCCACCCTCAGTCACCCGAAACCCAGCCTGAACCCACCCCGAACACGCCCTGATGCACCCTGAACCCAGCCTACAACTAAATCGTCTGCAAACCAACCCCACCACACCCTCCCTGATCCTGAACCAACCCTTAACCACCGCTACGCCAACCCAAAACCACCCTAAACCCACCGTCAGCCAACCTCAAGCCCTTCACAAAACTCACGAACGCATCAACTAGTCCAAAACTCCAGCTCAAGTCCGGACGACGCGGGCGAATTTGCTAAACACTGCTACAGAACAGGAGGCGTTGACGCTCAAAAGAGAGAGCTCAACAACTCCTCGATTCATATCTTGGTGCTTCCCAGCCATCCCCTTAGCTTTGTAGGTGTTTTGGGTTCAGTGTTTCTTTTAGAAGGGGGTCTGAAAACGGACAGATCCTTGATCCCCCGGTTGCGACCTGGATGGCCCAGCCTTCACTTGTGGGCTGGTTTTCGTTCCATGCCTTTCCACCGTTTGTGATGCGGTTTAAAAGGGAAGCCCAAAGGAAGCTCATGCTGAGGGCTGACCCTTCCCATTTCGAGTTGTCTTCACCTGACTTGGATAAAGTGGATATAGCAAGGGCTGCAAGTTTGCTATCGAATTGCATTCACTTGGGTGTTGCTCAAAATGCAGATGGGATGCCTTTGTGGACCCTTTTGTGCTCCCCTGCAAAGATGCACATAAAGAGCACTGGGGCCCAATTCCGGACCATCGAGGCCCTTATATTTTGAACACTCCTCGTTTCGGGTCCCAGGAAGAACTTTCTCCAGCCTTGGGTCACATGGCGGTCCCATCTGCCAGGAGTGCAACATCTCCCTAGAGATCACAATCCTGAACCGGATGAAGGGCTTCCACATGACCCTGCGCTGGTCTCAGCCGTATGCCATCATTGACGAGGTCCTTTTTAGACTCCGGCTTCAACTCTTCCACGGTCGCTCCGAGCTTGTGCTGAACTGCAACCCCCTTGAACCGTAACCCTCAAATTCAGCTTCGGTTCTCCAGCTTGGAGGCCCAAACGCTGAGGTGCGACCCCAGCTACCACGGCATCTCCAGTGGCAAGGTGTGCCGCACCCAACGTGTTCGCACCCGACGTGTCTTTTTTTTTGCTCAAGTTGCAAATATGGCGGGCCAAAAGGAGCGCTTTACACACTCTGCCCAATGATAAGAAACTGCTCTCAGCACTTCACACACGCCTGCCGGATGATAAGAACCCCTGCTCAAGTGCACTCGCTCAGCACCGCGACGCCTGCCAAATGTCAAGAACCCCCGCTCCAGCGCACTTGCTCAGCCCTGCACACACACTTGCCACATGATAAGAACGTGCACTACGCCTGCCAAAAGATAACAACCCCCGCTCAAGCGCACGCGCTCGGCACTGGACACACGCCCGCACTAGCTTACCGGTGCTGCACTCACGCCGCCACCGCGCTCAAACGGTCTGTCTCAGCACTGCGCACACTCGTGCCCTTTGATAAGAACTCCTGCTCCAGCGCACTTGCTCAGCACTGCAAAGCACGCCTGCGATATGATATAAGCAGAACATGCCTGGAACCAGTAGACTACCATGCTTTTGTCGTCCTCAACAAGGATGACATTCCTTGCGAACTGCAGAGAAGCAGCTGAGGAATTGACCCAAGGTTACAACGAGCGAATGCGTGCGCCCCATCACACGGCCGGGGACGCAGTGCTGAGCAGGTGCGCGCAATGGGTGGCCTATCATTTGGCAGGCGTCGGCGCAGCGGTGTCCTTTGGCAAGTGCGCGCACCGTGCTGAGCGCAGTTTTGAGCGGGCGCGCTTGGGCGAGTGTGCTTCCCGTTTGGCAGGTGTGGGCGCAGGGCGGAGCGTGAGCGTGTGTGCTTGTAGGCCCCTAGGCGGCCTTCACAAACTCTGCAGCGCGTGGGTCAAAGAGCCAACAACAAGAACAACAAGAACAACCAAAGCAACCAAAGCAACCAAAGCAACCAAAGCAACCAAAGCAACCAAAGCAACCAAAGCAACCAAAGCAACCAAAGCAACAAGAACGCCGCCGCCGCCACCGCCGCCAGCGCCACCCGCCGCCGCCGACAACCGCCGACCACGACGGCCGCCACGACAACAAGAAGGAGAACAACAGGAACAACAACAAGAACAAGAGCAAGAACCACAAGCACCACCACAACACCAACTACAACAATCACCACAGCAACCGCACAACAACAACCGTAACAACAACCGCAAGAACGACCGCAGCGACAAACACAACCATAACCGCAGCCACAACCACCGCCGCAGCCACAACCACTACAACAGCCGCAGCGACAGCAACAGCAAGAA
Source organism: Effrenium voratum (assembly GCA_963377175.1). NCBI lineage: Eukaryota > Dinophyceae > Suessiales > Symbiodiniaceae > Effrenium > Effrenium voratum. The sequence goes on along the minus strand of CAUJNA010003470.1, from coordinate 329,070 downwards.
CAGCTTTCTGCGACAACTTCTTTGCTACTTAGTTGTACCAGCTATCACTGCTACTACTTACGCTCCAATGTCTACGACAACTGTTTAAGCCCACTAGCGCAAGCGCCAGCGCCATCACCACCCCAACTACCGCTGCCGCTGCTACTGCGACTGTGCTACTATCGCTGCGGCTGCTGCTGCTGCCGCTCTTGCTAAAACTAATGTGCTATGGCTACCGCTACTGCTACTGGTAGTGCTGCTGCTACTGCTTCCGCTGTCACTGCTACTGCAAATTCTACGATTACCACTGCTACTTCTGCCACTACTGCTGCAGCTGCTGCTGACACTACTGCTGCTACTGCTACTGCTAGTATTGTTGCTACTACGACGTGTGAGGTGCCGACTTTCGCATATGGTTTCGTGGCCATCGATTGAGTTTGCGCCTGGGTTTCGCACATTTCTGGACTGGTTTGTGCGCCAGAAAGTGGAATGTAACTACTTGATCGTATCAATTGTCGGGGTGCAGAAAAATGTTGCATCCTGGATGTTACAGCTAAACATCTTGAGAGACAGCGCCTTCCGAGTGAAGCACCTTGCATCATGCATGTCGCATCTTGACATCTTGATGTTTCAGAGAAGGAGAGAGAGCATATTCTGAGTGAAGCATGCTGCGCCGGAAAAGTTGCATCAGGACATCTTGACACGTGAAAGAACATCTTCTGATTGAAACGCTGTGCGCTGGTTATGTCTTGCCATCCTGACTCTTGAACAACTTTGCCTTGCCATGTTTGACAAGGAAGAAAACGAGATTGCCCCCCCCCCCCCCCCCGGCAAATCGGAAAGAATGAGCGTACCCCCTCACCCCCCCCCCCTCCCCCCCCCCTCCCCCCCAAAACATGAAACATGAAAAATGGTACAAAACACCACAAGGTAAGTATGCAATGCACCGTACACCTACTACTACTGCCACCAGCGCTAGTGTGGCTAGAGTGAGTACTGGAACCCTGCAACTACAGCTATCACACTGCTACCACGGGCAGAGCGGGGGGGGGGGGAAGTTTCAAAGATATTCCTTTGGAGCGCGTTCTTTCCCCTTCTTTCTCTCTTATGCATTGAACGGCTGAACAAAGGCCCGGGTTCGACATGGCAACACCACCTTCCGCTTCTGGAGGTTGATGTTGCCCAGCTGGTTGAGTCGTTTACCAAGCGCGCAGGCTCGGGGTTGGTCCCGCTCCTTCGACATGCCGGATAGCCGGCGCCACGAGGGTGTCAAGGCAATGGGGAGCTCCAGACCCCGGGTGCGGGGCGAATTTTGGTCTCGCTCACGCAGCGTGAGATGCAAGATGTTCAAACACACGCAGCTTGGACAAGCCTTCAGGCAAATGCTTGTTTGTGGCCTGTCGATATTTGCGGCCGAACAAATACTGTATTCGGGGATTTTACTGTCAAGTTTGATTGGTTTGGCGCTGGTCTGATCAAAACTTGTTTGGGCGACTAGCATTGATTGTCCCACGGTTGCTATGTGTCGCTTTTCGCTAAAATCCGGGTTGAATAGGGTTTGGATGAATGAGTATTTAGAAGATGAATATATCGACTGGCGTATGAAGAAAGATCATCTTTTTCATACTGTTTGTCCAACGAGCCACCTGAGAGAATTCCTTGTTGGCCCTTCAATGCAGTTGTGCTACGGAAGTGCTTGCCTGCTTTCTTGCCATCGGCCCTCGCCAGAACTTGCCACTCGCGGACGTTTTCGATCATCAGGCGCGCAGTGGCTTCACTGGCTGCCAAAGCCCACTTGGTTTTCCTCGTTACGTCGGCAGATGTCTTCACTTAGCCAGGCTTGTGGCTCACGTCAGAGTTCGCGCATCCATTGTAGCGAGATTCATGCGGTATGGATGAACCAATCGACTGGTGCATGTCAGGAGTTGCTTGTGTTCAAGACATGTCTACGTCGTGTTGCGGATGCAGCACACAGAAATGTACCAAATTTGGAGCCACAGTGACTTTGGTCAGTGACATACTGCCTATGTTGGCTTTGCTGCTGTTTAACGGCAACACACACAAATTGCAGGGGGTTCTCTCACAACTTGGCGTCTAGTAGAAGAGCCCACACACACACACAGAACCAAGCCTTAGCATGTGTTTGCGTGTTGATTCTTTGGCTATCATGCCAACCGAATGGGCAAGCCGCACGTAGTTTAGAATGTTTCAGAGGCATGAGGCACTTTCTGGTGCTTGGGAAGCTTTCTTGAAGAGGCGCTGAACCACAAGAGAACCCAGATAGCTAGAACAATACCGTGAGAAACGGCGAAGCGCTGCGCGTTTGATTATTGAAGCACGGGACGAGCAGCCTGCGGTTCAGGACAAAATGGTTCCCTGGTACAAAATAAGAACAAACACATGTTGGTACGCTTTTGCAATGCAGGGCCCCGGAGTGTTGCTTCTCCAATCACCCTTTGCACGGGTTTTTGGAAGCAAACCGGATCCTCTAGCAACGCATCAGTTGGATGGTTCATAGGGGGCATTCCAATTCCACCCATCGAAGCAGCTTCCCGTCCTTCCCGTTTCTCGAGGCCGGGTGGCTGCACAGCGGCTCCCTGCGGGTGGTGGCCAAGCTGTCAGCCCGGACTCTCAAGACAGCCAATGGATGTGGCCCTCCTCAGTGTTTTGTTTGGGGCGAGGGGGGTGGGGGGGAGGTGGGGGGGAGGTGGGGTGTACGGACCAACGTCCGTTATTTTGATGTGTGTTTTTGGATTGAAAAGCACCTTGACGCTTGGGGGTGACTTCTGCGGAGTCGTGGGGCCAGTGCGGTGCTGTCCCGGTGATTGCATTGCCGCAAGATGCCCATTGCCAGCAAGCAAAACGCTGACCCAACCCGGCCGCCCTTTTCCGCAATGTTCCTGTCTGGCAATGTGTCATGGGGCTGTCAGATTCAATTCAGAACAGCAGATTTCGTGTGCTGATTGATTACACCGGCCTTGAAGTGTAGAGTCCCCTTTCCGAGCTTGTCAACCAGAGTTTGAACGCAACTGCAGCGAGCAATGCTGCTGTTTTTGGCAGTGTTTGCTTTGACGGTCACTGCTTGGGATTAGCAAAAGGACGTATTTGTGGCAACCGTAGTGTCAATAGCTGTGGCAGTCGTTGCTGGAGAGTCACGTCTTTTAGAAGGTTCCGGCGCCCACAATTTGTTTGACCACATGTGAAGCTCTTCAAAGCAGTCTTGGCTGGCAGTTAGTCGCAAGACGTCTTTTGTCGAGGCGTTCATTCAGGAGTCGGCGTGAGGGTAGAAAGTATCCAGTAGACTTGCCAAAGGGGCACTTGATTGGTGGGCCCTTCAGAACACCTTGCCAGGATGTCTCGATTCGCTGCGTTCTATGCAATTGGTATGCCTGAAAATGAGGGCCCCCCCTCCTCATTTCCTTGGGGGTGTTCTTTAAAGCCCACTCAAAGGGTACCCCAAGGGTTGCAAGGCGCCCAATGTCCTTGAACCAAGAGCGCGTGGATGGGTGCCGGGGGCTGCTACGGCTAGGTGGTGGTGAGTTTCGACAGCAGCGTCGTCTCCAACGAGGCGCATTGCGGGCTTTTGACTTTCATGTATCGTTTTGCATGGCCCTGCTTGCTTGCCTGCTTGCTTGCGGGGGACCCCTTTCATAATGTATGCCCAGTGGGGGGGGGGGAATGTATGTAATACATTTTCCACGTTTGCCGCCCCAAGAGTCTTAAGCACTTTGCCAAGGCTGAGAACCTAAGAAAGCGATATACAGTCACAGCCTTATGGAAGGTAGGCACAATTGTAGGTAGACAGAAGCAAATGGCTGCAAATGGACCTGGAAAGGTCCGCAAGTTTACGGCTCAGTGTTGGAATGCTTTCAAATTAGGCGTTGCGCGATTCTAGAGGCCCATGTGCCAGCAATCCGCAGCACGCATTCCGGCAGCAGCCCGAGAACGGGCTTTGCCAAAAACATGTCCTAGAACTCGTACGAAGTGTTGAAGTGGGCATGTAGCTGAGCAAGCTTGTCAAGGGCTGTCACTTGCTCCATCTTGTGCTGCCAGGGCTTGATGGAGGCGCTGCCGATTCCTTGATTGTGAGACTCTTCTGCTGCTCAACAGGCGCTGATCTTTGCGCGGACCACGTGGACAAAGCCCAGGGACATATCCGCCAACTTTGTCAAGGTTGCTTCAAGTGGCTGGCCCTGGCCTACTTCAACACCCACTACAATTGTCTCTCCAAGTAGGCCCCCCCCCCCCCACCGGCGTTCAACAGCTCTAGCTCCTGCATCGCACACGTGTAAAAGCACGCGCCTCCGATATTTGAAAGTGTGATGGGGGTCAAACTTCCAGCTCGCTTCGAAGTCAACACTGGGATTGCTTCGGGGGAAGCACCGCGCGCCTTGTTTGGAAGCTTGTCAGTCTTGCTGACGCCACCGTCTTCTGGGGCATCGTGTCGCTCACCTCGGTCTCTTCTTTGAGAAGTAAGTGCCAAGAAGTCAGCAGTACAGACGCGGAGCCTATCTACTTGCTAAGTGGTTTACGACCGCCGCTCGTATAGGGCTTGCTGCATTTTGCTTTGAGTAGGGCCGCCCTGAAGACAAAGTACGTGTTTTCACTGCTTTCAAGTGACGCTGAATCAACGCACTGCCGGATATGAGCCCTAGGAAGCATTCGTTCCAAAGAGTAGTGGTGCTTAGTTTCCTAGCTCAAGCAAGCGCATCGTCGCAGCGCCATGCTGAAGGGCACGAGCTTTGTGTCGTAAGCGAGGCGCAACAGAACTCAGCTAGGCCCCTGTGATCACTTCCTGCTCCGGCCAAGGTTCAAGTCGATCCACACCACCCCGTGGCGATCGTGGGTTCTGAGATACATGGAGCCCTCACTAAGCATGCGAAATTCTGGCAAACAAGCTGGTTTACCCAGAGCAATCGGAGCAATGCGTTGCTATCCACTACGTCAGACCGATAGCCGCAGGCTTTCGAAAATTCCAGCAGGGGAGTGCTGATGTGAAAGCCTGTGTGGGAGAGAGCTAGCTGATTGATCAAGGGACTGTGCCGCCCAGCAGTCCCAGCGTTTCCCACATCATTGGAAGCGGGGCCGGGCTGCGATTTAAATACATTCGTTGCAAAGAAGGCCGCCGGCATCGCGAGGAACTAGCTGAAATGGAAGGGCGACGAGTGTCGGATTCGTTGCTGTCGGGATCACAGAGGTGTGAGAACATCGAACCGGGGCAGGGGTGCCTCTAAATATTTGAGCAGAGCAAACAGATAGTATGCACTCATTGTGCTCCAGGGATTCGCGATGCTGTTGATGCCAGTGTGTGGATCGAGCTCGCGCGACAAATTTGCAAATTCGTCAGAGCGAAAATCAGCTAGACTTCATTGCTGGGAATGCAAATTAGCTAATTCGACAGAGCGAATATCATCTAGACTTCATGCTGGTAATGCTGGCGATGCCGGTGATGCACTCCGTAGATCAAGGCGACGGGTGTCCGTGCGACGAATTTGCTAGTTCGTCAGAGCGAAAATCAGCTAGACTTCATTGCTGGTAATGCGAATTAGCTTTACTTCGCCAGAGCGAATCTCAGCTAGACTTTATTGCTGATAATGCTGGTGATGCTGGCGATGCCGGTGATGCACTCCGTAGATCGAGGCGACGGGTGTCCGCGCGACGAATAAGCTAATTCGTCAGAGCGAAAATCAGCTAGACGTCATTGCTGGCAATGCTGGCGATGCCAGTGATGCTAGTCATGCCGTCTGTAGATCGAGATGACGGGCGTCCGTGCGACGAATTAAGTAATTCGACAAAGCGAATATGCTGCTTGGTGTAGGTATCAGACGCTGTCACTTCGCCGCTCCCACGAGTCCTGGAAACGCCTTGGCTAGTTCCCAGCCCGAAGCGTTTTCAGGGGTCACTTGTTCTTACGCCCGGCGGGCATAAGAACAAGTGGGGGCCAACCGGAACAAGTGACCTGGTCACTTGTTCGCTAAAGTGCCTACTTGTTCTTAAGCCCGCCGGGCGTAAGAACAAGTGACCCCTGACGCAACAATGGCTTTAGCCGCGAAAAACGGCAGCCACTGACAAAACACAAATTAGAAACTCTATTGCAGAACGCCCAAATCACAAAAAATGCAGCCCGACCAAGCAAGCCAGTGACAGGCCCAGGAAAAACTGTACAACAAATTGACACCCACACACAACAACCAAATTAGAAGCCCTAGTTAAAAAGCCCACTTCACGAGAATCATCAGCCAGCCAGTAGGCCAGTGCCAGGCCTTGAAAAAATCCAGCCGCACAAAACACACGGCGAACAAAATAGAATCTTTACATAAAAACCAACTTCACGAAAATCATCAGTCCGACAAGTAGGCCAGTGACAGGCCCTGACAAAAATCCAGCTACGCAAAAAAAAAGGCGGCAACCCCACACAAAAAACTAATTAGAAGCTCTGCTAAAAACTCCCACTTCACGAGAATCATCAGCCAGACAAGTAGGCAGGCCCTGAAAACAATCCAGCTGCCCAAAATAAACGGTGAACAAGTTCAAAACAGTCGCCCTACCTAAAAAAATAAGGTCAGGTGACATCCCCTCATTGGACCCTGGTGGAACCCTGGTGGAACGCTCGTGGAACCTCACCTCAGGGCCGTCCGGGACTATCTGGGCTGAGACCCCAAAGCTTTCAGCTATTGGAGAAAACACCAACTTCACGAAAATCATCAGCCCAACAAGTAGGCCAGTGACACAGCTGGACAAAGAAAGGAAGTGCTACTCAAAACATCCTGCTTCAGGAAAAGGTCGGCTGGCGGGGTCGGGGCCCGACTGCTGGCGTGGTCGGGGCCCGACTGCTGGCGGGGTCGGGGCCCGACAGCACGCACAGTTTCCTTTGCGACCGGGCGCTGAAATGTAACCTACACAGGTGGCTACAAAGGACATCAAAAAACAAGACACGTTTCAATCATGTTCCTTTGTCTCCTGCTCCCGTGCTCTTCTGGTCTCTTGTTTTTTTTGCAAGTGGGATGTCTTCGCCGGGCTTCTGGTTTGTTGTGTGGCTGCCGCCCTTTTTTGCGCGGCTTGATTTTTTTACAGGGCTGTTACTGGGCTGCTTGGTCGGGCTGCTGCTTTTCGTCAAGGTAGAGCTTCTAATTCGCTTGTGTGTGGCTGCCTTTCTTTTGTGCAGATTGATGTTGTTCAGGGCCTGTGGTCGGGCCCCAACTCCGTCGGCGGTCGGGCCCCGACCCCGCCGGCGGTCGGGCCCCGACCGCGTCGCCGGTCGGGCCCCGACCCCGTCCCCGGTCGGGCCCCGACCCTGCCGGCGGTCGGGCCCCGACCCCGTCGCCGGTCGGGCCATGACCCCCTCGGCGGTCGCCCCTTCAATGGTTCTAATTTGCTTGTTGTTTGTAGCTGCCGCCGTGTTTTTGCAGCTAGCTTTTGTTTAGGGCCTGTCACTGGCCCGGGCTGATGCTTTTCGTAAAATGTGATGCTTTTAGTAGCGCTTCCAATTTGCTTGTTGTGTGTGGCTGCCTTTTTTGCGAAGTTGTTTTTCAGGGCCTGCTAGTTGTTTGCTTGGTCGGGGCTGCTGCTCTTCGTCAAGTGGGATGTTGTTAGTGGGGCTTCTGGATTTTTTGTGCGCGGCTTGTTTTCAGGTCCTGTCACTGGTCTGCTTGTTAGGGCAGCTGTTTTTTGTCAACTGTTTGTTGGCAAGTAGAGCCTTTAATTTGTTTGTTGTGTGTCGCTGCGCTTTGTGTTTTTGCAGTTTGTTTTTGTTTCGGGCTTGTCACTAACCCACTTGATTGTTTGTTGATTGTTTTTTTAAAAACAAAATGTGTTTTTTTTTGCGTAGGGCGTCTAATTTGCTTGTTGTGTGTGGCTGCCGTTTTGTTGCGCTAGCAGTGTTTTTTTCAGGCCCTAGCACTGGCCGACTGGGTCGGCCTGCTGCTTTTTGTGAAGTGAGATCTTGTTTGTAGGGCTTGTAATTTTTCTTTTTGTGTGTGGCCCCCGTTTTTTTTTGCGAAGCTTGTTTCTTTCAGGGCCTACTTGTCGGGCTGATCACTTGCGTGAAGTGGGACGTCTTTCAGGAGGGCTCCTAATTTGCTTGTTGTGTGTGGGCGCCGTTTCTTTTTGCGCAGCTGGAGTTTTTCAGGGTCTGCCATGGGTCTGCTTGGCTTTGGTCTCTTGATGTTTGGGGCAAAACCCAGCAACAGCGGATTTTTATGTATATTGGGGGGGGTGCGGTAGGATTGTGGTCGCAGCTTAAATGTATATGTGGGGGCCCCCCCTCCCCCCTACATAGGGGTCCCTCGCTTGCTTGCGTGCTTGCTCGCTTGCCTGCCTGCCTGCCTGCCTGCCTGCCTGCCTGCTTGCTTGCTTGCTTGCTTGCTTTGGTTGGGCGAGCTTTCTGCGAGAGCGAGACTTGTGTTGCCTTCGCGGTGCGCATCTTTTGGCAGTGCGGTCCACGGTTTCAGACTTGCTCTTCGCTTTCCAAGCACAAAGCAAAAAGGCGAAGCTTCATGGTGAGTGTTTGGTGCAGAGGTTTTCCCTTTACCCCACTACAGGTGTCATTGAGCTTGAATGGACATGCCGTAGCTTCATGTGTGACGGACGCAATGTGTGGAAGAAGTGTGTAGGCGATGATTTGCTCGCCCTGGCAGACATGTTTGTAGCATGCAAAATACTGCCAACTGCAAGGGAAAAGAGCCAAATCCCTAGGGCCGACGCTTAACAAACAACCACCTGCTGAAACAAGTCCTTTTGCCCGAAGTCGGCCTTCAGGAAAGTAGCCCTAGTGTTGAACAGGCCTAATGTTGACCCCAAAGAATAAACTGGGGGTTCCCCTCCAAAAGTGACGAATCCCCACTAAACCCAGGGACACCCCCCTATTAATCTGGGGTCACCAGTACACTCAGAGCGCAGGCTGCGTTGGGTCCCTCCGGCCCACCGCGCACGCGAGGCTGGTGGCCAGCAGGAGGTGTGCGAGTCTCTGCAGGATCGATCGGGCGGAGGGATGTGGGCGGCTGGGAATTTCTTGCGGCGGTAAGTTGAGAATGACAACGAGACCGGGCGTTAGGAATGAACCGTTAGGGAATGTTAGGGATTCCCTTAAAGGAAACCATAGTTGATGTGGTTTATAGTGGTCCTTCCCTCCTGGGATTCCCTTACAGGAGACCATAGTTGAGGGTTTATTGGGGGAATGACCCCCCTCATTCCCTGCTGAGAACCAGCGAGATTTGTTGATCGCTGCCTACTGTGGGATTGAGGCTGTTTTGCGAGAGGATGTGAAAAGGGGAGGCCAGGCTACAGGCCGTGGCAGGACGTTTGCGGACGGTTTGGTGTTCATGTAGAAACGTGCGGCTGAGGGGTTCTGCCTCAGAGGGTGGTTGGCCCAACATCACCAAATAGAGACATGTTCAGTCTGAAGCCCTGAACACCTTTTGATTTGTGAACATTTGGGAGGTCTATGGTCAGTTTACGTTGTCGGCAAGCTGGAACGTTCAGCGGCTTGGCTTTGGAGCACATTTTCTACTTTGCCGGACCAGAGTTGCTGTTTGTGCGGGAACGCACTTCGTCAATCGTTGGAACCCTAAAGGCGCAGCGAAAAAGCATTCCTCTGAATCAAACATGATCAAAGTGGCTCGACCTCGCCATGTCGTCACCCCGAGCCGACTGGCAGGCTTTGCTCCAGAGCGGCAGCCTCTCTGACGTGGTGCTCAAGGCGCGAACCGATCTCAGCGGCAAGCCTCAAAAGGAAGAAATTGGAAGGCAAGCAAGGTTGGATTTGGGTAGATATTTTTTTGAGGTTACACTTGTCAGCTAACTTTGAAGGGACACCAGAAGCAAACCGACCATTGTATGAGCGTCTCCCCTATGTTGACATGCCCATTGGTCAGAGGCTGTTTGGTGCTTTTGGTGTCCTCTTGCAAAAACATTCTTCCTTGGTAGTCACAATGGCCATGCCTCGCAAAGGCCAAGCACTTGCTCAAGATGAACTAGGAACAGGGTCCTTGCTTGCTGTCGTCCAAAGACCCCACTTGAGCTGCAACCCATGTGATCATCAACTTTCCAGTTTTTCCCCAACAGCTGAAAGCTTTGGGGTCTCAGCCCAGATAGGCTCCGGGGTGGTCCGGGGCGGCCCTGAGGTAAGGTTCCACGACGTTCCACCAGGGTTCCACCAGGGTTCCAGAAGGGTTCCACCAGGGTTCCACCAGGGTTCCACCAGGGTTCCACCAGGGTTCCACCAGGGTTCCACCAGGGTTCCACCAGGGTTCCACCAGGGTTCCACTAGGTTCTGCGAGGGCTGCGGGGTAGTGCGAGCACTAAAAAGATCACCGCGTGCTGTTGGGGATATCACCTGAGCTTATTGTTTGCACTAGCCATTAGAAGGCATCTTGTCTCAGCCACCATTGCATTCTATTTCCCTATCATAGAAGTTCTGGCTATGCTGCGTGCATCATTCCTTGACTCGCCCCATTGCCTTGGGCAAGCAAGACGCAATCGCCCCATGGCGTGGTCCTTCTCCGATAGCGTCAGTGCTGTCCAACATTTCAGTTGGGCCAGGAGAACTGGTCAATCGAGGCATCTCCCTCCATTTTGTTTGAGAGCTCTCAAGTTTGAGAGCCGTCAAGATCGAACTCCCTCGGGAATGACCCCGGTTCCTTCAGTAAACGAGTTGTCCAATCTGAAGGCGGCTTTGCTTGGTTTAGTCGCCGTGCTGGATCGCCATGGCTTGCACGGATTAAATGAGGCCGAGGTTTTTGCTCGTCAGAGTGGCACAAACAATTCCAAGTCTCTCTCCACCTTGTATTTTCCTTGCAAAGCCACGCCATCATGCATGCCGATCGAGCTACTGTAGGAAGCTTTCTCTGCCTTGCATGTCATCGAGCTACTGTAGGAGGCTTTCTTTGCCTTGCAAGATAGTTGCCTTCTTGTGCCAGCTGTTTTGTCATGCCATTTTTGGACGATCTGATTGCAGACCATTTTTTTGCCAAGCACTTACTTACGTTTCTGTCTCAGCGGCAGGAGCGATTATGGCATTAGTGCTGCTTTTCGTTCATGGTTTGACTATAGACACCATTGAATTGACCAGACAAACATATTTACACGCTGACGCGACACAGCCGGCCACCGGGCACCTTGCCCTGCCCGTTCTGTCACTTCCCTTTCCTGTAAGTCCGATGAGTAGATGTTAAGATCTTAAAATTCTAAAAACTTTGAGATTCTAAGGGTCTCAGATTGGAAGACTTTCGGAAGTTAAGGTTTCAATGGTTGAAGAATTAAGGTTTTAAGATTCAAAGATTTAAGGCTTTTGAAGGTTATAACAGCCAGGCCATTGCCCAGCCATTTTCAATCCAAGGCTTTAAGATTGTATTTTTTGTGAGATTTTCAGATTTGGCGATTTGCGGAATTTAAGATTTTAAGATCTTAAGATGTCAAGACTTCAAAATTTGAAGATTAAGAGGTTAAGGAATTTAGAATATTGCCCGGATTGAAGGAATTTTATTATATTTTACTTGTTTATGAATTTAAGATTTTCAGATTGCAATAGTTCGAGATTTAAAGAATTTAAGTTTTTGAAGCTTTTAAGATTCTGAGATTTTAAGATTTTGAGAATTTAGGAGTTTCATATTGTAAGATTTTAACATCTGAAGATTCAAAGACATGAGGGTTTCTGTCACTTCCCTTTCCTGTAAGTCCGATGAGTAGATGTTAAGATTTCAAAATTATAAAAACTTTGAGATTCTAAGGGTCTCAGATTTGAAGACTTTCGGAATTTAAGGTTTCAATGGTTGAAGAATTCAGGTTTTAAGATTCGAAGATTTAAGGCTTTTGAAGGTTATAACAGCCAAGCCATTGCCCAGCCATTTACCATCCATTATCAGATTTCGAAGGCTTGAAGATTCTATTTTTGTGAGATTTTCAGATTTGGCGACTTTCGGAATTTAAGATTTTAAGATCTTAAGATGTCAAGACTTCAAAATTTGAAGATTAAGAGTTTAAGGAATTTGGAATAATATAGCCCGTATTGAAGGAATTTTATTATATTTTACTTGTTTATGAATTTAAGATTTTCAGACTGCAATAGTTCGAGATTTAAAGAATTTAAGTTTTTGAAGCTTTTAAGATTCTGAGATTTTAAGATTTTGAGAATTTAGGAGTTTCATATTTTAAGATTTTAACATCTGCAGATTCAAACACATGAGGGTTTCTGTCACTTCCCTTTCCTGTAAGTCCGATGAGTAGATGTTAAGATTTCAAAATTCTAAAAACTTTGAGATTCTAAGGGTCTCAGATTTGAAGACTTTCGGAATTTAAGGTTTCAATGGTTTAAGAATTAAGGTTCTAAGATTTCATATTTTAAGAGTTTAAGATCTCAAGATTCTAAGACATAAGGTTTTTAAGATTTCAAGATTCGAAGACTTTAGGAAGTTTTTATATTTTTAGATTTTAAGATTCTAAGTTCTAAGATTTTAAGATCTTGAGATTCTAAGATTGATTGTTAGATTTTAATTTAAGATTTTAAGAATCTAAGACTTTAGGATTTTGAGATTTCAATCCAGGCCATTTTCCATCCATTTCCATCCACTTTAGATTTTCAGGTTGCACGTTTTCGGCAAAATTGGCACGACTTAGGGGACACCATCACCAGCATCCCCGCATCGCCAGCATGCATAACATCATCAGCATCATCCGGGATGATGCTGGCAATGCTGGGGGTGTTGTCCAGTATTAGGCACCCCCTAAAAACGCTCGTTTTTGGACGCCGCGGGGAGATGCTACAAAAATCGCCGAAACCAATCCGCAAATCCTTCGCCCCTTATAAGGGCGGGCCCAGCGCAAAACCTACCTTCATGGTCCGCTCATGGTCGGCGGCATGGGGCGCACGACCTTATACCTGAAGGTAAGCCCTACCGCGCTTTGGCCTGCGGCCCGATCACGTCCGGTGGCCGGATTTACACGCTGACGCGACACAGCCGGCCACCGGGCACCTTGCCCTGCTCGTTCTGTCACTTCCCTTTCCTGTAAGTCCGATTAGTAGATGTGAAGATTTTCAGATTCTAAAACTTTGAGATTCTAAGGGTCTCAGATTTGAAGACTGTCGGAATTTAAGGTTTCAATGGTTTAAGAATTAAGGTTTTAAGATTCAAAGATTTAAAGTTTTTGAAGGTTATAACAGCCAGGCCATTGCCCAGCCATTTTCCATCTATTATCAGATTTCGAAGGCTTTAAGATTTTATTTTTCGGAGATTTTCAGATTTGGCGACTTTCGGAATTCAAGATTTTAAGATCTCAAGATTTCAAGGCTTCAAAGTTTCAAGATTAAGAGTTTAAGGAATTTAAAATATAGCCCGGATTGAAGGAATCTTATTATGTTTTACTTGCTTCTGAAGTTAAGATTTTCAGATTGCAATAGTTCGAGATTTAAAGAATTTCAGTTTTGAAAGCTTCTGAGATTTTAAGACTTTGAGAATTTAGGAAGTTCATATTTTTAGATTTTAACATCTGAAGAATCAAAGACATGAGGGTTTTAAGAAGTCAAGATTCGAAGACTTTAGGATGTTTATATTTTCAGATTGTAAGATTCGATCTTCTAAGGTTGTAAGTTTAAGATCTTGAGGTTTCAAGATTTCCAAATTTCAAGAGTAAGAGTTTAAGACTGTAGGAATTTCATATTTTAAGAGTTTAAGATCGCAAGATTCTAAGACATAAGGGTTTTAAGATTTCAAGATTCGAAGACTTTAGGATGTTTTTATATTTTCAGATTTTAAGATTCTAAGTTCGAAGATTTTAAGATCTCGAGATTCTAAGATTGATTGTTAGATTTTAATTTAAGATTTTAAGAATCTAAGACTTTAGGATTTTGAGATTTCAATCCAGGCCATTTTCCATCCATTTTCCATCCACTTTAAGATTTTAAGATTTTCAGGTTGCACGTTTTCGGCAAAGTTGGCCCGACTTAGGGGACAACATCCCCAGCATCCCCCGAGACTTTAGGATGTTTTTATATTTTCAGATTTTAAGATTCTAAGTTCGAAGATTTTAAGATCTCGAGATTCTAAGATTGATTGTTAGATTTTAATTTAAGATTTTAAGAATCTAAGACTTTAGGATTTTGAGATTTCAATCCAGGCCATTTTCCATCCATTTTCCATCCACTTTAAGATTTTAAGATTTTCAGGTTGCACGTTTTCGGCAAAGTTGGCCCGACTTAGGGGACAACATCCCCAGCATCCCCCGAGACTTTAGGATGTTTTTATATTTTCAGATTTTAAGCTTTAGGATTTTGAGATTTCAATCCAGGCCATTTTCCATCCATTTTCCATCCACTTTAAGATTTTAAGATTTTCAGGTTGCACGTTTTCGGCAAAGTTGGCCCGACTTAGGGGACAACATCCCCAGCATCCCCCGAGACTTTAGGATGTTTTTATATTTTCAGATTTTAAGATTCTAAGTTCGAAGATTTTAAGATCTCGAGATTCTAAGATTGATTGTTAGATTTTAGTTTAAGATTTTAAGAATCTAAGACTTTAGGATTTTGAGATTTCAATTCCATCCATTTTCCATCCACTTTAAGTTTTAAGATTTTCAGGTTGCACGTTTTCGGCAAAGTTGGCCCGACTTCGGGGACAACATCCCCAGCATCCCCCGCATCACCGGCATCATCCGCATCAATGTCCGCCAAGGATGCGGATGATGCAGGTGATGCCGGGGATGCTGTCCACTATGGGCACCCCCCAAAAAACACTCGTTTTTTGACTCCGCGGGGAGATGCTCAAAAAGCCGCCAAAAATCGCCTGAACAAATCCGGAAATCCTTCGCCCCTTATAAGGGCGGGCCCAGCGCAAAAGTATAGCGCATGGTCGGCGGTGGGTCGGCGGCACAGGGCGGCCGGCCCTATACCTGAAGGTAGGCCCTGCGGGCCTAGGCCTTCGGCGATGTCACGGACCACGGGGTCAGGGCCCCCGGTGGCCGGATTTACACGCTGACGCGACACAGCCGGCCACCGGGCACCTTGCCCTGCCCGTTCTGTCACTTCCCTTTCCTGTAAGTCCGATTAGTAGATGTTAAGATTTTAAAATTCTAAAAACTTTGAGATTCTAAGGGTCTCAGATTTGAAGACTTTCGGAATTTAAGGTTTCAATGGTTTAAGAATTAAGGTTTTAAGATTCAAAGATTTAAGGTTTTTGAAGGTTATAACAGCCAGGCCATTGCCCAGCCATTTTCCATCCATTATCAGATTTCGAAGGCTTTAAGATTTTATTTTTTGTGAGATTTTCAGATTTGGCGACTTTCGGAATTTAAGATTTTAAGATCTTAAGATGTCAAGACTTCAAAATTTCAAGATTAAGAGTTTAAGGAATTTAAAATATAGCCCGGATTGAAGGAATTTTATTATATTTTTTCTTGTTTATGAATTTAAGATTTTCAGATTGCAATAGTTCGAGATTTAAAGAATTTAAGTTTTTGAAGCTTTTAAGATTCTGAGATTGAAGATTTTGAGAATTTAGGAATTTCATATTTTAAGATTTTATCATCTGAAGATTCAAAGACATGAGGGTTTTAAGAAGTCAAGATTCGAAGACTTTAGGATGTTTATATTGTCAGGCTGTAAGATTCTAACTTCTAAGGTTGTAATTTTAAGATCTTAGGGTTTCAAGATTTCAAAATTTCAAGATTAAGAGTTTAAGGAATTTAAAATATAGCCCGGATTGAAGGAATGTAATATTTTAATTAAGATTTTCAGATTTCAATTGTTCGAGGTTTAAAGAATTTAAGTTTTTAAAGCTTTTTAAGATTCTGAGATTTTAAGATTGTAAGACTTTAGGAATTTCATATTTTAAGAGTTTAAGATCTCAAGATTCTAAGACATAATGTTTTTAAGATTTCAAGATTCGAAGACTTTAGGATGTTTTATATTTTCAGATTTTAAGATTCTAAGTTCTAAGATTTTAAGATCTTGAGATTCTAAGATTGAGTGTTAGATTTTACTTTAAGATTTTAAGAATCTAAGACTTTAGGATTTTGAGATTTCAATCCAGGCCATTTTCCATCCATTTTCCATCCACTTTAAGATTTTAAGATTTTCAGGTCGCACGTTTTCGGCAAAATTGGCCCGACTTAGGGGACAACATCCCCAGCATCCCCCGCATCACCGGCATCATCCGCATCAATGCCCGCCAAGGATGCGGATGATGCAGGTGATGCCGGGGATGTTGTCCACTATGGGCACCCCCCAAAAAACACTCGTTTTTTGACTCCTCGAGGAGATGCTCAAAAAGCCGCCAAAAATCGCCTGAACAAATCCGTAAATCCTTCGCCCCTTATAAGGGCGGGCCCAGCGCAAAAGTATAGCGCATGGTCGGCACATGGTCGGCGGTGGTCGGCGGCACAGGGCGGCCGGCCCTGTACCT
The DNA here is from genome assembly GCA_963377175.1 of Effrenium voratum. Lineage (NCBI taxonomy): Eukaryota > Dinophyceae > Suessiales > Symbiodiniaceae > Effrenium > Effrenium voratum. The sequence continues at coordinate 312,700 of CAUJNA010003470.1, read as the reverse complement.
GAAGGTAGGCCCTCCGGGCCTAGGCCTTCGGCCGTATCACGGACCACGGGGTCTGAAGCCCCCGGTGGCCGGATTTACACGCTGACGCGACACAGCCGGCCACCGGGCACCTTGCCCTGCCCGTTCTGTCACTTCCCTTTCCTGTAAGTCCGATGAGTAGATGTTAAGATCTTAAAATTCTAAAAAACTTTGAGATTCTAAGGGTCAGATTTGAAGATTTTCGGAATTTAAGGTTTGAATGGTTGAAGAATTAAGGTTTTAAGATTCAAAGATTTAAGGTTTTTGAAGGTTATAACAGCCAGGCCATTGCCCAGCCATTTTTCATCCAAGGCTTTAAGATTGATTTTTTTGAGATTTTCAGATTTGGCGACTTTCGGAATTTAAGATTTTAAGATCTTAAGATGTCAAGACTTCAAAATTTGAAGATTAAGAGGTTAAGGAATTTAGAATATTGCCCGGATTGAAGGAATTTTATTATATCTTACTTGTTTTGGAATTTAAGATTTTCAGATTGCAATAGTTCGGGATTTAAAGAATTCAAGTGTTTGAAGCTTTCAAGATTCTGAGATTTTCAGATTTTGAGAATTTAGGAGTTTCATATTTTAAGATTTTAACATCTGAAGATTCAAAGACATGAGGGTTTCTGTCACTTCCCTTGCCTGTAAGTCCGATGAGTAGATGTTAAGATTTCAAAATTATAAAAACTTTGAGATTCTAAGGGTCTCAGATTTGAAGACTTTCGGAATTTAAGGTTTCAATGGTTGAAGAATTAAGGTTTTAAGATTCGAAGATTTAAGGCTTTTGAAGGTGATAACAGCCAGGCCATTGCCCAGCCATTTACCATCCATTATCAGATTTCGAAGGCTTTAAGATTCTTTTTTTGTGAGATTTTCAGATTTGGCGACTTTCGGAATTTAAGATTTTAAGATCTTAAGATGTCAAGACTTCAAAAGTTGAAGATTAAGAGTTTAAGGAATTTAGAATAATATAGCCCGTATTGAAGGAATTTTATTTTATTTTACTTGTTTATGAAGTTAAGATTTTCAGACTGCAATAGTTCGAGATTTAAAGAATTTAAGTTTTTGAAGCTTTTAAGATTCTGAGATTTTCAGACTTTGAGAATTTAGGAATTTCATATTTTAAGATTTTAACATCTGAAGATTCAAAGACATGAGGGTTTCTGTCACTTCCCTTTCCTGTAAGTCCGATGAGTAGATGTTAAGATTTTAAAATTCTAAAAACTTTGAGATTCTAAGGGTCTCAGATTTGAAGACTTTCGGAATTTAAGGTTTCAATGGTTTAAGAATTAAGGTTCTAAGATTTCATATTTTAAGAGTTTAAGATCTCAAGATTCTAAGACATAAGGTTTTTAAGATTTCAAGATTCGAAGACTTTAGGAAGTTTTTATATTTTTAGATTTTAACATTCTAAGTTCTAAGATTTTAAGATTTTGAGATTCTAAGATTGATTGTTAGATATTAAATTAAGTCTAAGACTCTAGGATTTTGAGATTTCAATCCAGGCCATTTTCCATCCAATTCCATCCACTTTAGATTTTAAGATTTTCAGGTTGCACGTTTTCGGCAAAATTGGCCCGACTTAGGGGACAACATCCCCAGCATCCCCCGCATCGCCAGCATGCATAACATCATCCGCATCATCCGGGATGATGCTGGCAATGCTGGGGGTGTTGTCCAGTATTAGGCACCCCCTAAAAATGCTCGTTTTTGGGCGCTGCGGGGAGATGCTACAAAAATCGCCTAAACCAATCCGCGAATCCTTCGCCCCTTATAAGGAAGGCCCAGCCCAAAACGTACCCGCATGGTCGGAGCATGGTCGGAGCATGGTCGGCGGCATGGGGCGCGCGGCCTTATACCTGAAGGTAAGCCCTACCGGACTACCGGGCTTTGGCCTGCGGCCCGATCACGTCCGGTGGCCGGATTTAAGGGCTGCCGCCCAGTGCCGCCGACCCCTGGATTTTAGTTGTGGTTTTGGAGCCACAACAAACAGTGCCCTTGGTTTTGGTTTCTTTGGTTTCTTTTGGGTGAAATGTTAGTGGCCCCAAAAGGCTAATCTTGTATTTCAGGGTTTTGTTTGCATTTTTGAAGACACGAACAGGGACTGTGACTTGCTGGGCAACAAATGATCCCTGTCATGATCACTATCATCGTAGCATCCTCTGCATTACCAAGTGTGCCTAGCGATGATCATGACTACGCATCACTATCGAAACGGCACCTCGCCTCAGATGCCATTTGTGTCATTGAGATTTGGAGTCCTGCCTTGATGATAATCATCATTCGCAGCATCTGTGGCAATCATGAGGATAATCATCACTACGCATCCCCAGCATCTCCAGCAGCGATGATCATAATCATGACTACGCATCACTGTCGAAACGGCACCTCGCCTCAGATCCTGCCTCGATGATAATCATCACTACGCATCATTCGCAAGAAACCAAAGAAACCAAAACCAAGGGCAGTGTTTTTGGTTGCTCGAAAACCACAACTAAATCCAGAGGTCGGCGGCACTGGGCGGCAGCCCTTGAACAAGAATGAGATGATGATGAGCATCATGATGATGATGAGAAGAGCGATGGCATCATAATAAGGATGATCGTGATGATGATTATGATGATAACTATCATCGTAGCATCCTCTGCATTACCAATGGGGTCTAACGTTACTTTTGAAACTATGACATCATAATAAGGATGATCATGATGATGATTATGATGATAACTATCATCGTAGCACCCTTTGCATCACCAGTGCTGCCTAATAAGAGATGATAATGACCGTGATGATAATGATGACAAGGATGAGGACTGTGATGATAACTATCATCGTAGCATCCTCGGCATCACCAGTGCCGGCTACTAAGAGACGATGATGACCATGATGATTACGATGACAAAGATGAGGGCTGTGACGATATATATCATCGTAGCATCCTCGGCATCATCAGTGCCGACTAACAAGAGATGATGATGACCATGATGATAGTGATGATAAGGATGAGGACTGTGATGATAACTATCATCGTAGCATCCTCTGCATTACCAATGGGGTCTAACGTTACTTTTGAAATGCATATAAGAATAAGAATAAGAATAAGAACAAGAATAAGATGATGATGATCATCATGATGATGATGAGAAGAGCGATGACATCATAATAAGGATGATCGTGATGATGATTATGATGATAACTATCATCGTAACACCCTTTGCATTACCACATGGTCATCCTTATTATGATGTCATCGCTCTTCTCATCATCATCATGATCATCATCATCATCACCTCATTCTTGTTCTTATTCTTATATGCATTTCAAAAGTAACGTTAGACCCCATTGGCAATGCAGAGGATGCTACGACGATACTTATCATCACAGTCCTCATCCTTATCATCACTATCATCATGGTTATTATCATCTCTTATTAGCCGGCACTGGTGATGCCGAGGATGTCATCATCATCTCTTCTTAGGCAGAGAACTATCATCGTAACACCCTTTGCATCACCAGTGCTGCCTAATAAGAGATGATGATGACATCCTCGGCATCACCAGTGCCGGCTAATAAGAGATGATAATAACCATGATGATAGTGATGATAAGGATGAGGACTGTGATGACAAATATCGTCGTAGCATCCTCTGCATTGCCAATGGGGTCTATCGTTACTTTTGAAATGCATATAAGAATAAGAACAAGAATGAGATGATGATGATCATAATGATGATGATGAGAAGAGCGATGACATCATAATAAGGATGATCATGATGATGATTATGATGATAGCTATCATCGTAACACCCTTTGCATCACCAGTGCTGTGATGATGATTATGATGATAATTATCATCGTAACACCCTTTGCATCACCAGTGCTGCCTAATAACAGATGATGATGACATCCTCGGCATCACCAGTGCCGGCTAATAAGAGATGATAATAACCATGATGATAGTGATGATAAGGATGAGGATTGTGATGATAAGTATCGTCGTAGCATCCTCGGCATCACCAGCGCCGGCTAATAAGAGATGATGATGACCTGATGCTAGTGATGATAAGGATGAGGACTGTGATCATAACTATCGTTGTAGCATCCTCTGCATTGCCAATGGTGTCTAACGTAGCATCCTCGGCATCACCAGGGCGGCCCGAGACTTACCCCACGGGCCCAGTATCCCTAGCACTCCTTGTGCCGAAAAGTAAGGGGCTCATTTTTTGAGATAGCGCCCCCTGCGCCCAAGCCTAAATGAGTCCCCTGTGTGGCAGCTACAATGGGCCAGAGCGGGGCGTTAAGCCCCAATCTTCAGGGGCCGGGGGGGGCAGTCATCATGATCATCATGTCCACGCAGCTTTTGCATGTCAAACCCTCTCTAACGCCACAATTGAAACGTATATCAAAAAATAAGGATGATGACGAGGATGATGATGTTGAAGGATATAGAAATGATGATGATGATGATGTTGACGATAAGAATGATGAAGGATCATATCGATGATGATGATGATGATGATGGGCATCCGTATGATGCCAGTAGTCATATGCTTGCCTCAAAGATTAATCCATGCGCTTGTACTGCAACCACCCTTCCCGTGCGCCTCCCCCTTTGAGGAGAAGGGGTCGGCGGATATGTAGGAGTACAATTTCAGCCGAAGCGTGGATAGTGCTTAGAGAGTTCCCGTCGAAATATATTGATACTGGATGGACGAAATCCTGCACAGTATTTGTTGGTATTTATAGGGGAATGATCAGAAACCAGGGTTTCTCAGGTGGTGCAGGATTTCCTCCATCCACCGTATGTCACTTAGTTCTTGCTTGCACCGAAGCCGCCTCGCGCCTTGGAGCTGGAGGTGGGCAACGACAGCATCCTGGCGCATTCGCTGATCCTGGCGGCCCGCTCGCCGGTCTTTGAGCGGATGTTCTCCTGCAGATGTCCTAGAGCTGAGTCGAGACCGAGGGAGGACTTGACTTGATCCATTTGTTTTGTATATACTTGCCTTCTTGGTGGCTCGCAGCCATCCGGGTTCCTCAGCTTTGTAGCCTTTTAGTTGGTATAGTGGTTGGATGTCCAAATTTAACCCACAAGTTAGTCACTTTCGCAGGGGATTCGAGGACAGCCCAGCTGCAACCTGGCATTGGACCGCAGGTTTGACCCACGCCCATTTAAGGGGTTGGGAC
>CAUJNA010003470.1:280000-300000 GCA_963377175.1 Effrenium voratum | reverse complement strand
GTGCCTGGCCTGGTGGAGCGCTGTGTGCAGGCCATGGGGGGGGGGGGGGGCCGGGAAACCACAGCCGCAGGTGGTCTTTTTTGAAAGGAAGCAACGAGCCACGGCCCTTTGTGAGCGCCAAAATGCCGGAAAGAAACACAAAATCACTTTTGCTCGGTTTCTTGAAAGGCGGAAAAGAAGAGCGTTTTTTGGTGTGCCGGTCAACCTCGTTTCAAAACTGCGCGACGCTTTCCAGAAGTACTTTGTTGGGTCCATTGCTTGAGGACCCATGGGACGCCAACCATTTGGAAGGGCAAGGGTCGACCTGGAGCCGTGCACCGTTCCGTTAGGGAAGTTCCAGAAGCGAAGCTGAAAGGACGCCGATGATGTAGAGGGGCGCTCAAGATTGGTTCGCACCTGGATGCGCGTGATTCTGGGCAGCTGTGTTACTCGTCAGCTGGGTGGTGTCAAGGTGGCTCAGTCCAACAGCGGTTCGGTACAGGCACTGAAACCAGAAAGCAAGGAATTTTCGAGCGGTCTTTACAACTCCAAGACACGGCTACTCTAAAACGTGCTCAGATGCGCGTGTGCGTGTTGAGTGTTCCATGTATTTGTCCCATTCACACCCTTAGTGCACCCTTCTCAGAGGACCCGCTCAACGACTTATCAACGGGCTCCGACCGCTTGCACCTTTGTGGCAATACGTACATCCGAAAGGAACCCGTTCTTCCATTCGCTTAATAATATGACTTGTTTTTCCCTGCTGGTTTTACCGGGAATCTATCACAACTGTCACATATGTTTATTTTGTCCAGGGGGCGTATAAGCAAGTGGAAGCATCTAAGTGATCGAACCCATCACCCATGTTCCCCGGACTCTGCGGAGGTGCTGGTCTCGCGCTTCAAGGTGGAGACGGTTGCAGAGCGCCTGCAGATTGCAGACATGATCGGCAGCAGGCACTTCAAGGCCGGCGGCCGCGATAGGGCGATTCGGAGGATCGAATGATGGCAGGTGGTGTGAATGAGCTGAGCCTTGGCGGGTCTCTCAGACTAAGTCTCTAGGTAGGTTTGGTAACTTTGCGGGGGTGCAGTTTGCTTGCGAGCACGGCGACTGGCGAGCACGGCGGATCGAAACTGATTTCAATTGTCAAGATGCAACTCTGCTGGTTCAGTGCGCCCCACGAGCAACAAGCACATGCCCTTGTCCCGCATGATCACTGGGCAAGTCAGACAAGGTTTGAGAAACTACAATTCTACAACTCGCACCTTGAGCCCGGATTCTTACGTGCACAGTTAGGTTTTGTTGTGCGAGTTTGGTTGCATATAGACGGCACCAGTTTGAGATTGGCTCTAATCATCCACCCAGCTCACTCGAACTCTTCCCGTCGCAGTTCGTATGCAACATGTTAGTTAGCAGTGTTGTTCTTCAATTTCTGACTTGGCACATTTCCCTTGAAGCCTTTGGAGTTCCGTTTGCCAAATTTTGTCATTTGGAATCTCTTCTTGAAATTCTGGATCGGACGTTTCGCCATTTAAAACGTTGGCACAGAAGCATTTGCTTGACGCATGATCAAACCTGTGGATGGACGAAATCTGCACCACCTAAGAAACCTGGAATGATGATTCCTTTGCGGCCCAACAAACAGTGGTTTCCCATGGTTTCAAAGTGGTGCAGGATTTCGTCCATCCACAGTATTTGGCCATTTTGTGTGACCCTGGGCGAATCAGATTATATAGATCGAATTGCGCGAAACATCGCCGAATTCTATTTGGCCGTCCATGACAATTATTGTCATTAGTGCTGCCGTCAATTGTTTGCCTTTTCTTCCCCTGAAAACCCAACCAATGAGCTCAATGAGGACGCCCCCAATTTTGGTACGGGCAACCCGATTGACATGGTTACATTTGGCTAGAAGCTACAAGCTATGCCGTGCACTGCTGCTTTTGCCAGTTGTGGCGCTCAATTTCCTTCCGTTTTTCAATACAATCAGGCAGCTGAAAAGGGTGCTGAATAGTATGGAGCCTTCACACGACCTCGACGTGTTCCTTCCGGTAGCTGTCAAGCGCTTTTCGCATCCAGTCAAAACCACCTGGGACCTCCCGGTGTCGTAGGTGGAACGCAGGCCTTATGCCAGGTGCCACGCGGCGCCTTTTCTGGCTGTTGCGATAGATAGGGAATGAGTTGGAATGAACCGTTTTGGGATTCCCGAATAAAGGAAACCACCAGTTGGATGGTTTCTAGGGGTCATTCCAATTCTCAATCCCTGCCAAGAGCACCAGCAAGTTTCCTCTTGGCTTTGAAGATTCGCCACTTGCGGATGGAGGTTTTGCCACTGATTCAGAGGAACGCCATGGTCAAGTGCTGGCCGCTAAGGCCCCAAGCCAAAAGGCTACCCTCAAAACATATCTTGGTGGCTCCCAGCCTTCCGTTCCTTTGCCTTTTTAGATCCTTTTAGTGTTTAGTGGTAGTTTTTATTGAACCCACCAAAAGTTCAACTTTTAGCGGGGGATCTGAGGGCAGCCCAGATATGTGTTGTGAAACATCGGGGACTCCCACCATCGTGGGCTTCCTCTCGGGCCTCTTTAAACGAAAGCCCGCGGAGTCCCGGGCTTTTGACCTGGGACTTGCGCAAGGAGCTCAACTCATGCGACAGGCCGTCCATTTTTTGGGGGTTGCCCTTAGGGACCTCTAAGACAAGGTTGGAGCCAATCTCTCCAGGCGCATTGCCTGGAGTTCATCCAGGCGAACCTTGGGGATGTCCAGGCCACCGAGGCGACCGACATTTTCCTTTTTTTCTTGTTCCGGGCGGTCTGTGTGGGGGGCGGGGGTTTGAAGAGGGTCCAACATGAGGCGATAGTCCATGTGCAAGCATGGCCCATGATCTTCTTCATGCTCCACATCTTTTTTCGGTGTTATCGTTTTGCAGTGGTGTTGTTGGGAGTTGCTACCGTTTGTTTCTGCCCCCCTGCTTTGGAGTTTGATGTTTTTGTGGTGGTTTTGCAAGGGACACCAAAAGGAAAACCAAAGTTCGCTTTTGGCTTCCCTTAAACAAAAGCACCCCAACAAAATGGTCACGAGTCCCCAAGAAAGGTCGCATTTCCATGTAAAAACCGCTGCCCAGTGGTTTGGCCTTTCTAAGCCTTGGCGAGGCGTACGCGCGCCTCGTGGAGCGGCGGCCGGCCCTGCTCAAGGACCTCATCGAGGCGCGGAGAGCGGAGGTCAGAGTGGCTCAAAACCCGGGTAGATGAAGGTTTGTAAGGGACAATCCCCTCGCCATAAATAACTGCGGCCGCCTTCTTGATTCTTTACACTACCATTTTATTGCCGGGTTTTGATTATGACTCAAATGACCCCCAGACACGGCAAACGTCGGTTTGCGGTTCTTTTTTGTTCCCGGTGAAAAGGGGAGCCTCAAAGACCGAACAAGCGTTCGTATGAGTCATGTACGTCAAGGGGTTCCTGCGGCAGTGCTTTTTTTTTCTCCGCGGAAGAAGTAGAACAAACTTGTAACTCAGACACTTGTTAGTATGCGCGTGGGTTGACTTTTTGTTCAAAGCTGTGCAAACTGTTTGACCACGCAACATAAGGATGGACGCGGCAGCCGGCATCGGTGATTCGATGCCAACTTTGTGGAACATGCAAGTCAATGTACATTTAGGTGCCGGGCCAAGGACAAGCACACACACACATTGGTTATTGTTGGTTGACGTTCCCTTAAATATCGGCAACATGAGGAGGGGCCCATTTTTCGACGTTCTTCCCGTGCTCATCATTTCGGCAGGGAGTCCAGGCTCGGATTCCTTTGTCACAATCCCCAAGACTCACCCGCTGGCCCGGCTCGCACGTAGGTCATGGCGCCTCCAAAGAAGCGGCGGCTCAAGGGCAACCCGTCGAGGTGACGCGTGCGGCGCGGCGGGCTCCTGCATTCTGGTTTTTGGGGGACGGGCACCAGTCGGCCGATGTACAGGTGAAGATGATGTGTTCGCAATGCCAGGGTGTTTGAACAGTTTGCATGCTTATGCAACTCCGGTCAGCTGGGTTTGTAGCATCCCTTGAGATGATGTGTCGCATTGAAGATGGTACTGTTTGGAACAAGATCCTGCATGGAGCCGTATGTGGCCATGCCTTGAGAGAAGCGAGTGGGAGGTGTTGGTGTGAACTCGAGCCATCGCTCAAACAACAACAGGTCACTGCCCGTCCGACAGGGATTTTTGACCAGCCAAATCAAAGCCAAAGAGGGTATTCTTGGGTTTCAATTGGTGACTTCAAGACACGTGAGACAGAGTGCCGTGGGCCTACGTTCTGCATGGAGCTTAGCAATTCGTTGGGCAGCCGTTGTGCACTCTCGGCCTTCTTCCTTGTAGATAGATTTGCGGCGCGCAGACTTGTGACTGACTTTTGGCGCAATGCTTGTAGCATGGTACAGTACACCTACAACGGCCTCCCCACTGCTCTTTCAAATTCACCGTCAAAGTCGGGCTCGCTTTCGCGCGCCCACGGTTTCACCTGCACGCAGTTCAGGAGGATCTCGCATTGCATGCCAAGTCTGAGCAAACCACTGGGTTTGCAATGCAAAGCTCCTGGCTACCCTCGCCTTGGCGAGGATGACAAAGTTTTTGATGCCCTCTACTCGAGATCTCCGCATTCGGTGCCTCACCAATTCGATGCAAGTTGCATTCTCCACCGCGGTGAGAAGGCAACAGCTGCAGATCGGACCATCTGCTTCTCATGCCAAATTGGCAGGTGGTCATGGTGCTTTGGGCGAGGTGTGGATGGCGTTTTCACGGAGATCTGTCATTTCCAATTCTGATGGCATGGGATGACCCCGGGGAAAACCACATCCGTTTGTATAGGCAGCGTTTCATTGCATGCGGTTTTTGCATCGATTGAGTCAATTGCAAGACAGCTACCTGTAGTGGCCGCATTGAAACATGCCCTCGTTACATGCAAATAGCATACGGTGGATGGACGAAATCCTGCACCACCTAAGAAACCCTGAAATGATGAATCCCCTGTAAATACTAATAAATGAAATGATGAATCCCCTGTAAATACTAATAAACAATGGTTTCCCATGGTTTCCACGTGGCGCAGGATCTTGTCCATCCACAGTATTAAAATTAGAGAGACCAGAAGCACCCCAGCACAGGCTGTTTCTCCGAGCCCTCCTGATGTCCTCAAGTGGGGACAGCGGCCACCCCGCAAGACAGGTATGGCCATCAACCGTGTTGCTGTCTAAAGATGATTTTTGGCATCCCGATAAGTGAAGGAACCACCCCCTTCTCATTCCGAAGCAAAGGCTCTCAGAAAGCTAGGTTTCCTGGTCGTTTCTTTGTGAAATTTGATTGACACATTCCCGTAGTAGATGCTTTCTACTTGTCTCAACCGTGTAAACGCTATGTCTTACTTTCCCAGATTCCCAGAAGCCCGCAGAACTCACATCGCAGGAGCGGGAGCGCGTGCGCATCCTCGCCGAGGCTCGAGTGAGGGGCCATTCTGGACCTCTTGAAGAGGGCGGTTTGTTAGGTGTCTGTTTTATGGGACACCCCCGCCCAAGTGATGGTTTTCCTGTCGGTTTCCTTGAGCCACACAGATTGGCCCGCCTTTGGAAGCCTCCAAAAATATACGACACACCCAGGTTGCGGGCGGGCAGTTTGCTGGGGATCCCCTCTTCGTTCTCCGGCCAGTTGCGGGCTGAAGAGCTGAGCGCAGCAGAGGCGGAATTGGGGGCTGGAGCGAGAAGGAGGGCGCCTGTGTTGGGCCCCTGGTCCGTTATTTTTCTTCTTTTTTCTTCTTTGTTTTTCTCCTTTTTTTCTTCTTTTGCGTTTCAGAAGAATGTATCCCCACAATAACGGATTCTTTTTGAAGGGATTCACCGGTTTTTTTGGCTTCTGCGTTTTAGAAGAATGTATCCCCATAATAACGGATTCTTTTTGAAGGTATTACAAACTTGTCCTTGGGGCCGGACTCTGAAATGAAAGACAGCTGCCAGTTAGCTTGCAAAATGCTTGATGAATCTTGGAGATCCTTTGAACTGCTCTTCGCGCGGTGCTTGAAAAGGACCACTGTTGCACATCGCGCAACATGGCGTTGTTCTTTATAGGCCTGCCAATCAACAGCTGGAGCTGTGTTTGTCGTTCTGATGTTTGTTTTCTTGAAGCACGGGTTATTGCCGTTGGACAGACCAGTGCCGTGCAACATTTGGCATTGATTGTGCCAGGCCAAGGAAGTGCCATGCTTGATGGTCTATTGGCTTTGTGCCATTTGGAATCAACAGGACAGGTTACCACCCTTCTCTCCAAGGATCGCACATCCCCACCAGAGAAACACCCAGATGACATGACTTTGTGTTTGTTTGCAGTGCGTCATTGCAGCCCAAGCAAGCAAGCTTTCGATCCTTGCAAATCGGGATTCGTACCAATCCACACTAGCTTCACATGTGCGACTGCCCGATTTGGGAAGCAGGTAAAGGGTCCTACTCAAGGGATGTGAGACACTTCCGAGATTGGAGTAAGTGTTTTCTGATCAAACTCATTTGATGTTGACTTGCACCATGACCCCCCCTTCGTCCTCTTGATAAGGATCCAACAAAGAATGTCCCGTCCTTCCGATCCAGGAACGGGTGGCTGTTGTAGACATGCAATTGGCCTTTCACTTGTCTGGAGCCTGTGAGAGTTGTGCGCAATCCGCCTCGGCATGTCTGCTCCAGCTTCTTGCTTGAACCACATCTCAGGGGAGCACACAGGACTTGGCTGGTGTAGACTGGGTTTAGCGTGGCGTTTTGGTTTGGGTGGGTTTTAGTTGAGCCACAAAAGCCACGGAAAGCTGCAAATAGCTACAGCCACGAAGAGCCGCAAAAGTCGCGCAAGCCACAGAAGCCACGAAAGCCGGAGACAAACACGCAAGAACATCACAACAAGCAATCCTTCAAACTCCGCTCTACACACAGAACAGCACATGGCCATGGGTCAAAACCCCGTACCCCCAGTGAATCCCAATCCCCACTAAAATAGACTAAGATGGGTGGTGCACCTACCCCAAGATGGTGCCGTTGGTGTTGACTCACGGCTATTTGTTTGCACATAAGCCTTGAGTCGCGATGCCGATTGATTCCCTGGCTGATGACTTTCAGCACAGCATGCATGGGATCAATCAAGCGACAACAAAATATTGCCGACACGGTGTTTCGAACCAATGGGGACTCCTTGTGGATGGTTTGAGTGGGAAACGCATGCCGTTTCTGGGTTTCCTGTTTCAGGAAGCACCGGCATGGTCTTACCTAACGAGACGCCAAGTGAAGCATCCATGGCAGCCGCCAGATGTCCACCACTGGCCGGCGCCGGTCGGTGGAGGCAGAATCGCATCGCTCGAGGGCATCTTTGTTGCCATTTCACTCGGGGGGGTCATGTGTCAACTAGTGGTCCCCCAAAACGATTTCCTTTTTGGTTTCCTTTTTTTTGGTTTCCCCCAAAACGGTCCCCCAAAGCGGTTGGTTTCCTTTTTGGTTTCTCCTCAAATACCATCCAGAGAACGCCCCCCAATCACTGCCGCATGGAGATGCAGCAGGCCCTGGATGCTTGATTGCCACAGTTGGGACCGCGAGGGCACGGCTGCTGGAACGCCCTCAGCTCATGAACCGAAGCCTCGCTTGGGCTTTTGGGCATTCTGGCAGCCTTGGGGAATTGGGCGTATGTTTGCATGGTTGTTGTTGGGAAACATGTTGACCATTTTTGCTTGTTGTGGTTTAGTGGTTGAAATCCAACCACTCAACTGCTTTTTTTTTGCTCCCCTTCCAACGTCAACCAAGTTTGGAGGCAGCGTCTTGATGCTCAATGAACTGGTGGCATTTTGTCACACTCTTGCAGCACTCTTTCAGCATACACGCAGAATCAACCAAGCCATTGGCGCCGTTTGGGGCTTTCACCTACCCATTTCCCGCCCAACATCGCCCACACAAGCCGTTGTAGAACCTGCATGAGGTGGCGGGTGGCAATCCCAGTGGCAATCAGTATAGTAGACAACCAGTCATTTCATCATTTTAATTTCCGGAGTGAATAAAAGCGTGGAACCCCCCTTGTGTCCTACATTTACCCCGAAAAAAGCCCGGGGAACGACGGACTCCCCGGCACGTCCGAAGACGAGGTGCGCAGCTTATGGGACGCCCACGACGTCCAGAGCCGGGGGTTCCTGGATGCTGCGGAGCTGCGGCGACTGCTGGACTCGCTCCGCAAGGACGGGACCGGCGTTCCAGGGGACCTGCCGGGTTTTTCTCAGCTGAGCCACTTGCTCTAAACCCGGCTATATGTAGGGAAGATGTGGCTCAGCTGAAGGGACAGCTGATTGTGGCTGATTGTCCACAATCTGAGATGAAGCTTAGGACAATCCCCTTGCCAGAAACAGGACCTGGCCGCTTTCTTAATTCTTTAAATGGTTCTGGGTCAGCCATTTAAATACTGGATTTTGATTGTGGCAAAATTAGTCTCCACCAGGAGTTGGACAGCAGGTCAAATCGTCCTTGTTTCCATTTACCAGGCTTCGTTTTTTGGGTACCTATTTTTGACCCGCACCCAGCCAATGGGAACCGTTATTAGCAGGGTTGTTTCAAAAAGTGATTCATTTTGAGGGGTTCTCAGCCCCTGGCGGAGCTTTCGCCCTCAGATCGCAACCTGTGTGCGTGACTAGGGAAACGCAGGGCTCCTTGGTGTTTGTTTGGAAGAAATAGATGGATTCCACTTGTGCCGGTGATTCGAACGATTTTGGAAAGGGGCGGTTCAACCTATTTAGAGTGGGTTACAGTTCTATCTCGGATGCTTGAATGTTGGGACTTTCCATGGCTACAACCTTGCAGGTCCAATTTGGGCCACCAACATTGTTTGGCGCCCAAAGCAGCTCACTTGGACTTTGGTCGCTTTCTGGGAAGACCATTTCAGTGGTCAACATAACGTCCGGTTGCTTTCTCTGACCAATCCACTCGTTCGGACGTGAGTACCATGGACGTTTCTTTAGACGCCCTTCTTCTCGAAATTCTTGGGGCATGGCCACAACCATGACATCCAATTCTCCAATTGTACCATGATCCACTCGTTCGGAAGTGAGGCAACTTGCCTGAAACCCTGTTCAGAGGTGAGGCCACCTTGATCCACCCCCCAATAAATCAGCTGCGCCCACAGAGGCCCCGTGCGAACTTGAGTGAGTGAGTGAGTGAGTGAGTGAGTGAGTGAGTGAGTGAGTGAGTGAGTGAGTGAGTGAGTGAGTGAGTGAGTGAGTGAGTGAGTGAGTGAGTGAGTGAGTGAGTGAGTGAGTGAGTGAGTGAGTGAGTGAGTGAGTGAGTGAGTGAGTGAGTGAGTGAGTGAGGGAGGGAGTGAGTGAGTGAGTGAGTGAGTGAGTGAGTGAGTGAGTGAGTGAGTGAGGCCGCCCCGAAAAGAAAGAGAGCAGGACACTGCGATCATCCAGATGTGATTGGAAAGGGTTGAACAAATTAACAAAAGAAAAAGGGTGCAACTCTTGAGAAAAAAGAAGTGCACCTCTAGCTTGGCGGGTGGCACTCTCAGGGTCCTGTTTTGCAAAAGACACCTTTTCCTTTTTGTCAAACAAAAACACGATATGTTCGACACCTTTCCCAAAAACACATGCAACGCCTCGAGCAAACCAACAAAAACCCGCGTCAGAAGCTGGGGGCCTCCGGCGCCTTGTCCGACGCCGCGGCCGAGCGCTGCGCGGCGCTGCTGCGCGCCGACGAGGACACCGGCGAGCTGCGGCAGGAGGCGCGGCCGGGGCCGGCGGAGGCGAAAACGGCGGCAAGGCGGCGGTTTTGGGATTTTTGGGTGGTTCTTGGAGTTTTGGAATGTTGGTTTCCATCCAAAGATGGCTCAAGAACCTGTCGCGGTCGTCTCAAAGCAAGTTTCAATCGGACATATCAGGAGCCCTTTGCCAGCTCAATTGCCCAGTCTCAATCTTCCCAGACCCAAAGGGGATGGGTTGCTGCCTCTTGCTTTGGAGAAAAACCATCGAGAACCAAGGGATTCTCTTCTTCGCTCCCGGGTGGCGGTCTTTTTGCGTCAGATTGGCCAGGACTTTGGGCGACGCTTCACGCAGCTTTGGGCTCAGAAGGACGAGCTCTGATCCGATTCGTTCAGCTTGGTAGATTGGCTCACTCGACGGGTTTGCTGATTTAAGATTGAGGCCCTCTACATGTGGATCTGTGTCAGAACAAGGGCATGCTTCTTGGTTGCTCTTGCAGGGAAGTCAAACACTTACCGTTGCTGCAAACTTCGGGCGAATCGGGTTAGATGAACTTGGCTTTGTCCAAGTGAGATCCATTGAAGAGGGAAGATATTTGTAAAACCACGAGGTTGCCGGGATGACCATGCCCCAACCCTCATACATGGAAACAACTTGCAATTGGTAGGTGGCTTATTTTAGTATTCCTAGAGTTGCATCTATCCGAACCGGTGCGAAAGTGGCTTCTGTGCATCCAGACTTGGGGGGGGCAGCCCAAATAAGCCTAAGGCCTGATTCCGGGGTTGACAAGGGCCAATTTGGGCTCCCTCCCCCTCAGTCCCCATGTAAAGTGATGCCAACTGATGTCACCTCTCGATAGGAGGAACTTCTCGAGCTGCCGCAGGCTTGGGCCTTGATGCAACACAGCTTTGTAAACACTGAGGACCATTGGGGGCTATACAAAGGGAAACCAACACGAAGCCAATCAGCCGGAAAAGGTCCAACTCCTGGCACGTGGTGGCCATTAGAGGGGGAGCAGCATCACACGGCTCAGTCCCACGTCACACGGTTCTCGGCATGCCCAGCGAGTCCCTCATGTGCGACTTACCTCGACATGCGTCAGCATTGTCGACCGACAAACAAACACAGACACGCAGACACGCAGACACGCAGACACGCAGACACACATACACACACCCTATACACACATACTCACATTTTTGTTTTTTTTAAACACGTGTGTTGCATGAGACGTTCCAAAGTGCCGGCAGTGAGAAGCAAATCTGTGGCAACATGTGCCCATCGTATTTGAAGAGGCTTGCTGATCAGCTTGCGTAGAAGCGGCACTTGGCGATTTCAGGCGACAGAAGTGAAGAGAGGCTCTTTCAATGACGAGGCGAAAGCCCAAGCAAGCGGCGAGGAGGAGGGGGAAAGCTGCATGTGTCGCATGTGTTGCATTGCGAGCGGTGCGTATTTCAGTGAAGCATCACTTGGCAATGTTTTTGACTTGCCAGTATGAAAAGAGAGTTATTGGCCGAGCCTTCGGATGAGGCATCAGTGAGCAAATCGACTTCGTGGCAGTCCAGTGGGTTGTAGTGGAAGAAACATATTGGCACCTTGTGCTCAGTCACAGCGCAGGGAAGCAAAACAATAAAATCTTGACTTCAAACTGTTTGAAGAGCTCAGATACTGTAGATCAAGTCTACGTGTGTTGCATGAGACGTGTCCAGAGTGCCGGCAGTGGTGGCAACATGTGCCGACCGTATTTGAAGAGGCTTGCTGATCAGCTTGTGTAGAAGCGCCACTTTGATGTGCATCATTTCCTGCCGATTCGCAGGCGGCAGAAGTGAAGACAGGTTCATTCAATGACGAGGCGAAAGCTCATGCAAGCGTCGAGGAGGGAGGGGGCAGCAAGGTGCACGTGTCGCATTGCGAGCCGCGTTTGTTTCAATGAAGCATTTTTTGGCTGCTGATGCACGGATTGCCGAAGGCATCCAAATTTCAATGTGTCCGCACGTTTTGTTCCTTTGCCTTACCAAGTGTGTGTGTGTAAAGTTGAACAATTGCTTTAAGACAGTACATCGTACATTTCCGGGCTGGTTCTCTTAACGGTGTGGCTGTGTTTGTCGCGACTGTGAAGGGAGCTGCTGGGAGATAGGCATAGTCCAATTGTGTTGGTGGCTTGTCACATGTTCGCGCACTGCTTATCGAGATCATCAAGTTGCATGCAGCACTTCACAATCAGCTTGCCAATGGTTGTCAAACGCAGGAACTAGATTGAGAACACCTTCCGGAACAGAGCTCACCAATGTTGACTCCGGATTAATGAACCCCTGTTTATTAATATGGGGGTGTCCCTGGTTTGGTGGGCATTTCTCACTATTGGAGGGGCCCCACCCCCATATTAAGAAACCTGTAAAAAATAATAAAGAAACTCAAATAACAACATCAACATAAATAAGTCCCGTCTTAATAAACAGGGGCTAGTTAATCCGGGGTCAACATTCAGTGCCTTGCCACCCCGAATGCATTCATGCGCGAGGACCAGGAGCCCACGAGCGCCGGAGCCTCGGGGCTCGAGACAAGTCGCTTCGGAGGCGAAGCGCTAAGAGCGGCGGAGGTGGTTTTCGAGGCTACCGTCCCTTCTTTCTTTTAGGGGAAGCAGCCATATATTTATTTGGGGGCTTGCCCTATGTTGCAGAAAAGAGAACATGCGAGCCTTCTTTCTCTTGCAATTGTGCGTTGAGCTTTGGCTCCTGGGCGTGTGCTTCAGGCGAGATGCCTGGTTTTGAACCTTACAACCAGGAGCTTTCCTTTGCAACCATTCAGATGCCCATAGTTGGGTTGATACTTGAACATCTGGGTTGATGCGCAACATCCAGCAACTATGTAGATTGCAGGAGAGCTTATGGCTCTTGGGTCAGGACCAGAATCCCAAGGGCAATGGGTCACCGCTCGGCTTGACACTCGCTCGCTTTAGAGCTACATATCATTGACTATCGTAATACGTCTCTGTCTCAATCTGGTCGCCGTCATCACCTTCTACATTGGTGACAACATACTTTTTGTTCAGAAAACGACTTCGCTATTTGCCCGCGATAGTGGTTTTCTCAATGCCAAGCCGATTTGATTGGACACTCGAACAAATGGTGAGAGTAGTTTATTTCCCAGGACTAGTTTGTTCTTGTGTTTCGTCATGAGTTCGCCTCAACATTGCCTCATGCATGTTGCTTCAATGACCCGCATGAGGAGCTGCACACAGAACGGATTTCCAAGGACATTTGCCATGGCGATGTTTTGTTGTGCACTTGCCTTCTACAGGAAGAAGGCACCATTTGGAAATGACTTCCGTATGAGGATGCAGCAGTGGAGCGTTGGGAATCAAACAGTATCTTGAATAAATTCGGCCCAGGAAGCAACCACAGCCGCCCCCGCAACTTAATGTTAAGGGACCCTGACAATTCGTCCAAAGACTAAAGGCTTCGGCTCGTTTGAAAAGAGGTAAAGGGCTATCTGTTAGTGTTTCTGGAACCAGCTGGCATTTCACCTTTGCAACAAAAAACCGCCAAGTCCCATTTACCCTCACATTTCTTTTCTCCAAACAAGTAAGATGGTTTCCACTCCCCCTCCTCCCAACCGCCCTTGGAAACCGCCACCACGAAGCCACCAGGTAGCCACGCCTTGCGGTCCTTGACGCCTTTCGCCTCGCCAGGCGGATGGCTTTGACCTCGCCACGGAGATGCCGCAGGAGCTCTTTGCCGTGGGCAGCGTGTGCTCCGTGCGCCTCGGCTTTTGGGGGGTGGGTGGTCCTTGAGGAACGGGGGAGAGGAAGGGGTCTGGAAGGTGCGAGGAAAAAGTGTGGCGGGTGTGGGTGTCCTTGTCCTTTGGTCTGGGCGGAGAATTTCTCGGGATCCGGATCCTAGTACCTATTTGTCTATTTGTCTGAGAGACATAGGCTGGGGAGCCTTCCAAAGATCGTGCTTTTGGTTTGACCATCCTGCTCTTTCCCATGTGTTTTGCAGCTTGGGTGGTTGGTTGTGGGATGGCCAGAAATAGGGAAGTGCAACTGGTGGTTTTCTTGTGGTTTCCCCTTGAATCACACGTAAGGGTACTATAACGACACCTGATGAGCGTTTGCCAATCGAAGGCCTGCTGGCGTTGATCAAAATTAACTTATCATGACCTTTCATAAAACGAGTTGAAGCGCGAATGGTCTCTTGAACCTTGACCATACATGGAATATGATGTTTCCGCCTATTTCACAGCGAGCTTATTTGGGGGTGTAATGAGCCCACCATGATAAAGGTCCTCCACTTGGGATTCCCTTGCTTCAGCATCAGCTTGGGAATGCCAGTAAAATTTGCGGATTTCCAGACCAGCTTTACACATGTGGATCAACGCGGCTTTGGAATGGAACACGCCAACCACGCCTGTTATTTTGCCAGCACATTTTTTCTGGGACCCACCGGCCAGTTGCGGCTGTTGTTCCGCTGGCCAGTGTGTGGTGGTGGTGGTGGTGGTTTGTTGCCGTGCACAAACCTCAGGCGAAAGTCAGCCATCAAGATGCGAAAAGAGGAAGACTTGGCGAGCGCTGTCATCAAAGACATTCCAGGACCCAATCAAGGCTCGGACGCGCCTTGGTGTTTGGGCTGGCTCCTTCATTTTACGGGTAGAGTAGTTTGTGACTTACCAAGACGTCAGCTTATTCGACTTACTGCTTTGCCACACAATTGTTGACCAACATGCTTCAATGGACGTGTTTGATAAATCAGCTGGAATGCCCATGAACTGCATCACAGTCACAGACATGTTTTGACATGGTAGTCAAAACAATCAGGGAGTTCATGAGTTTCCATCCATATGGTTGGCTCCATGTTGGTGACAACCCATATGTTGGTTGTCAGAAGCCCCTTTTAGCATCTTGCCAGATATCTCCCAGAAGTTCCTTCCAAATGGTTTGGGCTTTGGTCGGCTTTTGAAGCCATTTCAAAAGCTTTTGACATCACTTGACACTTTAAAGTTGACCAAAGAAGGCCGCATGCCATGTTTGGTTCGCAACATCTGAGGTATTCAGCGATTCCACGCTGCCCCAAGGTGGTGTTTTCGTGTTGCTCCCCACTTTGGCCCCTCAGCTTTTCTTCCAATTGCTTAAGAATATTTTATATTTCCCCTTGTTGGTTTTAAAAGGAGTTTATCACTACTGGACATATTTGTTGATTTTTCCAGGGGGCGAAAAAGCAAGTGGAGGTGCTAAAGATGCCTTGGGTGGCCAGGATTCGGTCATACTGGGAAAGATGAGCATGGGCAAATTGGGCAAGGGGCAAGCCACATGACTTTGGCAGACTTTTCCAGCAAAAAAACAAAAAACCAGGGGGCGAAAAAACCCCATGGAAGTGTTCGTTTGTTGGCAGCGCGGCCTTTGGCTCGCCAGGTCTCAACGCAGCACGGCTCCTGGTGCTTAAGCGGGGCGCGGAAGGGCGGCTTCAGGCGCAAGCGGCACGGGGCGAAAGCGCGGGGGGTGCGGGCTGGAGGTCGATGGCTTTTCCCTCACATGGTTTGTGGTTGTCAAGACTGTTTTGGGATCCCATGTTGGTTGGTAGGTGAATTCTCCACTCATTTCAGAGCCTATTTTAGGGGGGATTGGGATGTTCACTGGGGGTACCGGCTTTTGACACATGGTTTGTGAGTGTGTAAGTGTCTTTGTTGCTTAGTAGTGCCAGTTTTTTTTCTTCTTCATTTTTTTGGGTAAGGGTTTCCCTTTGAACTCAACCAACAAAAAACAAAGTGCTCTTTTCTTCCAGTGGCCACTGGGCATCTGAGGTGTGTGTGTGTGTGTGTATCATGCGATGGAGGGGGGGGGTGGGGGTAGGGGGGTTGTGCCTGGGCTTATGGCATACGAACACTGTATGTGTGTCAAAATCAGGGTTCGCATGCAATTCGCGTTATTCTAGGCAGTCCCAAGGATGAAATCAACAATAACATGACACATGGCCACATGCCCGTTCCTTTTATCGAGTTGGTCCAACTCGTTCTGTTGACTTGGTTGAGTTCTTGTGGACAAATTAAAGAGGTGTGAAGTTAGCCTCGAAAAGGACGCCCCCCCTGGTGGGCGGTTTCAAAACAGAACAGACAGGAAGCCAGAATGCTATGTGTAGGACCAGATGATGACCTGCTGTGGGAAATGTTCTGATTTCATGGTCCGAAACAATTCGCGAGGTGCTGGTCTCCAGCAACCCAATGTCAACATGCTACGCACGGACCCATTTGCACCAATGGGTGGCTCAGCGCTGCCGCAAACTGTAGCTGCACTAGCGGGCATCGCTAGGTGTGAAGCCAACTTCTCCGTCAGTGCTCGGCGGAAAGCCGAGAACTCAAGACCTTTGAAAGCAACACGTCTCCATCTTGGCAAGGTG
Organism: Effrenium voratum; assembly: GCA_963377175.1. Taxonomy (NCBI): domain Eukaryota; class Dinophyceae; order Suessiales; family Symbiodiniaceae; genus Effrenium; species Effrenium voratum. Next base: position 283,888 of record CAUJNA010003470.1, on the reverse strand, counting down.
AAGATTGTTCAGAGCTTTCACAACCCTTGCTTCGAGCTCTAATCCCGGACTCAGCAAGTGATTTTGCGCGGCTCATTGCCCGCGCAGCAGGTGCAGCACTTCAGAACCCAACGATCCCACAACCCAACAATTTTGATTCCCTTCATATTTCCTTTTAACCAGCAAAAAGTTAAACTTTTTGCCGGGGATCTACAGCACCCAAGCTTTAGCGCAACCAGCTGAATGAGATCAGTGGCAAGATGTCGCCTCTAGTGTTGCATTGCTTTTCCCCGCGAGCCAAGAAAGGTGGGCTTGGGGGTAATGTTGTTTCCTCCCCTGGCAGCGCCTGCCTTGTTTATCTGGACGGCGGCACTGGAGCTAAATGGGTACGGCCCAAAATTAGACCACCAAGAATTGAACCGCAGGCGTTCGTCGGTGTTTCCATTTAATGCCGATCGGGCAACCCAGTTCGGGGTCACCAACTATTTTTGACCCACAGCCAAATGACATCCACAGTTCTTTCCATCCTTCCATGTTCCCACTTTCGAACAAAACAAGAACAGCACCCAGAAAAGAATGGCACAACCCAAAATGAGCCATGCCCGATTTTGGATTGCTGTAGAAAAAAGCATATGGCTCCCCTGAACGTGTAATTTACCCTGTAGGTGTGCCAAACTGGTCCCTGAGTAGTACGTAGTATATTCAGCAATGCATCCGGCTACATGAACGTCTCACAATGATCAGAACACTCAACACGTCCTCACACAAATCTGGTATGCTGTCAACTGATCTGTAGTTGGTCCTACTGTGGATGACCTATTGGACGAGCAAAGCACTGGACAGCACTTGAGATCATTGCCCGTTGCTTCTTCTTATCTAGCACCTCTATCCATGCGCGTGTGACTTCCCATCAATCAGCTAAGAGTTAGACAGCAAAGATCCAGTCCAGCGCAGATCGCAGGCATAGCAGGTCCCTGATCAGGGCTTTAAACTTAGGTTGGGGCATGGCTGTGGCGAGGGGGGCAACAGCACACCGCTACAATTGGGTGTGTCTCTTTTTGGAGTTGGTGCCTTGGTTGGTGTTCAACTTGCAAGCCAAAAGCAACGGGTACCCCTTTTGGCCAATTTGGAGCCCCGCATTGGCAGGTGCAAGACAGCCATGGGGACGTCGGCTGGGTGAGTAGCACCTCCACGGAGGGCCGCAGGACGGGGGTTGGATGTGGGTGGTTTGGGAGGGGGGGGGCGGAGCTGGGCGGGGGAATTGGGGGGTTGGGGGGTGGAGGGCCTGGGTTTCCCATGTTCTTTGGGGAAGCAAGCAGAGTTTGGCCGAGAAGGAAACCCGAGAAGAGAAAGAAACGCCTGCACTGCTGGTCTTTTGAATTGGTCACACACGCACACCGCGATTTCAATACCTTCGACTGTTGCCCGGACCGGAAGCAGCTGGCAATGTGTGTATGGGTGACGCTTACTGGTGAGCCATAGTCGTGAATTTGCGACAGCCGTTATAGTGATCCTTTTTGAGGGACTCATTCGTGTCGATGCTGCGTGCACACAAATGATCACAAATGCCTGCGGCTGCTTTGGCCGAAGACTTGAGAATGGGAGTTTACACCAACAACTCATCGCATAGCTATGAGTTTCAACAGGGAATTGCTGAGAGGTGGTGGGACATGACTCCCCTTAAATGATGTCCAAGGGGTCCCCAATCAAAAAAATACACCATTTTCTGGCCCAAAAGGGCCAACAACAGCTCTAGAAAACAGTTTGAATGCTACTTTTAGTGGATGTCACATGTTCTCCCCCTGTTGATTCTTTGTTCTTAATCGCTTAGCACACGTTCAATATCCCTAAAGGGGTGGATCCAGACAAGTCTCATCCCATACTGTGGATGGTTGCGAATTCCATTTCGCACCAGTATTCAGAAACCCAACGTTTCTGATTCGAGTCCCCTGTGAAAACCAACAAGCGCAATGGTTTCAACCATGGTTTCGAAGTGGTGCGAACGGATTTCGCAACCATCCGCAGTAGGCCTCAAAAACACAGCCTCGACCTGCACTCTGGTCAACGAAGGCATTGCCTTTTTGCAACCGGCTGTCGGACACCTCTAAATTGTGCTGCTCGTTTGCTCCTTGGTAGCCGGGCATGGAGTCATCAAGCGCTGCAAAAAGAGCCGGCGGATTATATTTGAACCCCTGCTTCTTGTAGAGGGCCGAACCACCAACCCAAACCACCAATTGGGAAGCTGAAATTCTGCCCCAAAAGGGCCAACAGCTTCCTTCCATTTGCTTAAGGTTATTCTTATTACTATTATTTGTTAAACAAAAGCACAAAATACATCCTTTGTTGGGTTGTAAGGGGACTCTGCCACTACTGGACATATTCTCTTGGGGGGCGCATCCGCCAATGGAAGCTGAGCCCCGCGAGGCTCCTTCAGCCCAGCTCCGCCTGGCTCCTCGGCGACGATCTCGAGAGCTCGAGGGCAGCGGTGCAGGAGCTCTGGCGGAGCCAGGTGCGAGCGCAGGAGCCCCGCGGCTGAGACTCGTGGGTGGGTTGGTGTGGGGTGGGGTTTGGGGTTTGGGGTTTGGGGTTTGGGGTTTGGGGTTGGGGTTTGGGGTTGGGGTTTGGGGTTTGGGGTTTGGGGTTGGGGTGGGGTGGGGTGGGGTGGGGTGGGGTGGGGTGAAGTGAAGTGGGGTGAAGTGGGGTGGGGTGGGGTGGGGTGGGGTGAGGTGGGGTGAAGTGTGGGGTGGGGTGAGGTGGGGTGAGTTGAAGTGGGGTGAAGTGGGGTGGGGTGGGGTGGGGTGGGGTGAAGTGAAGTGGGGTGAAGTGGGGTGGGGTGGGGTGGGGTGGGGTGGGGTGAGGTGGGGTGAAGTGGGGTGAAGTGGGGTGGGGTGGGGTGGGGTGGGGTGGGGTGGGGTGGGGTGGGGTGGGGGTGAAGTGAAGTGGGGTGAAATGGGGTGGGGTGGGGTGGGGTGAGGTGAGGTGGGGTGAAGTGGGGTGAAGTGAAGTGGGGTGGGGTGGGGTGGGGTGAGGTGAGGTGGGGTGAAGTGAAGTGGGGTGAAGTGGGGTGGGGTGGGGTGGGGTGGGGTGGGGTGAAGTGAAGTGGGGTGAAGTGGGGTGGGGTGGGGTGAGGTGGGGTGAAGTGAAGTGGGGTGAAGTGGGGTGGGGTGGGGTGGGGTGGGTGGGGTGAAGTGGGGTGGGTTTGGGGTTTGGGGTTTGGGGTTTGGGGTTGGGGTGGGGTGGGGTGAAGTGAAGTGGGGTGAAGTGGGGTGGGGGGGTGGGGGGTTGGGGTGGGGTGGGGGTGAAGTGAAAGTGGTGGTGAAGGTGGGGTGGGGTGAAGTGAGTGGGTGAAGTGGGGTGGGGTGGGGTGGGGTGGGGTGGGGTGGGGTGGGGGGTTTGGGTGGGGTGGGGTGGGGTGAAGTGAAGTGGGGTGAAGTGGGGTGGGGTGGGGTGGGGTGGGGTCGGGTGGGGTGAAGTGGGGTGAAGTGAAGTGGGGTGAAGTGGGGTGGGGTGGGGTGGGGTGGGGTGGGGTGGGGTGAAGTGAAGTGGGGTGAAGTGGGGTGGGGTGGGGTGGGGTGGGGTGAAGTGGGGTGAAGTGGGGTGAAGTGGGGTGAAGTGGGGTGAAGTGGGGTGGGGTGGGGTGGGGTTGGGTGGGGTGGGGTGGGGTGGGGTGGGGGTGGGGGTGTAGCTTTTTTGGGGTCGGGTTTAAAGGCAAAGTGAAAGGAAATTCAGTATTTTAGTGTGACCATACATGGTGATGGGAATTTGTACGTGTAGATACATAACCATGCATGCATGTTCATCCATGCATGATTACCAGTCCCCGTCAGCACATGGGTTTGGAGCTTTTCGTGCAGACAGAATCAGTGCCCAAATCAACTACACAAGGTAGCCGTGCCCGACCTGTGCCCG
>CAUJNA010003470.1:135000-275000 GCA_963377175.1 Effrenium voratum | reverse complement strand
ATGGCCTGATTGTGATGAGTTTGAGTGGGGCCGGCACCGGAGCTTACACTGAACACACACGCATGTTCTGCTTTGTTCAGGTGCTGGCAAACAGTCTGTTGCGCGAAATGTCATAGACGCCCGCAGCTGATGATACAATATGAATCTGATTGACAAAGCACATCTTTCTGAGAACTTGTCAAAGCTAGGGATGCCGCATCCTGGAAGGCCATTCATTTGAAGCGACCTGAGAAGCGCCTCTGGCATTTGAAGGAGTCCACTGTCTGACGCAAGGCGACAGGTTCATGTTCGGAAAGATCGTATTTTGCAGATTCCGTTTGGAACCAACTTACGTTCGTTTCTGCAAAGAGTCCAAGCGATCCCACACATTTCGTCGCAGGGTTGGCACTTTTTCCAGTGCCTCAACAGCGAACCCAACCCAACCCAACCCCCCCTCCCCCGGGCGTGCCATGGACACCTAGAGTCTGTTTTGCAAGCTCAAACCCAAACAGACCCAATATGTACCCTTCATACGCACCGCTGCACTCGCGTCCGAGGTGAAGCAAGCGCAGGAGCGCCGACTCCGCAGCGACCAGTCGGCGCAGTACAAGCTGCAAGTCTTGGAGGAGGGCGTCGCTGAGTGATGCGTGGGCCTTGCTGACACTTTGGTTTGTTCAGCACTTGGATCGCTTTTTTGGGGCTGTTTGGTGGTTTCCAGCCCCCCTTAGCTTTTTAGCATGGGGATGTCCATTTAACCCAAATTCCACGACAGCCCAGTTTTCTCTTAGAAAGCCACGCACAAACGTGTGTCCATTGTTTTTTGCATGGGCACCCGGCAAGTAAGACAAGAGGTGCGGGGCAGACATCAAATGTGGCTTTGAGCTGCATTCTTTTGCCGGGTACCGTGTTTCGCTGCAGTCCTTTGCTTTGCTTTGCGTTACCGGCACCGTTCTCCGTTGTTTCTTTCCTCTTTTTTTTTGTGCTGTTCTCTTTGCATTTGCGCCTCTGCACAGTCATAGTTCTTTTGCTGCCTGCTCGTTTGCTAGCTTGCGTGCGTTTGCTTGCCTGCCAGTTTCTGCTTTGCTTGCTTGTTGACTTGCTTGGTTGGACCTTGTCGGTGTCTTTCATTAGCATTGATTGCCATATTATCGTCTTCCTGGGCTACTTGCTTGCGAGGTGCTTGGTGTCCAGTTTCGGTGTTCAGTTCCGCTTGGTGTTTCTTTAGTTTGAACATGTTTGAACCTGTCTTCTTTAAATTGCTTTCACTCGGAACTGCGCTGCTTGCTTTGGAATGAGCATCAATACTAGTTTCTTTAGGGGATCCAAAAAACTAGGGGATCAAGAATAGATTATTGAGACCTAGTCTTCTGGTCTCTTGGTCTCCTAGTGCCCTGGTCTCCTTGGTCTCCTATCTTCCTGGTCTCTTGGACTCTCCGACCCTAAACCAAACCCACACCCCCCTGACCGACCCCAAACCAACATACAAACCAAGCTTGGCACCCACCGTGCGCAACTTTTAAGCCAGCCCTACACCAACCCTAAACCAGCCCAAAACCATCCCTAAGCCACCCCTAAACCAACCCTAAACCCACCCTAAACCAGTCTAAACCATCCCTAAAACAACCCTAAACCCACCCTAAACCTACCCTAAACCAACCTTAAGCAAAACACTAAACCGGCCCTAAACAGCCTAAGCCCACCCTAAAACTATCCTAAACAGACCCTAAACCAAACCTACACCCTAACCCACCCTAAACCCACCCTAAACAGACCCTAAACGAAACTTACACCCACCCTAAAACCAGTCCTAAACCAACCCTAAACCCACCCCAAGCCAACCCTAAACCAATCCTAATCCCACCCTAAACCCACCCAAAACCTACCCTGAACCAACCTAAATCCACCCCAAACCCTAAAACAGCCCCAAGCCAGCCCTAAGCCAACTCTAAACCAACCCTGAACCCACCCAACCCTAAACTAACCCTAAACCACCCTAAAACCTCAAACCCACCTTAAACCTGGCCAAAACCTGCCTTAAGGAGCATCGCAGTCGATTGAGTCAGCTTGAGATGGACTGCTCTTGGACGCTCTCCTCTCCCAGGACCAGGAGGCCATCACCCTCCAACGCTGCCAAGACTGCCGCCTTTCGCGGGAGCTAGGCTGCCCCATTTACGTCTACGACTGGGGCGCCCGGCAGAAAAAGCCGGTCCGCTTGCGCAGGGCCGCGGCGGGTGTCTTGGCGGCCTTAGCTCTCAGTGGCACGGGGCGCGCGCTTGGGCGACTCGGGGAACGGTGTTTTTTTCTTGACGCGCTTTGGGGCCCCAACGATTCCGGCTCTCGCGCTTTGAGGCGCAGACTTTCCCGCGACCTTGGAGGCGGTGGCGGAAAAGGACGGCCACATGTACTACGCCGACGCCTGCGCAGACCGGCAGAGGGGGGCGCTCGGGCGGATGCTTTCGGGCGGCGCTTGCCCGAACATCCAGGACGCCCACGCCCGCGTGCCCCTGCTCGTCACGCCCTCGGAGACGGCGCCGCTCCCGCCGGGGATCTCCGTGGTCGTCGTGCCGGATGACGAGAACAGCAGGAAGAAGAAGGCGGGCTGCGCTCGGCTCGGGAGCGCGTTGGTTGGGGACGTTTCGCGCCCGCCCTTCTTCAAACAAAAGCGGCGCGTTCGAACACTAGAGGCAAATGCGTTGTTAAGGTATTGACGCGGGCCCACTGCCGTCGCGAGCGTTGTTTCGCGAGCCGTGGCCAGGTGACTGATGGCCAGGCCGAGGCGGGGCCGCCGGTCTTCGAGGCTCTGCGCCTGCGGCGCGGCGGCCGCTTCTGCGCCGCGCAGTTCCGCGCGGTGCTGCCGGCGCAAGACCGCGGCGCTGTCCTGGCCAAGGGCATGCTGGAGGTCAACGCCCGCCTCGGCCCAATCATCCTTCTGCGGCAAAGCAACGTCAAGGTCTGGCTCGGCACGCCAGAAGGACCGGGCAGGGGCGAGGAAGGCTTCTTGGAGGGCGGGGCTGTTGTTGCTCCTTGGGCACGCGCCGCGCGCCAGGCCTTGAACACGGCGTTGACGTTGTGCGGGGCCGCGGTTTGACTTGGCTTGCTCTCCGCTTCGGCTCTGAACTTTCTTTGTCCGCGTCCTCGGCCGGGATTTCGATCAGCACCCTGCCAAGGAGCCGCGGCTTGGCTGCCAACTGGCCGCCGCCCTCCTTGCCCGGGCCAGCCTGCAGCCGACCGCCGCGGGCAGAGCAGAATCGCTGGCGGCGTTCAACATGCTGCTCGCGTCCGGGGCGAGCGGTTGGTCCGGGAGGCCTGGGCCCTGGGCGAAGAGGACGCGTGGAGCCGCAAGCGGACGCCCGTTGCGGACATCCCCGACCCCACGCCTGTGGCTGAGCTGACCCAGGTGGAGCAGGAGCGAGGGCGCCTTGTTCGCGTCTCGCGCAAGTTGGGTCCGCTTGCCGCTACTGTCTCGTGACACACTTTGTTGTGGATTGGCCGGTGGCATAGGCTGATTATTTGGTCCGTCGGACGGACATGTGAGGAAGTCTTGGACCCGGCATTGGAGGATGCTGATCTGAAGGAGGCCTCAGTTCATCCGGTGGATTTGGTGGGGCGCGGCTGCTGCCTCTGAAAAAGAATTGTGAACGGATGAACGCATGATCGCACACCGCTGTCTTGGATCAACTCATCCCAGTCGCGCCTGTAACTACGCGGGCGTGGCCCAAATTCTATTCAGCTGGTCTGGCTGCCAAAAGAACACGCACCATCATCCCTTTTTCAAATGCCTGTATTGACCATAGCCTGACTTGAGTCGCTGTCAGTTCTTCATCCGTCTTATCAATCGTGAGCTGTGTCGGCGTCGCAAGATCTACTTGGGCGAGAGCTGCTCGTCGTCTCCCGATCCACGGCTGAGCGCCCTCCGCCTCACCTCCAACGGTTTTTGGTGGGGCCGTTTGTGCGGCTCGGAGCATGACTCACAACTTCAACCCCTTTTGGAGGGTTTCTCCAGCCAGTTTGCTGTTTGCCACCGAATCGGCTCAAGTTTGGTTCTCTCAGGTCTGCCTTTTACGGCGAACGCACCGGACGCGCCCGCGGTGAGGTTCCTGATGCACAGCTCGGTTTTGGTTGGGCAAAACCTGGGTAAGAGGTGGCTAGCGGAACCATAAATAGTTGCAACTGTTTTTTCAACTCCAGCCCATTTTTAACCAAACCCGTTCGCTCCTGAGCTTGAGAGCTATGTTCTTGCAAAACAGCGATAATTTGACAGGCCTTAGGAGGCCCGCTTCTGGAAACGAGACCAAAATTTACTTTCGTTTTGTGAGCGCATCAGCTATGTGCACGTATGGCCCTGTCTCGAGCAAGCGGTTGAGCTTGTCTTTTAATTTCCCTTGCAGATTTTCCAGAGTGTCAAGTGTCTGAACAAGTTAAAAAGGGCACCCGGAAAATCTGGCTTATGCATCCGTTGCTCGTCTTGTAATTTCTCTTGGGCTGTTCTAGCGGGTTAACAGGTGCATACAGGTGCCCTTTTTTGCCGCAAAAACAAATGTCCTTCAGCCAGCATGGCGGCGCAGGACTGGTGAGAAGAGCTGCGCGCTGGCAATTGATAGTAGCTCTGGGCATGGCTCAGAGATGCGCCCAAAAGAGGTAGCCGCCCAGTCGCCCCAACAGCACGCCTGGCATACGTCCGTCAAGCTGCGAGTGCTGAAAGAGGGGCTGTTCATGCCACTGAGAATGGGCTGGCCTTTTGAACAATTTTGAAATGTATAGCCACCCCCCCCTCATCGGTTATCCATCCCTCTGGTTTAATGTGGATTGTGTTTACTCAGATGGTCCTGTTTGGATAGTGGCCTGGTGACCCGTTTAGAGGAGTTGCCGTTGCGGCCACCCGAAACCAACCCTCTAAACTAAAACAGCCCCCAAGCCCTAATCAACCCCAAACCCACCTTCAACCTGGCCAAGTCTACCCTAAGCCAACCTTAAACAAAACACAGAACCGGCCCTAAAAGCAGCCACCGCCCACCCTAAACCTACCCTAAACAAATCTAAATCCACCCTAAACCCACCCCAAACCAAACTACCCTAAACTGAATAAACCCTAAACCCACCCTAAACAGGCCCCAAACCACACCCACACCCACCCTAAACCCATCCTAATTCAACCCGAAGCCAACCCAAAACCCTAGACCCAACCTGAACCTGCCCAAAACCCCTAAACCAACCTTAAACAAAACACTAAACCGCCCTAAGCCCAGCCTAAGCCCACCCTAAAACTACCCTAAACAGACCCTAAACGAAACCTGCGCCCACTAAAGCCAGTCCCAAGCCAACCCTAAACCGACCCCAAGCCAACCCTGTAAATTACAGCGTTTTTGCACCCCTGGGCGAGATAATTTGTTTTTGATCATGTAAATATGTTTTTATTGGTCCGGGTGTCGATAATTTCTTTTTGATCCCGCAAATAATGTTTTTTGTTCCGGCACCCGCTTGATTTGATTTGGCTTACCACTTGCAAAAGAGGTTGATACGATTTTTTCTCCGATGTTCATGCTCTGCTTGGGCTACACATTGCGAGGGGTAGGGTTGGATAAGCTGTCTCCCAGCTTTGCCGCCCAGTAAAATGGGCCTGCGCTATGAGAAACTCTAGACGGGTGTCTCAAAATGGCGATTATACGGTTGTCTCAAAATGGTGATCCACCTTTTTTCTTCTTTCTGTCACCAAGAAAGACCCCCACTGGTGATCCACCTTTTTTTTCTCCATGCTGTCACCAAGAACATGAAATCTAAGATGATGGTGATTTAACATATCAACGCAATCAGTATGTGGACAACACCTGCTTTTTCCGTGCTGTTTCCGGACACCAAGAGAGACCCCCCCCCCGGATTTTAACGGGCTTCTCGGACCCGGAGAGCAAGCCTTGCGAGGACGAGCAGGAGCAGCGGAGCTTCAAGTCGTCTGAAGACCTCCGGCGGGCCAAGGAGCGACTCAAAAAATTCTCTTGGCTCCGGAAAGGGACTTGGTACTTTCCGGCTTGGGCATTCCAATGATTTCTGGGACGAATTGCAGCAAGCTCTGAGGGTTTTCAGGACCACAACAAGCTCGGGGGGTTGATAAATGAGCTCACCTATTCCTTCTTTCAGGCTTTGTGAATAGTAATTTGTCCACATGCCTTCCACCGTCCCCATCTAGGCCTTCAGAACTTTGCTCAATCACCGTGCGGATGAGTAAGCTTCTTAGAAGCAGGCGCTGAAGCGCATTTTGCTTCTTGGCCTCTTTTGGATTTTCATATTTGCTTGGGTTTATCCAGATTTATCCAGACTATTGCAACCCTTGTTTCCTTCTTTGTATCTTTGCTTGGTATTTTCAACTGGCCCTCCTTTCAACATGCCCGTCTGCTACGCTCAGCTTCGCGACTTTTGTGTTTCATTCATGTTTGTTTTAAACGGAAATAGTCAACAGCCCCTTCCCTCTTGAGTCTCTAAGACCACAAGCAATGGACTGGAAACCTTTGTTTGGAGTTGAGGCCACATGGCTGTGGGCCACAACCAATCGGATCCCATTTTGGTTGGTAGTTGGTAAGTGCACCACCCACTTTAGAACCTATTTTAGTGGGGACTGGGATGTTCACCGGACCCATGGCCACATCTTTCAGGAGCACGCCAGGGCCGAAGCGGCAGCACTGGACCAGTGCGAAATGAAGTTGGAGTCGCTGGAGAAGAAGGAGAGGACCAGGCCGGCAAGGCATTTGCTCAAGCTGGTCCTGGTGGTTAGCTAGGTCCCCCAGTAGTGCCCTTTACCCTGTTTTGGGGGAGGGTTCCCCTACTAAAATAGACTACAGAAAAAAAAGGTACCCTTATTCTATCCTCTCTACTGGAGGACCTAGTTGGTATACCCTAGGTGCCCTGAATTCTGGTTTTCCACAAAGATACGCGACGCGGTGGAATGGTTTGAACTCCGTTTCGACAATCCCAAAAGTGAAGAAAAAGTGAAGGGCCGACGAGAATATGTTTTCCCGGGTTTTAGCACTAGAGACGCTCGCGTTTGCGGCTGTAATAGGGGCCTACGGCTGGCAACCCTGAAGACGTGTACGAGGGGTAGTTTGAGCTAGCACAGAGATGCACAAGCGGCTAAGAACTCTTTTCCTGGATCTTGCGTTGCCGAAAAACACCCAAGTTTGGCCGCCAAGTTCCGATTTCAGAGCTGGCCGCATGGCCGAATTGAATCTTCTTTCTGATCGGTGTCACCGGCACTTCGTTGTGGGGCGCTCCATGGTAGTTGGCCCTAGCGCGCCCCAGAAACTGCCCTGGTCAGCACGCTCGAGTCGAGGTGCCTGTGGCCGACATCCAGCGCGCGCAAGCAAGCGGAAAGAACGTTAACATGACCCCCATCCCCTCCCCCACCACCCCCACCCCATTTTTCAACGTAGCATCGAGTGCGTGCGCAAGGGTAAACATGACCCCAACACCACCCCGCACCCCACCCCCATGTTCAGTCAACACGTGTTGCTCCTGTGATGCTGCAAAACGCACAGGCGCCCAAATGCGTGCTGGGGAACTGCCCATTGCTCCCTCTGACAATGAGTTCATATTTGCTGTCAAAACGGTTCCAATCTTCCCGCTGACCCCACCCTCAACATGCAAAGACCCCGGTGCCAACTAGAACCTGGGGTTCAGGCGTGGCCTGACAGGTGCGACGACGCCCTCGCGGCGGTTGGTCGCAAGCAACGAGAATTACCCCTCCTAGCGGTCGAGCCTGAGGGCGCGCATCATGGTTGGGTTCATTTTTCTGATGCCGTTGTTCCAGAGGCATGTGACGCAGATGATCAATGGCCTGTTTGTCATGGTATATGGACATTGCTCATGCCTTGGCACAGGGCTCTCTTCGAGAACGTGCAGGTGGAGTTCGATCGCAAGGACTGGCCACTGCATTGCATAATTTCGGCCAAGGGGCGCATGTGGTGATACAGGAGTTTTTGGCTAGTGGTGCCTGCGGCATATACAGTCAGCATGTATCTTATTTCAAGTCTGAGTGTGAACGGATCGTTGCCGCACATGGAGTTCATTTGGCAAAGCGCGAGCAGTTTTTTTGTCCAGTTTCTTTGGCATTGGTTTGCCTTTGCACAGGCAGCTATAGCCCTGTGGACATGGCCAAAACCGTTTAGATCCCGAAGGGTTCTTCATGAAGCTTTGTCTTTAGACAGCTGAAGCTAGCCCAGCCAGCGATTAGTTGGACTTTTGATCAAGCATGTATGGACATCCTCAACGATATGCAGCTTGAGGGGTTCCGGGGCTGTTTTTGGAGGGCCACCCGGAAAAAACCGCTGCGCCGTTTTGGGTCGTCCAATCCTTTTAAGCCGACGCGCGCGTTCAGCGCCGAATGCCGCGAGGAGAAGCAGAGCAAGGAGGAGCTGCGGGAGGCGACGCAGCTGCGCAACGAGGCCGCCATGGCGGCCGACGAGGCGAGGGGGCGAGCCGGGGAAGACGACCCGCTGTGGCTCAACATGAAACAGCTGGGGCAAACCGCAGGAACTAACCAAGGTTTCATTTACCAAGGGTTCCTACTTTTCTATTTACCAGGTAAATCACTTCATTTTTGGGCCGATTCCCATGTGTGAGGCACTGTGATGAATGAGTTTCCGGCGGAATCGCCTCGGCCATTGGGAGAATCAGGTGGCCGCTTTGGACAGTTCCGCGCATTGGCTGGTGCACCCGGGCTCAAAGAGCGATCCAATTTTCCAGCTCTCCAGTTGCTTTACCGTTTCGAGGTTTCGGTGGCAGCCACTTGGGACGTATGAGTTCGGTTTGGCAATGTCATCTTTTTCCAAACCGGTTGCCAGTTTTGGCATGCTAATCATGGCGGATCATAGTAACCCAAGGATCAACCTTGGACGGCCTGTTGCAGCTTTCAACCATTACCTCCGACGTGTAAGCTACAACTCGTAGACAAACGACGCAACATGACCCAATTTGACACATGTAGAATCTGTGACTCACTGTGGACGAACTTTTGCACGGTTGGTTCTGAAGGAGGGTTTGTGTTGTATTTGTTTGACTCGTTTGCTGCACGGGGCTCTTTTGGTCCATTTGCTCATCCTTCCTCATGCTTGGCATTTTTCAGTGATTGGTGCATTCGTCAATGCGCATTGGCATTGGCACCCACTTGGCCATGGGTCGAAACCCTGTACCTCCAGTGAACATCTCAATCTCCACTAAAATAGGTTCTAAAATGAGTGGTGCACTAAAATCGACTAAAATGGGTGGTGAATTCACCTACCCCAAAATGGGATCCCATTGGTTTTGACAACCACAGCCACTTATTCTTCTACTTTCTTCTTTAAGCATCTTGGGGCCGCGCGGCCAGCTCCAAATCCTTCCAGAGATCCGGCGATCCGACTGTTCAGGCTCCAATCAATGCCGAGAGTGGGGCATTTTGTCTCTTCTCGCCATGTGCCCCCATTTGCCGAAGCCAATATGTTCTCTTTTGGCCCCTCTTGGTTTTTTAAGCGGAATCTATCACCGGACATATGTTTCTCTTTTTTTCATTTTGGGCTTCAGCAAAGGGAAAAGTTTGTCCTGAGCTCTGAAACCGAGTTCTTTTTGTTCTTCTTGTTTTTTGTTCTTTCTTTTGTTTTCTTCTTTTCCCCCCCCCTCCCCCCTTTTTTCCTTTTTTTTCCGTTTGCGTTGAGAGGCCCTGGCTCTGCGGGTGAAGCTGATGCGGGAGGACCAGGACCTCCAGTCTCAGAAAACCAGCCTGAACCACTTGGAGCAGCAGGCTGGAGGGTGGAATTCTAGGGGCGTGGCTTTTTTTGGTTGGACTTTCTTCAAACATGGCGAAGTGGTTTTACTTTTACCTTCCCTTCTAACTTCTAACTTCTAAATTCCAACCACCAGGTTTGCAGCAAGGAACAGGGAGGCCCACATAGAATAGGGTGTGCTTGAAAGCCGAGCAACAGCTGGGTTACGAGGGCCGTGCGATTGTTTGTATCTGGGCAACCTGGGGAACTTTCTCCGGAACAGCGGCTTGGATGACAGCAATCATCAACACAAGACAAGGCCCAATGCTCCAATACTGAAGTTACCTGCAACCAGCTGTTGGGTTTCTTCAAATCGAGTTTCCTCAATATGACAAGATATGACCATGTGGGCGCGTCGTTTTCGATGGTACCCTTTTTGCGGTTAAAGGGAAACCAAAGGGAACCCAACATATATATATATACATATATATATGTATGTATATATATATATATATATGGGGGATCCAACCTTAAAAAAGGACATACCTGCTCGCTTTCTGAGTTCATGAACTTTAAGCTTTCAACTTTGGTGGCCAAATCATTTCGTTTCTTTCGTTTCTTTTGGCCAATCCGCTGCGGACGGGCGGTTGCTTCTGCTTTCCCGCGCCGAGCGCGCGGCCTCGCGCGGCCTCGCGCGCGTGAGGCCGCGCAGAAGTTGGAGGCCGCCACGGGGGAGTTGGACCGTGCCAGGAGCCTCACGCAGGAGCTGAGCAAAGACAAGGCGCCGCGCTTCTGGCGGGGGTGGGGGGTGAGATGGGGGGTGGTGTGAGGGGGATTCGGGGGTTGGGATGAATGGGGTTTGCTGGCTTTCGGCATTGGAGAAGGGCTCCTCGCGATTCACAGTGTGCGTTGATTTCGTTGTGCATTTCTGTTTGTTTTGTTCCCTCGAACTGGTTATGTAATGATGTCGCCTTTTGCTGAGCGGGCTGCACGCCGCTCCGAGAGAACTCTTATTTGGTTTGTGATTGTCTGTTGCTTTTGCGCTCTCTATTCCACGAGAGAACCCCAAGGAATATGCGAAGGAGTTCATCATTTGTTTGGTTTGGGGACTTTGACTGTCGGCTTACTGAACGGTTCGGAACGGTCATGAGATGCTTGGATTGAAAGCTCCAGACCACTCACGGCTGCACCCCACCAAACAAGAAGGCCTTTGAGGCTGAGTTGGTGCCCCTCCATGACACACTAGCGGGAGGGAACTGATGCCGCAGGTAAAGAGGCAAAACATGGCCACTGCAAATGACTCCAAGTCCTGTTGGAGAGCAGGCTTGCCCAATCGTATGAGTATTTGGTCGACAAACTCCCATGGAGATGTCACTACAGGCCGGCTGCTGTAGTAGGGTATTTGTGCTGTTCGAGATGGGGGCTCATCCAACCAAGTTGGCTGCACGCATTTGTCAGCAACTTGTTTGGGGGTGCGGAGACAGGCAGCCGCCCTGGGCAATGGCGCATAAGGGAGTAGTTATGACAAAGGGCCTCGGCAAGGAGTATTTTGTTGGCAAACTTGCTTCGTGCCATTGTACAATTTTTCGTGCGCGAGCCTCGCCTTGATCGCAACGCATGGAAGAGAATACGATCGCACAAGTTCGCAGTTCAGCACTGGCCACGGTATGTTTTTTGTTACGGGCTGTTGGGGGCTGGACTCGACATGATGGACCTCCTACAGAAAGCGCCACATATTTACTATGTTGTTCTCCGTTTGCTTTAATTAGTGTTCGGCCTGGCATATCCCCGTATTCGGCAGCATGTACAGTCTTTGTACAGTTCTTGCGGGTCTGCACGTGGTTGGTTGAGATCAAGCTTTTCTGGAATAGACCCTTTCAAAGCGAACATCAAATACTCTGGCAGGGCTTGCAAATGCTCCATGCCCAATTTTGAGCATGTGGTGTTCCTGTTTGTTCCCCGTGGCCAAGGGGGACGGTGCCGCCTGGTCCAACCCACCCCGCAACCAAGCAACCAGGCAACCAAGCAAGCAAGCAAGCAAGCAACCAACCAACCAACCAACCAACCAACCAACCAACCAACCACTCCCTTTTTCCCCCTTGTCTTCCCCTCTCCCCGGTCCCTTTCCATCCGAACCTCCCCCCCCGCCGGTCGCCCCTCCCTCGCCAGGCAGAGGCCTTCCAGGAGCTCGCGGAGGCGCGGAGGACGTCTGCGCGGGCGGAGGCGGAGCGGGAGCTGGCGCATCAGCAGTCCCTGGAGGCGGAGCAGCTGGGCTGAGAAGTCCTTGCCCGGGTCTTCACTGGTCCAGGGGAAAAGAAACCTCCCTGGAACCATGGCCGTGGCTGTCAAAAACCGTCTTGGGATCCCATTTTGGGCAGATTTTAGTGGGGATTGGGATGGATGTTCACTGAGGGTACGGGATTTTGACCCATGGAACCACCCGTCCACTTCTCCACCTCTCCACCTCCATGGTTGCAGCCAACCACTGGGCTTCATAGGAAGTCTCACGGGCCCACTTTTCCACATGGGGTGGGAATTTCATGCAAATCCAGTGAGGGGTGCGGATGTTCAGGGTTTTCGAGCCATTTCCCTTTGAAGGGAACCTCCAGTGGATCGATCGGTTGAAGGGAAACAAGTAAATTGACAAACTTTTGATCCGGGGTCAGTTGGCCGGGAACTGTGAAAGGGGGGGCCCTCATGATTTGCGGGGTGAAACGCTTCCATTTGCGTTTCAGAAGGTTTGTGTCTTTCGCTTGGGTTTACAGGGAATCACTGGACATTTGTGTTCTTTTTCTGGCGACTTAAGCAAATGGAAGCTTAGAGTGGTGGGATCTTGCATTTTCTGGGGGTCTCACAATTCTTGGTGTGTCCCTTACCACAATGGGTTGTGAGGATGCTTGTGTAGGGTCGGGGAAACTCAAGGCGGCCGTGGGTGAAAAAGAAAGGCTAGACTCGTTGTTTGGCCACCAGAAGGAACGGGCTGGCGGTCCCGTCATTTTGAGAGCTCATTTGTCGGGTTGACAAACCCCACGTAGAACAACCCAACCTCTTGGTGCAGAGGGTAGACGTCCTTCAAGGATGTGTGGCAAGCCATGGCAACCACACGTATTCATACCGCATACACGTCGTACACGTATGCTTATACAGAATGCACGGTTGGCAGTTTCCGCCTGCTTTTTTTGTGCTCTCCCCCCGGCCAATGGGATTCCCTTAAAGGAAGCCAAACGAGGATTGTTGTTTTGGGGGGTCATTCCAATTCTCATTCCCTGAGCACCGGCAAGTTTTTGTTTGGGCCCAAACAGAAATCGGTGGACTTTCAGAACGGGGCGTGGGTTCACTCGCGGAGCTCGCGGCTCCGAGGATGGCTGCGTACGAGGCGATGAAGGCCTGCGATGCTGCGGATGAGGATCGCAAGAAGGCGAGGGGAACCCGGGGCCCGGGAGAGGAAACGCGTCGGCCAACTTTTTGGTGGGAATGTTGACCCCGGATTTTCATAAACCCTGGTTCATTAATATGGCCGAAAGTGATGAATTCCCACCCCCTATGAACACTTCGCGTACACATGTATTGAAAAGCTTGCGTCGGACACAAGAAATTGCAATTCGGGATGAACAAGCTGTACTTGATTGAAACGCTGAACAACAAAAACATGTAAGCAACCGCTGACCCCGAAATGGTTCATGCAGTTCATAACCCTTCTTTCCGCACAACCCCAGCTCCTGATAGGTTGTGTTTCGAGATGGAGGGCGTTCCGCAATTGGCAGTCCCCCTCTGTCGTGAAGCCCCGCCTCAGGGGTGTTTTTGTTTACTGTGCTGATGGCCCATCACCTGATTGCGCCCTGAACATGATTGGTGGACACCCACCTCCCCCGGATGCAACAGGGTCCATTTCCATTCAAAACCCACGCCCATGCAAGAGGCACGCGCATGTGGTGTTTTTTTCCACGCAGGATCAACACAGCAACATCCTGATTGCTCCCCCCGAAAAACAAAAAAGAAAACATCCGGAAAAGCAACACTTACTTCTTCCTTCCAGGCGTCCTTTGCATTCTGGCAAACTCTCCAAACTCTCAAATCCCGCTGGGTTTGTTCCCTTGAATCGGTTGGGTTCCAGCACTCCCCCAACTGCTTGTTCCCATGTCCAAAATCCCAAGCCCGGACTACTGACTGTCCAAGAAGCAGTAGATGGGGGGTGCTGGTAGAGGAATTTGCTGTTGAGGAACTCCCTTTTTGGCTTTCATGTTGATTTGCAGGTGGGTAGCCAGGGAAACCATCATGTGAAACCTCAAAGTGTTTGCGTATCCAAACAGCAGAATTCAGGTTTCTCACTTCCTGAGTTTAGTAATTTGTTGGGAAGACCATCTTAGTGTTAAATGACAAGTGTGGTTACCTTTTTCGGCCAATCCACCCGATCGGAAGTGAGTTTATTAATTTATTCATTGTTTATTATCTTGGTGGCTCCCAGCCATCCGGTTCCTTGGCCTTTTTTAATTTTTCAAATGCTCTATTTTTTCGCTTTTAGGTGGTTTCGCTGCGAATTTAACCCACTAATAGTTAGTTAAACTTTTGGCCGGGGATCAGCGAGTCGCTGGAGTCGCCGAGTGAGGTGGAGGCTGCGCTGCTGCAGGTCACCGAGGACTTGGAGCGGGCGGCCAGGAGCCAGCGACAGGGCCAGGACCGATTGTCTTTTTCGCCCCCCCCTATTTTTTTGTTTGGGGGGGGGGGGGGGGGTTAGGGTGTATGGTTTAGTTTTTGTGTTTTTCTTATTCGGGCGAAACCCCGAAAAATCAGGTGTTACCTTTGTGGATCCTTGCAGGGGTTGTGGTGTTGGCGGTGTGTTCAAGTGCAAAGGTAGCGATTAGTCGGTGGTTTGGATTGGTGGGCACTGGGAATTTGAACCCCGCGCGCGCTTTGGAAGAGGCCCGCTTTGCAGAAATAGGAGGGGGGAAGCAGTTAGCATCAGCAGGGAAACCAGAAAGAAGATGAAATGCGCCCCGCGCCTTTCTTCAAACAGGTTCAATCCAGGCTTAGGCTCTTCCACATCACAGGATCACGAAGAAGCGAGAATCTGCACCGGATTCAAAAGAAAACTGGTGGTGTGTTTTTTGATTCAGGGTCTCCTTCTTGACACTCGTTCTTTTTGGGAGGAAACCCAAAGTCAGGTAACCCTTCGCTGGTGGTTTGGCCACCAAACCACCAATCCAAAATGAATGGGAAGGAAGCTGACAAAGGAAATCATGGGGAGGGACCAAGTAAGTTTTCATTAAGCCACCAATAAGGTTTAATAAGGCCTTATTTGGGGCTTATTGGGGCTCCCGCCCCCCCAGCCCCCATCCCAGCCCCCATGAAGGGAACCCCTCCTTCAACCACCAAACCACCATCCAAATCCATCCAAAATGAGTTGGATGGAAGCTGACAAAGCAAGCCCGGCGTTTTGCCCTGAGACAAAACCCAACCCCTCCCTTCACCACCAAACCACCAATCCAAAGCAATCAATGGGAAGGAAGCTGACAACGGAGCCCAACGATTTAGAGCGAGACGAAACCCACCGATTTCAGGACCTCTTCGCCAAGGGCGAGGCCTCCACGCAGAAATTCCAGACACTGGAGGCGCAGGCGGGCCGGCCAGACGGAAGGAACCCGGGAAATGGAGCGCCATTGCTGGGTGCTTCCAAAGTGTTTAGAGGTGTTTAGAGGCTTTTTAGTTGGTTTAGTGGTAGTTTTTAGTTGGTTTGTAGTTTTGGGTTGGTTTAGTAGTAGTTGTTTGTTGGTTTAGTAGTAGTGTTTAGTTGGTTTAGTTGTAGGTTTTGGTGGGTTTAGTGGTATTTTTTCGTTGGTTTAGTTGTAGTCTTTAGTGGGTTAGTGGTAAGTCTGACAGTTGTCGACTCTAGCAGGGGATCCGAGGATAGCCTAGATTTGTAGATGAAACCTCCTTTGGGAGCTGGGCCCTCCTTTTGGGTTGCATGTTAATTTGTAGGGGAGTATAGGAGGCCTTGGCTGTGCCCTTGGTTTGGTCGTTGCGAATGCCGTTCAGGAAAGCCCTCATGATAGTATAGGATTCCCCTATGTTTAGGCACGCCCTATCAATTTAAAAGGAACGAACAGGACGCAAATTGACAAGCCGTTTGGTGAGGTGATTAGCTTCATCACATAGATGGTTTTCTAGTTTTGGCTCCAGATACTGACAAGTGCGGTGTATGTCGTAGCGATACATGTGCACCCGATGCATTGCTGCCGTTGTTCTGGCAGTTTCATTTTACTGGTTGGTTTGATGCGCAGAGAGCGAGTTGAGAAATCCTTGGATCTCCACTCACGAGCTGTGCAACATGATCGTTTCGCCTTAACTATGAATTCCATTTACGAAGCAGCCCGAACGGAATGGTCATGCCGCATGCCTTTCTGTTTTGTTTGGATGTGAGTGAAGGCACCTGAAAGCATTTGCTTCTCATTGCATTTGGACATGTGAACTCGGCTTCTGCAGACCCGCAAATGGGCTGGGAGGACCCTTCCTGTCAGAGGAAGCCCCAAAAGTAGATTGTGTCCTTGCTAAATGGGGAGCTGTTTCTGATTAGTGCGGTCGGTTCTGGCAGCTGTTTCCAGCACCCTAGGTTGGTGTGGCTCCTTTTGACAGATTCCTGTCGCTTTGAACTTTGAGATGCTTGGAACTTTGGTGCAGGGGAGCCAGTCCTCCGCATTCCTCCGTGACCATTCATGTTAAAGGAGCAAGTAGGGGTCAACTCCACTTCTCTCAGCTGTGGGAGAGAGATTTGCCGTTTTGTCAAAGGTAGTGCCCAGTTACCCGGCGATCTTGGCCATTTGCCTAGCCTCGAGCGAGAGATAAGCCCAGGGTCCTTGTGGATCAATCACGGCAAGTTGGTATTCTCATTTCAGGAACGTAGCCTGGGGCCAGATGCCTCGTGCTCCGTTCACCTGATGAAGCTTTTCCGGACCTTCTGAACCATGCGATACTTCCAAAGTAGCAACTGCCTGAAACCACGGGACGTTGTGTTGTTGCTAGCTGCACCTTCTTTCTTGCAGACCTCAGACCTTGTTGAGGCGTCCCACTACAGCGCGGAGAGCCGCCGGCTTGCGCAGGCTCGGCAGTTTTCGGGGTTTGCCTATCAGCATTTTGCAGGGGTACCAGCCCAAACTCCGTTTGAGGCTTGGCAGCCCATTGCGTCCGACTCAACAGTGACCGTTAACGCATTTGTGACTTCAAACTAAACATACTCTTCCAAAGCCCTGGAAAGACTGGTTCGAGTTTGGTCCGAAAGTTTTAACATGTACTTGTTTCAGGGATTGCAGGAGACGGACATGTGGTGAATTTCACCTGGAGTTAGTTTCGATTAATATTAGGCCGATGTGCTTTGCACCCTGTGGTACAAGCACGCCACCCCTGGAATCTTGCCCGCCACATTCCCAACCCCGGCTGTAAAGGGGTCTGAACGGTGCCTCCATTTTTTAGGTTGTTGGAGGAGCATTTTGGGGTGTTCCCCTCGCCAAGCCAAGGCAACTCTGGGATCAATTTCAACCACATTGCTGCATCATGGCTTTCTCATGGTTTTCTCTTGCTATTATAGCGTGAGGGCAGCATCGGGATATATTTAGAGAGGTCCACGACCGGCCTCA
Organism: Effrenium voratum; assembly: GCA_963377175.1. NCBI lineage: Eukaryota > Dinophyceae > Suessiales > Symbiodiniaceae > Effrenium > Effrenium voratum. The sequence goes on along the minus strand of CAUJNA010003470.1, from coordinate 257,668 downwards.
CCTATGTTCAGCGACAGGCGTTGGCCACTGAGCAAGCGCAGTGCAAGGAGTGCCGCAGCGAGAAGGCGCGATTCGGGTGGCTCAACGTCGCCAAGTTGGTTCCACCGCCTCAGACGGATCGGATTGGTTGCATGATTCAAAGATTTCAGTGGTTCACTGAAGTACGTCTTGGGGGTGGAGAAATTCCTTTGAACCATCTTTTCGGTCATTTTGAGGATGTGGAATTCTCCCCAGAAACGGAGAATATAATTCCGTTCGATTTGGGATTGTTTGGAGGGTTGGCGGCTGGAGCAAAATCAAGCCCTTTGGGCCCAGAACATGTGAGATGCGCTCAAAAGAAGGCAATCGCTGAAGCGCTGTCCTAGGAAGGCTTGGGCAGGGAGCACGCCTTGGTCTCGAAGGGGTGGTTGAGGCAAAGGAGGTCCGCGCCTGAAGGAACAGAAATGGACAGAATCCTGCGCTTTACAGCCTCAAAGCAATGTTGAATCTGGGATGCGGGGTGTCCTTCTACATTGTTTTGTTTGGTGATTTAATTAAGTGGTGCACCTCGTACATCCACAGCATGAAACCGCGGTATGACCTAATCTGCTTTCATGGTCCAACAGAAACCATTCCCTTGGCCTTAGCTTTGGCAAGTACCCGCTCAATGAGCCCAAAACAGCGATACATTCAGCCTTTGCGGAATGGCCATGAGCCACTGAATGTGCATTGTTTTCGCTGTTTGGACCAGAATTCTGAGCATGTCACAAGAGACCATGATCATCTCCCGACCGTGGCTTTTGACTCTGGGCGATCCTTGGCGTCTTCTCCTTGACGGAAACCCGGGACCTCCGCTGCCCTGCTTTCCTTCGCCAGGGGAAGCTCGTTAAAACCCTTCGCGGTCCAAACGAGCGGACGGGGAGCACCCGGCTTCGCCGCGAAGCATCGCCTTTCCGCAGGACCGCGCCCAGCAGGAGCTCAGAGATCTCAGCCGCCTCACCCGCTTCGCGAAAAAGAAAAGAGCCGCCCGCGCGCGCGGTTGGCTGGATTGGCCAAGGCTGGTGGCGCGGTTTCTCCGCGTCTGGGTCACCACGAGTATGCAAAGGACACCGGCCGTTTGGAGGGCAGGGCCTTTTTTTTCTGCTCCGCTTCCCACATGGTGCGAGGCAGGTCTTCCGGACGTGGGTGGAGGCTGAGCATGGTCTCCAAAAGATGTACGCGGTGCACGTACATGGAATGTTTTACAGTTGAAAGCAGTCGGAAGCAGCTTTCCTTGGTGAGTGCCGTTTCTAGTTTGGCAATTGTCATATAATTTTAAGTTCCAGGATGCAGCGTGACGCAGAACGCCAAGCATTCGGAAAGCAGCAATCCAGGCCAAGAGCCAAGCTGCGAAGCACATGGTTCAGGCACAGCGTTGTCATGTTGTGGAGCTGTGGGCTCGATTGGATGAATACTTTTGCCAGGCTGGTCTCCAACTAGGTAATGTTGACCCCGGATTGTATAAACCCCTGTTTATTAATATGGGGGTGTTCCCCTCCAAAAGTGATAAATCCCCACTAAAACCAGGGACACCCCCATATTAATAAGCAGGGGTTTATTGATCCGGGTTCAACATTTATGTTGTCAGCGAGCCCCAAAGAACATGTGGAAGGTTACAGACGAGGGCCTTTCCTACGTGTGGTACTGTATCTACCTCACACGGACCCGTTGCTTTTGTCGGATCTGTTTTGGCCTCAGCCGCTTGCTCAAGTTTGCGTTCCAACACTCCAGCACCGGGCGTTCCAAGCGCATTTGGCGGGAATTACGCAGTTTGTTCCACCTATTGCTTTTCTTCCTGACGGCTTACCATGATTCCAAGCCTGGAACCACCTGAATCCGCCCTTTGATCCAGTTCCTTCGTCTCACGGAAGCCCACCCACCAAACATGGGCGGTTTCCCTTTGGCTTTCCCTAACTCACGCCAAAACAGCACACACACACACACACATGGCTGTAACTTTCAATAGACAGTCCCCTCAAACATGGTTGGTGGGCATCAATCCCCGAGAGACGATGTCCACCAAAGGGCTTGTAAGTTGATTCACCAATGCGTTTGGTACCATACCGTTCTTACCGTGGACCTCATTTTTGTTGAATCCATCTTGTCTCGCCGCAGGCCGCAGCGCAGCGAATCGGTAGCGAGATCCCCAGCCATGATTTGGCACTGGGACTTGGTGGCTCCCAGCCATCCCGAAGCTTTTTAGTTGGTTTAGTGGGGGTTTCCATTGAACACGCTAAACATGTTGTTAGCAGGGGACCTGAGGACAGCCCAGACTGCTGTTGTATTCTCTTTGCTTGACTGGTCGCTCTCTTGCTCGGATATTGGGATTAATTCAAAGAGTCACGGATTTTTGGAGATGCTGGCCGGGACAGCAACTGCCCATGATCAAAGTAAAGCAGCAGAAGTTGCTAAGTTGTCTAAATAGGTGTCTCGCCTGTTCTTAGTCCCACCAACATGGTTATTTGTTTTGGGAGGGTCGCTCTGCAAACAAAGAACCAAGAACCAAGGCCCCCCCAACTACAAAACAGGCATCCCTTGCTTGGATTGAAATCAGAAATTACGAAACACACACTGAATCCCGGCCTGCACCCACGCATTCACCCTAACCGAAACCTGCCGTGCCCTTCGTCCCCAATCCAACCCTAAGCCCTTCCTTATCCACCCTTACCATCCCTATCCACATCATCCAACCAAAAAATCAAGTGCCCTTTGGTAAGGTATATTGGCCGGGGCTAAAGTGGACAGTACTATGAAAACATGAACCATCCGGAATAGACCATGAAGAATCATGAGCCATCGGAATAAACAATGAAGAAATCTGAAAATACCTTCCGGAATATAGCACGAACAATCCGCAAGGTACACGAACTTTGGTGCATTTTGCCAAGGGATGTTAGGACACGAACTTTTTGACAACTACTGGGTTTTCCATTAAGCCACTAAAAGTTATTCACTCTATTCACTTTCTGCCGGGGAGACGGCGACCAAGTGATCCATCCGGCCAACGCCTCGGAGAAAAAACCGGCGGCTTCCGGTCCTGGAGGCTGGGCCAGCGAGCTCCAGAAGCGCTCCGTGCCCTGCCTGCCGGAGCAGCAGGAGGCGCCGGATGCGGGATGCGGGTGGGGTGCGGGTGGGATGTGTGTGTTTTTTGGGCGGTGTGTGTGTGTGTGTGTGTGTGTTTTTGTTTTCGGTGCTCAACAATTGCAAGCGTTTCTCCACAAAGCCACTGGACTTTTAAATGAGGTGCTGATGTTTACAGCCCGAAAGTCCAGCTGGCCTTGGTTCGAACATGGAGAAATTGGACTTTGACGCTGCTACTGTTGGCAAAGAAAAGTGCTCTTGAAGTGCTTCATCATTTGGTGGCACAGGGTCACTGGTTTGTGGGCCTGTAGCCATGGTCCTGGAAACTCAGCCGATACGTGTTTGCTAGGTGGACTCGCGGTCCCCGTTTCAGAGATGCCCTTTGTGGGGACATCGTAGCATCGTATCGGGTGGTTTTGATCTATGGGCCAAGCTCAGCGGTTCCTCGATCCACGCCGAAGCGCTTTTTATTGATTTGACCTTGTGTTTTGGTGCTGCCGCCGATGAAGGTCAAAGTATCCAGCTATAACAAAGATTTGGGGGGCCCCTGAGTTTGTCTCACTTCCTGAGTTCCTGGACTTTATGCTTTGTTTGGGAAGACCTCATGGTAGTTGTAAAAAGAAAGCTTGGCGTGTTTTTGGGCCGTCCACTCGGGAAGTGAGTTGCGCAGCTTCTCCAGCTTTGACATAGATTGGGAGGATGACGCATGTCGAAGCTCATGGGATTTTTATCGCTGACCAACTTTCCACAGACCTACCCGGCTGAGGGCGCCTCTGACTGCCAGAAGGGTTCCACTGCCCCTAAACCACAAGGGAAGCTGAATATACCCTCCCATGGATCCTGACAGTAGAACCCCTGGAAGACACATTTTGCCTCTCAAGACCTTCTGGTCACCGGATTCCGTGTTAGTGGGAAGGCGGGTACCCACTACACATTGGTGTGAGGGCTATATTCATTGTTGTTGTTGTTTTTGTCTTGAGGGGAACCCTTTTCAGCTTGCTTTGTCTTCAAAACCAAGGAGCATGACCCAAAGAAAACGGTCCAAAGTTATATTTGGGTATGGGTCAAGACTAACCCAGGAATTGGACCTTTTTGGTTTTAGTCCGGGTGCCTATTTTTGAGCCACACCCATTTTGACGCCAACGTCACGCCGCAGCTTGCCGTTTTTGCCTCAGGTGGAGCGCTGCTATAGCTCCCCGCCGAGCGGCGACCTGCTGCGCTGCGGCGCAGTGGTCGAGGCATATGCCCCCCGGCGAGAGCGAGAAGAGGAACCTCGGCCATTTGGGTGCGCCGTCTTTTGTGAGTTGGTTTTTAACACACCTTTTTTGGGAGTTGGGACCCTTATTTATGTTCCTTTTTGTGGTTTCAATAGGGGAGCCAGACGACAAAACGCCTTTTTGTTTTGGGGGTGCCCCAAACAACACACACACACACACACACCCAGCTGCCTTTGAAAGAAACACAAGTTCTGGCTTCAGCCTTGGCCTGCGCATCGCGAGCTGAAGCTCCTGCAAGCTCCCAGGTGAGATGCGCGAAAGCTTAGTGACGGCTGCCGGCCGGCGCGCGGGGTGTTTTTTTCTTCTCCGCTGTAGTTGCGCTCGCCAAACGCCCGGCTGGGAAATTGAATAAAGAACAAAGCTTGGAAATGTTGACGTATGTTGACGTATGTGTTGTTTCTGTTATTGTTACGCATAATTAGACGTAGGCACAACATCTGTTGACAAGTGATTTGTCTCATCGGGGCCGACTTTTGAGGGTTCGGTTCGATGCCCAGATCGGCCATGCGGCCATGCCATGGTTGCTCTCCCCTGTTGCCATGTGCGATCCTTCTTGGCTCATTGATATTGATATACCGATATACCCGTTTTTTTGCGGAGAGCATCCCTGTACGCTTCCATCGGCAGGGCTGCTGCGCTTACCAGGCGAGAACTAATCTTGTGATGCTGGCAGCCTTTGCGAGGCACCCTCACAGCGACTCGCACCCAGCTAGACACACCGGTGGACGCGTGCTTTATGCGACGCAATGTCGAATTGTTCGCGAGTCACACGAATTTCAATCTATCACCCACACTTCATGGCCTTGGATAGCACAAGTTGTGATGCCCATCCCAGAGAGCGGGCTATTCGGATGTCGTGCCACAAGGCAGAAGAGTCGCCCAGCATCACACGCGCAAGCTTTGCCGCTTTGCCACAGGAATTTTCAAAAGTAGAAGGCTGCTCTGAAAGTGGTGCGATGTAGTGTGGGTGGCAGTGACACCCAGTCGTGCGGAGCCGAAGCGCGTATAAAGAATCAGGCTCCGCAATTTCGTGTTTGGTTGCCTTGTGGTACTGCTGGATATTGAGCAATGTGCCACGCTCGAACGGCCCTGAAGTTGTAGTAGAGCCTTTTTGGGTGCACTGGGAGACATTGGTCTTTCAGCAACACGGTTTGCTAGTGGTTGCCTTTGTGTGTGTGTGTGTCTGTGTGTTTGTGGAGTGTGACCGAGTCTTGCTTGATTTCGATTTTGCTTGGCTCGATGTGGTTTACGTGTGCATTGATGAATACCTTGAACCGGAAGGATCCGACTGAGCCAGCACTACGGATAATACCCTGTGATCCCTTGTGCTCAGGGTCAAGAAGACTGCAGACAAGTTGAATTCAGTGATTTCATGTAGCCAGATTAAATGCTGCAGCTGTGTAAGTATCGTGGACTAAACAGCTGAGACTTCTAACATGCTAGCAAGTTGGCATGCGCATCTTGCCCAGTATGGTAGGCTACCTGGAGATACTTGGAGGCTATTTCCGAATAGTTTTGGCACACTCGATTGCACTTGAGCTGTCATGACTGGCACATGCCTTCAGCAGGATAGCTGTTTCGTTGGGCCAGGATCCTCGCAAGACTTGGGCACTCAAGATATGCCGCCAGGTCGCATGCGTGGTAGATCTCAAAATTGGGGACCGCCTTAGTTTTGTTCGGTTTGACATCCTTGTTCAAGAACATCAAGCGGGACCTAATTTTGAGACACCCGCATGTCTCATTCGCGCGAGCTTTCGAGTGGCCATGGCCCGTGACCGTGCCGACGAGCGGGCAGGCAAGGGGCGTACCTTTGCCACTCTTGTGCCTCAAATGGGTATGGGTTAAAATTAAAACCACGGGACCACAGGTTTTAGTCCTTGTTTCCATTTACCAGGTGCCATTTCGGGTACCTCTGTTTGACCCGCTGCCAAATCATGTCGGCAGGGTTTGTTGAAGATCTACATCATTGCTTGCTGACTGGCAGGATGCCTTTTCAAAACGGGTTCCCATGAATGTTTGCAACAAAGACAGCCATGCCAACATCAAGTTCACAACGAGGTTGTCCTTTTGTTCATCGAGAGAGGGAACTACTTCATGAAGGAGATTCTGCCGATGTCGGGATTTTAGGGTTTTATTCCGCTTCCGCTTCCAGGAATGTGGAGAGAATAGCAGCATCCCAAGGGACGCTTGAGTACTTGGATGCCGGGCTACTTGTTTACCCGGCAGCTCCAAATTATTGCTGCTGAGCCGGGCAGCAGCACAGGAAAGAATGACACTAGGCCCGCTGTTGTCGTTTGTTTGGCATGCTACGTGTTGCGTAAGCTTCTGTTTGTGCTTTTTGCAATTAGCAGCACAGAGACCTCGCCTGAACTTGCCCTGACCCACTCTGCCCGAAATCTTTGCTAAAACTGTGACATGATCGGCGCCGCGAGCCAAACCCGCAGGTGACTCTCTGGACGCTGTGATTTCACGCTTTCATGCAGGCGGGCCAAGGATCCGAAGGATTCGTCAACCAGTGACCTTTCGCTCTTGATCACGTTCAATGGATTCATGACGTCTTTACACGCTGAGGGATCAAGGTAGACGCGCTCGAAGTGCGTGGCTTAGTGCTTCGCCTCCTCGGCGTCACCCGCAGTGAAAAGAGCGCCAGGTGAAGACTTCCGTCGCAGTGCCAGGACTGTCGGGACCAGCGAGGGCTGTGGGTGAATGCAAAGGACCCTGATAGGGGCGGGGGCCCTTTCAAAGGACTGCATGCCAGCTTGCCACATTGTTTTCCGGGCGCGTATTCGCCTAGGTTCCTCTTTTGGATCGGGCAGCCCCCCCGCTTTTGGATCGCTTGTGCACGTCAAGGTCTTGAGTTGTCATGAGGCCATGGGCATTTTGCAACACGTTGTTTGCTTTGGGGAGGCGAAATGCAAAAGTTGGGATGGGAGGTCTCAGTGGGGTCGAGCGCCTTCGATTGCGCGCAGAGAGGCACTGCAGTTGGCGCATGCACAGACACAAAACCCATCAGCTCAAAGAACTGCTGGTTTCACCCATACCCCTAAAATGGTGGCTTTTCCTTTGGTTTCCCAGCGAAACCAACTAAAAAAGAGCACCCTCAGAAAATGACACACCCATATATGCTGGGTTCATGGACTGCGGATGGGCACTTCCAAAGCATGAGCAACAGCCTTCATTGTGATCCCCAAGAAGGATTCTGACGTCTACAAGCAGAATTGTTCAACAAGGTCCAGACACAGCGGGATCTGTGCCAATTTGCACAAATGCAGAACTACCATAGCTCCCAATGTACCCATCCGGAAAAGCGGGACTGAGCTTCAAGCATGCACTTTGTTGATGACGTGATGGGACGGGGGGTCCTCACAAAGACCGCGTGCTGCGTGAGTGAACTGAACCAAACAATGATATGGAGGTGGTCAAGAGCACAGCAGCCCCCTCCCAATAACTGCACAGCACGGGCTGCATTGATGACGAGCAAATGTGAATGTGGGTCCTGGCGCAAAACATGCGACGCGTGGCTGAAGCAGCGGACCATTGTAAAGCGTACGCGATGCATCGATCGATCGGGCAAGCACGACAAGGCGGCCGCGCCACCCATAAATAGACAGCAAGGGGCTCAGAAATAGGTACCCAAAATGGAACCCTGGTAAAAAAAGAAAAATGGACAAACATTTGCGGTCCCCTGGTGGTTTAATTTTGACCCATACCCACATAGCATGGGCTGTGTCCAGGAAGAACATGAATTGTGAAGGTGGTGTGTCATCATCCAGAACATTTGCTGTGTCGGCGAGTTGTATTGAAGCATGTTTAGAGGAAACATAGACGGGAGCTATCGATCCGCGAAGCGACCAGCGCACCCGCAAACTGTCCACCTTGGTTGACAGGGAAGCCAAAACGAAAGCAACAATCTTCAAATTTGGGGTCCCCATAAGTTCCCTATGACACATCCCCCTGCTATGGCTCTGCACCCGCAGACTGTTGGCAAGGCACGGTCGCGACATGCAAATCCCATGAACATCTTGCGGGACATTGGTATTTTGCAGCCCCATGATGAAATCACTCGCGCCCTCCCCCCCAAAAATGAATAAATCAAGACCAACAAATACCACAAAAGGCCTGTTGGAGAACTCGCTGAACTTCCTTGGACCTAGCTTGTAGGTTGGGGGATTGACAAGGAACAAGTTTGGATTGTGCGCCGGCCTCGGATCGCCAGTCACTGAACTGGCTCGATAGACCAAGGGCTCAGTTCGTCCAAGTTTTTGAATGTCACTGCGCATTTCGCCTCCTTGCCCCAAAGGCTTGTTTGGCTTAGTATTGGCTATTCTAAAAGTAGTATTCCCAGATTTAGGGTTTTCAGAAGCGATGAACCCCTCTTGGGTTGTTCACCAGTCGATCCGAAAGGGCGACCATGACCTCCGGCTTGTCAAGCCGATCTGGAGGCCAGTTGTTTGGCGCTTGGGGGTTTGGCTGGCTTGGCTGGGGCCGGAATCTGAACCAAATGTATGACATGGTTGTTGTTGGGAACCATTTTACATTGTGGTTTAGTGGTTGAAATCCAACCACTCAACTGCTAAAAATTGAGAATTGATGCTCCCCAAACCCAACGTCCACCAAGTTGAAGTTCTGCGTCAAAAACCAACAACTCGTCTCACTGATCCTGATGGCTCTTAGCTCACTTGAGCCACATGCTCAAAGCCGATTCGGGGATTGATGATCCGGTTAGGGATAATCCCCTCGCCATAAATAGCTGCGGATATCCGGCTTCTTAATTCTTAAGCATGGTTCTGAGTAGATCATTTTGATACCGGGTTTTGATCATGACTCACTTGCGTCGAGGAGGACATTCAGTTTCTCCCGAGCTCAGATTGCGTGAGGCCATGCACGTGCGAGCAGAACATCATTTCGCCGCAACACTCAAATGTTTTGACATGACAACAATTTGCCCTCCCATCCGCAAACGTGGCACCTGACATTTCGAGGTCCTGGAAGACCTACTTTCCTTTGGACGGGACCATTTCCCTGATCCGGGTGTGTGCTTCAAACACTCAATATCAGCGTTCTTTGAGGTTGCAAGAAAATGATGCGAAGATGAGCGAATGTCACACTTGGTCATGCCCAATCCATGTCGGCCAGTTGCTTTTTGATCGAGAGAGACAGATGCACTGCTGGTGCCAGTGGCCAGATGAGAGTACTCAGCTACATTTGGCACATTTTGGAGAGTCCCCGGTGTGTTGTCATTGAACATGTGTTTAGCCTTGCTTGCCGCAGGCTATCAGGTCCCGTGCAAATTAAGCTGGATTGAGTTGGGGCGCCTGGGAGAGGTCAAGACCCAGATCTGGCTTTCATTTGGTGGAACCAGACAGCATGTTGCAGTTACTCGCACCATGAGTTGCATCTTCAACGCAGTACATGATAGAGGCGCGAGCTTCTGCAGAAATGATGGTGTAGTGCTTGGATTGCTAACAATTGCAACATGTAACACTTGAGCTGCTGCGAACATCTAGGGGAAAGCTTGCACCAAGGTAAGGTGGCTTGGCAGTCTGAAGCTTTGTGAACACTGCCCCAAGCACTTGTGCAAGAAGTCCCACTGTTGTCCTGACAGTTTAGCAATTTAGCATGAAAGCTGTTGGAAGTTCTTTTGGGACACAATATTGTCTCGAGCCTTTTGCTTCCTCTTGCCTCAATCATCAAGCTCACCACAGACATCGCGCGTTGCCATCCTGGATCCCAGCTGCCAATTTTCTAGCTGCTTCAGTGCGTCCCTGTGACGGGAACGCTCTTGCAGCGCTCAGGCTGGGCGTGATTCTGCCAGGAAGATTCGAAGAGCGGGTGCCGTTAAATACTTGTTTCCAGAGAGAGAGAGAGAGAGAGAGAGAGAGAGAGAGAGAGAAAAAAAAAAGCAAGAGAGAGAGAGAGAGAGAGACCAGACCGAGAGAGACAGAGGGAAAGAGAGAGAGAGAGAGAGGGGGAGTTGAGTAGGGAACAGGGTTTGACCAATCCGCAAAGGGGTTGGCGAGCCAGCATGGTGAATTCCCCGTTGCACTGCTGCTTGACGGTTGCACACTCTTCCAAAGCCAAAATCAACTGGTATTCTTCCAGGGTAGCCATACAGTGCAGGTGACCAGGCGATAGTGAGCTGCAAACATTTTGCAGAATCGAACAGCATCAGGCCAATGGATCGGGGCGTGCTAGTTGGATGTTCTGCAATTCTGCAACTGCCACGCTTTTTTCAAATGAGTTTTCTTTGTGCAAGGTGACGAACATGGCACGCAGGTCATATTTTTGGGGTTCCGTTGCAGCATTTTGTAGGCATGATTCTTCATAATGAGACAAGTTCGGGGTTGGCATAGTCTCACCTGCAGCACGGGTACTTTCGGGAGCGGCAGGAAAAAGAGCTTCACTGTGCATTGGCTGAAGTGATGCGGCCTCTTGCCTCTTTTTTTTTTTTAAAGCTGTTGTATGTCTTGAAATGAGAGGCCTCTCAAACGAAACGAGACAAAGAAAACAACTACATCCAGTACCCTCCTGCCCACAAAAATGGAACCTCAAAAGAGCCCCTTTCCACGCGTGGTTTGTTTTTGAGGAGACCTCTCAGGTTGTGTTTTTGTGGGCATGCGTTTGGGGGGGGTTCTTCTGTTGACCCCAACAACGTGCCTTTTAACCCCGTTTCATGCTTTCTTGTAGGAAGGCACGCAAACTTAGGAATCCCTCGTAAATTGGACACCCCGCTATTAATTTATTAGTTCAAGGTCAATGTGCCCTGGAATTGAAGCATCGACAAAACCACACCCATGTTCTTTCTTGATGCGTCCAACACGTGCGTGTGCGTGTGTGTGTGTCTGTGTCTCTGTGTCTCTGTGCGTGTCTCAGTGTGTGTCTTTGTGTCTGTGCGTGGGTGGGTGTCTCACTTCCTGAGTTTATGAACTTTAAACTTGTTAGGAGGACCATTTTAGTGGTACAGAAAAAGTTCGGACCTTTTTGGGGCCATCCACTCAGCCAGTGAGGTGTCGTTTCTGATGGTTCGCCTTTCGCCCAACGGAAAAACGGCCCCTGGTTGCCGTGGCCTGTGCAAGGAGTCCCATGGCTCGCAGCCTGGCACGAATATGTGTGCATACATATATATATATATATATATGTATATTATATATATATATATGGTATATATGATATATATGTATATATACACTGTTATATGACATATGTGTATGTATATATATATATCATATATATATATATTTACATTTTAAGATTTGGATCCCCTTGAAGATGCCACTTGTTCTTTTGTGGTTCCTTTCACACACCATGTTCAGGGTCTCAGCCTGTCATGAGATTGTCAGTGATTCAGTATTCATCCTTGGCGTAGCTTGCCTTTGGGTCAGCTAGCGCGAAATTTGCAGGCAACATACCCAACATGTGAAGTTTCGTAGTCTTCCACGGCTGTGACTTCTCCGGTACCTACGACTCAACTTCACGTGTTCGACTGACAGTCCAGAGACCCGATGCACGCACCGCATTGTGTACACATAGCACATTGGGGTTGCCTGGGAGACTCTGCCGCGACATGTTGGCAGACGCTGTGCCTTGATTTTCCTTTGGAATGCATGTTTTTTCAGTTGGATGTCCTGCACTGCTGCACTACTTCGCGGCTAGTTTCATTCGCTTTTGCTAAAAGGGATCTTTGGAAGCACATGGGCACACGCCAGCCAGTGGCTCGCTCGCTTCGATAGGTACGTCCTTGGTGCTCGCCTTCGTGGCGGCAAGCTCAGCTTCTGCCATTGAGTCTGAGGCTTCCAAATGCCATGGGTCATCCACCTGGCCTCAAGAACTCTTGAGATGCTGATTCTGAGGCTGGCACGGCCAGTGGAAACCCTGACTTCGCATGGACTGGCGACTGCACTAGCACGTTCAGTGTCTTGGACATCAGACTGGCGGCTTCCTGAGGATGACTCTGGACTCCGGAAGCCACAGGGCACATTCAGCCAATAGGATTGGACAGGCAGCTCTGAACAGGTAAACTGCATGTCGCTGTTAGTTGGGCAATTGATGAGCTTCCTCTAAGCCTGCTGTTGGGTGATCCAGTTGGGGCACTTCTGCGCATATCCAGGACACTTATTAGTCAATTGAAGACCAGCTGGTTTGCACCCCGGCATCTTTGGCCTGGCGACCCACCTTTGACTCCTGTCAGCTTCATGCTAATAACTAATATGTACTTGTGCTCAGAACTGGTTCAGATGCGTACAGATGAACTTTGCATTGTTTTGGTTGCTCGGTGGCTTGTTTCAGCTACTATGATTGCTGTCCTTGTTAGTGCAAAAGGAGGCAGGTCTTCTTTTTGTACCGCGGTTTGAATAAATGCTCGTTTTGGGGGAAGCCCTGCGCAAACCCTCTGCGCGAACCAGTTTGCCCAGTCTTCCGCGGCCCGTGGCCTCAGGACGCCCGGAGAAGTTCCCGCAGGACAACGATCCCCAGTACTACAACGGGCTGACCATCAACAGGACCTGGGCCCTTTGGGCTTTGGGCCTTTCCGAGTTTTGGGCGCGCTTTGATGGGGCCTTTGCTTTGGGGGCCTTTGGGGGGGCCTTTGGGCTGGGGGGGCCTTTTCGAGTTGTTTTCTTGGGACTGGAGCCATGGGCTCAATGGCCAAAGAATCAAGGCTCCAGGACCTTGGTGGGTTTTTGGGGGCCTTTTCGAGTTTTTCAAGGGACACTGGAGCCATGGCCAATGAATCGAGGCTCCAGCTAGAGGGCTAGGCCAGTCAGCTGCGGAGTTGAAACAAAGACTGAATGTGTGTGTGTACGGTGCCCCTGAATGAAGGACTTCAAGTGCTTATGATGCAAGCCTTCTGAGCCAATCTGAATGACCCCGTTTGAGACCCCAGAAGCAATCTGCGGTGCTATTGAGCCCATTGTGTTTTACTATGTTTTCCAGGCAGTCCAAAGGCCCACCTCGACCCTATTACTTTCAATTAAACCAGTACAACATACTAAACCAACAATTCTGAGCTCCTGACAGCCATTAGGGGCACTTTCAGCACTCACTTTTTGGGCCGACGAGAAGGGTGCTGATGCACCCTGACCCGCCGTGCCTGCCTTGCTCTTCTGGAAAGTCACCTCTCAATATTGAAAAGTGAAAACGACACGCCCCCGGATTTTGTTTATTAAAACGGCGAATTCCTACCCCTCGAGTGGACGGGAGCACATTTCTCAGTGTCTCAGTGGAAAAAGATAGTAAACATTTCCCAAACAACACATTTGCTTATAGGGGAGGGGGGGGAGATTCAATAATAGTGTCAAGGGGTTCGACTCGACGGTACAGATTTCTGGGATTGGTTGCCTGGTGCAGTAGGCAAGGATATGTCTTTGTGGGAAGTGATCATGATATCTCGAACGGCAAGGTATTGTCAGGGCATGGAACCTGCACCCAGGATATAGTAGCGCTGTTGCTGGCTCAAGACATACCGACCACAACTCGATAGCTCCCAACCATCCGGTTCATCCGCTTCTTAGCTTTTAGTGGTTGGGTTTCCGAATTTAAGCCACTGGAAGTTAGTCACTTTTAGCAGGGGATCAGAAAGCAAAGATCCCAGATAACCCGGTGACCACTGGCCGATAGTTGTTTTCTTGTGGTTTTTGATGAGCGACAAGTATACTGGTCCCAATGAATCAGTCCAGCTGTTTGCTGGTCGTTGACGCTCGAATCGTGGCAAATTGGCTTCCAGAATGCAATGCCTCGATTACTGGCAGCATGTCAGATTGTGGCAGGGACCCTTGATGCACCAGAGGAATCTGGCAATATGTCCAGCTGGAATGGTCACCTAAGATTCAACAAAGAAATACGATAGATGTGGGTGTTGATCAATACTCCTGGCCCCAAAATGACCCTGGATAACTTCCCCATTTAGTGGTGAAAGTCATCATCTTTTTTGGTGGTTTCCCCAATGGTCACCCCATGTAAAGGACCTTTTGATCAACCCCCATGTGTTTCGTTCTTCCGTCACATCTGACAGGACATGCTTTAAGGACGAGGAGAACCACAAGCGTTGCCCAGTCTGGCTTAGTGTCCAAAAGGGCCGATGGGAGTCTCTAGGATGCGGAGGAATTTGTTGTAACGGTCGTAAGCTCGTGAGTGCGGAGGGTGGGGATTGCTCGAAGCGAAGTAATTTGTTTGTTTGTTTGTTTGTTTGTTTGTTTGTTTGGCTTTCTTCTTTCTGTCTTTCTTTCTTTCTTTCTTTCTTTCTTTCTTTCTTTCTTTTTTTTTCTTCGTGCGAGTTTGTGTTTGTGTTTATGTGTGTGTGTGTGTGTCCAACCCTGTCACTAAGGGCCTCTCGTGTTTTTTGCCGCAGCGGTCTGGAATGGCTGCACCAGGCTGCTTAATGCGCCAGGCGCATTTACCATTTGAACTAGCGCTTTTCACGCGCCAGACCAATGCCCAATCTGGGGCAAACGGGTAGATTAGCTAGCCTGCGCAATTTTTCCAATCAGACGAAGCATGACACGCAGGGGGCCAGAGCCCGGCTCAGGGGACTCTGGCCAACGAAGACGCCCCTGAGCCGGGGTGAAAACGTACCTGCTTGTCACGGACAGGCATGGGCGCAGTTGACGCAGCTTGCTGTCCCATTTGAACTTTTTGGCGCTGTTTGCGTTTAGAGCCCCTTTGCTACAAACCTTGCTCCGATTAATTCAGTTTCATTACTCCGATGTCTCACCATTTTCCCGTTTAGCCATTGCGGCTTATGATCCTGTACCCTCGACTGTAACTAGATCAACAAGCCACGAGCACACGCATAGGAGAGCCGAAGCATAAATCAAAGAGGGGGGATTACCACAAGTGTGACTCCAGGAGGTTAGTTCGTTCATCGGGCCTCCTGCGCCAGGGTTGCCTGGTGATATCTTTGAGCCCTGTACGGCTCGCGAGTGTTGATGAAGCCCCCGATCGGGCTACAGCAGATTGGACTCTTGGCCTGATCGCCACGACAAGACATGGGTCTGCCATCGCCCGCGTAGCTGATGAAAATTGAGGGCTGATCCCCTCGCAAAGCCTACGGCCGCACAGCCCCACCTTTGACTTATCACGTCCCAGAGACGTAAGCATGAATTGCGGTGTCGCCCGCCTGATGACTAACATCCCCCCTCGTGACTCCATTTGACATTGGTTTTTTCTGACGACTGTCTCAATCTGAATTTGAAGTTGCCTGTGACTCAGCTTTTCCAGCGGCTCAAGTGCTTCCCACCTTCGGACTTGGTGCTATGTCCAATTGGTGGAACAACCCTAACTGGAGCGCGGCAGATTGGGGTTCCAATGCGAGACCCAACTCCCACACATGGAAATCTCAAGAGTGGAAGGAACGTGATTGGCAACAGTCATGCTGGCCCAATCAGAGCCAGCCCCGACCGAGTTTTTCCGAACCCAGCCGCCCGCTAGTTCCGGTTTCCCCGGCAGTGAAACTGCCCTCGACTTTTGTCAGCAATGACGAATTTCTCGATACGACAGCAATCAGCGGATTTCAGTATCCGCGCACCATTCAACCCACAGAGTGGTCGCGCCGTACCGGCCTCGCGGGACGCCCCATCGAAGGTGTCAAAGCGTATGAGTTGTGTCACCGCGGGGTAGGTGAGTTCTCCCTTCGCATGTTGGCCAACGGACGTTTCCAAGGTCTTGTGTGGACCCGCAATTTGATGGAAACGGTGTTTGTCACAGCCCTGCTGCGGAAAATTCGGGAGGGCCACGTCAATATAGACGATGCAGCCCGCGCTTGCTTCGGAGCAAATCCACCCGACAAACACCGGGATTCTGCAGCGTTTATGGCACCCTTGACCGAAGAGCTGTTCCAAGTTTTGAAGCAGAAGGCCCCGCCCGTTTCCCCCGAAGCCGAAGACGAGCTTCACAGGGCCAAAGCCAAATTGGCGGCAGCAGGCCTCAGCCTCACTCCCACTAAGAGGCAACCCGAAGGGAACCCCGATGTACCCTCCTCCAGTGCTCGCTCTGCGAAGCGAGCGAAAACGGATGTTGATCCCACTAATGCTGTTCCTCCGGCGCATGAAAATCCGGATGTAGCCAAGCTACTGCAGGACCCTCCCGTTCGGCAAATCTTGACTCAGCCCAAAGGCGGAGGGGATGAAGACGTCGTTGCCTGGCTTGACGCCTACAAGCCGATGTTTAAAGGCAACTGGCGCCAATTCAAAAAGCATCTCCAGACAGTGCAAGACCTTTTGAAGAAGCACTGCAGCCGCGCCGAACTCGTAGAAGCAGCTATCAAGTTTGGACTGGACCAGAAAATGGCTTCCAAGCTCAACATTCGGAATCTTTCAGCAGTCATCCACGCCGCTCAATATGTGGCAGCCTGACTAGCTGTGTTGACGGAGAAGTTACCCCTCAATCGCCGGTATACCGTTTTTCAAGACACCTTGGAGCTAGGTGCAGCCTGCACGTTTTTTAAACACCACTGTGCAGCCGTCATCAAGGCACCCATTGTTTGGGCTCAAGGACTACTTCATTTATGCCTTATTTTTTATCACCAGTCCCAGAACAGCCGCGTCGGCAGTTCGTCTTTTGGCCACACCATGCAACTCCGTTTTCAGTCGTTGGGAGTCAACCCCATGACTTACACGTGGCCGTGGTTTCAATCCCCCAACGCAGTGTACGTCAAGCTCGAGGTTGATTGGCGCCTTTTTAAGAACAATGAAATATACCGGCAGCCATCCCCGAAGCTTTACATCGGATCTACTTCCATTTCTGCGTCCTTGCGCGAAAGCAATCGTATGTCCGTGTTTAACAAACTGAATCGGAATGAAGAAGCACAGGCAGAACTTGCCATCCGATATTGGCAATCACAAGGCAATTTTGAGCGCTTTTCCATCATAGTGCTTGCCACGTTTCACTCTTATCGAGCCGCTTGGATCTCCGAGCATTGTTTCATTGATGCTTGGCAACCCACTTTAAATTACCCATTCATTCTGACACGTTTGAAACGCACTGCGCTAGGGTTCCGACCCACAAAGAAAAGGAGACGCCTGACTGAATTTTCAACACATGGTCTCCGGTTATGGCGCAAACTTAGGAAGCGACTTTTTTATTCCAGCCAACCCGCTGCCTTCTCAATACGAAGAAAGCAAGCGTGGGAAATCTTGTTTGATGTAGCTAGCCACACACTTGCTAGCTTCCGTGCCTGTACAGTACTTCGGTCCTCTCGGTATGTCAATGATGAAGTGTACGCAGTCATCAGGCTTAGCCTGACTCTGGAAGAGCCTTTACGCTCTCGCACCCGGCAACTGCTGAAACAAGTTGCCAATTATAGGCAGATGACCTGGCCTTCCAATGCTGGAACCCTTTCTCTTCAGCCCATGGCTCACCAATCCTTTTCTCGAGAAATTCGGGAGTGGCTGAAAAGTCAGATCCGCCGTTACAGACACATTTTGGTGCCTTTTCACTTGCCCAGTACTCAAATTCGAGAAGCGCCCCACCGTTCCCTTCTCAAATGTTTGCATAACACGTCAGCGTGGGATGAATGGCTCTGCTGGCAGTCCCTTGCTGATCTACCATGCTGCTGTGATGGATCTATTTTCGCTGACGCGACCTGTATGATCGACGGACACATTGCCTGTGGTCTTGAACAACTAGCCCTCCATCATCCTTGGATGGAATGGATCGGCAACTGTAGCGCCACCTCCACGCTATTCCCAGGCAAAACACACCTTTTTCGTCGCAACCTGCTCGTTTTTTCCAAGTGGCGGAAGAAACAATCCTTGCCACCGAGCGTTGAGACGGAATTTGAACAGCTACTTCTTCAACAGTGGAAGCTTCACTACGAATCTCTCATTTTTGAGCCCCGACTGACTTGGCAACACGTCCAAAAGACGCGCAATTTGCTTGACTTTCGGGTGGTGATTCACAATGAAGACCACCACAATTCACATTTGATGATTTACTGCCCGCGATTCTATTATGAGTCAGTATTCCGCACATGGGACGACCCCGATGTTTTCCAACCACTGGAAGGATCCCCCGAGGAGTGGCAGCGCTGGGTCACGTATCAAGTCCCATCCTCCCTCGCCACGCGGTACCACTGGGGCTTCACGTGGGGAGCTCAGCTCCCCCGTGGGTTTGTTTTCTTGAAGCGGAAGAAACGCTTCAAGAAGGGCCGCACGATAATATCCTACAGCAACTCTTTAATGAAGAAGCTCCTCAAAGCGGCATCTCAGGTCATTTCTTTGCTTCTTCAAACCGTTTGGGTTGACGGACTTGGAATGTACAGTCTTCCTCGTTTATGGCAGGAACTACATCAATTTCTGCGGACTACGCATCCTTCTGTGCACCTTTTCGAGGCAAACGATGACCTTATTGGGTTCTTTAATTCTGTTCCGAGGGCAGCAGACATCCTGCAAGCACTTCGCCAACTTCTTGCAGATTATGGCGCAACTCACGAATTTCTGCACGTCAGCACGACTCTCTCCCGGACCGCTAAACATGACAAAGCTCTGCCAGGCAAGCCCCGAGGCGGCTCCAACGCCCACGCAAAGAGCGTGCGTTTGAGCGACGTCCCCAAGATCGTTGAACTGTCTTTTGAGCTTGGGATATTTCAAACAGCAGGCCGAGTTTACAGGCAAATCCGAGGGACCTGTATAGGAAACCAGATAAGCCCTGTCCTTTCCAGCTTGCCAGTCATTCTTAAAGAACGAACCTGGCTTAAGTCTTGGCACACCCAGGGCTTTTTTCAGAAGTTTCTTCAAGAGACCCGTCAAGTTTTGTTGTTCCGCTATGCGGACAACCGGTTAATCTTGGCCAGTCATGAAGCTATGTCTCACCCTGTCATGAAAGAATTTCTGCAGCCGTCCTTTTATGGAGGGTCTATAGAACTTGAATCCGTGCAGGATCACAAATGGCTTGGATTCCAGATTTGTGCCCATGATCGCTCAGCCATGTTCGTTTTGCCGGATAAGCCGTGGATGATCAAACATCCGCAGAGCGCCGGGTCTTGGAGACTTATGCTTAGTAGCTACAACTCCCGAAAAGCATTAATTCGCAAATATGCCTGGCCGCCAGCAGCCAAGGCTTCCCAGTTGCATGCGCTCCGTCAACTGTATATAGACAAGGGGTATCCGTCCGCTCTTTTGCTTTAACCAGATGCTTGCAACATGCCGACCAAACCAGTGCTTCGCGTGAATTAGGCGAGGTCTGTGTCGAGAACAATTCTGTGCCGGCATCGTTGAAAGGCAACCATATATTTCTGATGATCTTGGTTTCACACCTGCGCATTCCGTTCCGTGCCAACATAATCTGGAGACCTCTTGCCTCTCTGATCTTTTGCTCTCTGGAGTCTTTTGGCCCGAGACCTGGTGTTCCTAGGCCGTGTATCTAAGCACACGGAATCCCGCCATGACAACCTATGTGTTTCAGTTCTTTGCAGATAGCAGAGCTACAGCGAATTCCTCGCCAGCTCAGCAGTGGTCACTAATTCGTCCTGCATGCCACGAGCCAAGCCTTCTTACCGTGCACGCGCCCGATCCGAATAGGCCTTCCCACCGTGTCTTGGAAGCGCCGCCAGGATTTTTTGACCCCCCCGAGCAGCAGTCTCAACCTGATGCTCGTCAGGACAGACCGCAGACTCGTCAACGGGACAAATCACGATCCCGTCGACGTTCCCGTTCCCGGAATCAAGTGCGCAAGCGCAGAGATCGAACCTCTCGCGAGCGCAGGGGTAGGGGTCGGCGTGACGATCGCCACGCCAAGCGCCACAGAAAGCGTTCCAGGCAAGGCAGGTGTCGGAGTCGAAGCCTCCCTCGCCAACCAACGCTGCCGCCAAACACCCCGGAACCCTCTGGGCACCCTGGGCACCCTAGGCACCCTGGGCACCCTGCGACCCCTCATCAAGCTGCAGCGCGAAATGATTTACTTGCATTTCCTCCCGGGCGGTTTGATGTCCCACAGCGACCACATCCCGCGCCGATCCAATCTCACACGCCATGGCTTACTAGCAGGGGTCAGCCGCCTCAGTCGATTTTTTTCAAAAACCGACCGGCTCAGCCTCCGGCATCTGGTTCCAAGACTAGTGCCCTAGGCTACGGACCTCTTTACCACCATGCTCCACATAGAGCAACCCCGCTAGTCACTGCAAATGATAAGAGACCGCGCACACCCGAAAGAAAGACGGCTGCTCAAAACCGGCAGCTGCTACGGGCGCCAAAACTAAAAGGTGCCGAACGCATTGTTCCACACTTGACGGCGGGACACGGCTGAAAGGTGTCACATTAGCTTGAACCCAGGCCTTTCGGCGCTGGTGTTCCACGACGTCTTGAATCGTCAACGGGAACAGCCAGTGCGGAGAGAGCATGTTATCTGCCTGTCGTCGAAGAATGCGTTGAAGCCAGTCTTGGACTGTCTGATCAACGAACGTCTGGCCAGGCACAATGAGACCACTCGCGGTGAAATTCCCAGAGGACCCGGTCAATGGTGTTCCGATCTCAACCGTGCATGTTTTGGCCAGCGCGATCATTGCTTCGGAAATGCCGTACACCCAGATTTTTAACCAGCGTGCGGTAGCAGCTACAGCCACTACCGGCACCGCTGTTTGGCTGTACCCGTCCCAAGCTTTTCCCGGAGTCAATCAAGACCGTGTAGCTGGCGAGTATTCCATGCGGTTTGTTCATTTTTCTTCTCAGCTAGGCCTAGCCGGGATATTTCGCGCCGGCATCATCATGCCAACTTCGGCTGAAACCTTAGCGCTTGACTCTGAAAATGAGTCCCAGGTCGGCAGGAAATGCCCATTAGGTTTTTTCTGTAGAGCTTCGACCGAGTGCTACCATGAGCGGAGTATCCTTGACTTTTTGCTTGCGTGCTCGGAGCACCCCAAAAACACCACCAATGTGGGAGTAACGGGGACTGTGTCCGGCACTCATTACAAGTTCAACCGAGGGGATACCTGGAAGGAACAAGCTCTTGCCTATTCTTACCCCGCAGTGCGTAGTGGCAGCAAAGACAAACGATGGTGTGTGCGCAGCGATTTGGCTGCCATCGACGGAGTGTTCCTAGTGCAAGATCACTCAGACAACTGGGGCACCAAGTGGTTGCCCCAGCCACTGCGCCCATCAGTTGCCATACAATCCTGACTAATCCTTGGTCGCTGATATCCAGCGGCGAATAATTCAGATTCGTGATTCGGGGTGTTGCATGGCATGGCCTTGTCGCATCAGCTATTGCACCTGACCTTTTAATCCGTTCCGGCATGTTCGCATGATAAGCATCTTGACAGCGTTGCAAAAAATGCCCTGTACGTCGGTGCGATGTTCTGATCGTAGTCAGTTTTGTGACCACGTGCCATCGTGCCATGTTCGCTGTACAGCATGGGCACTACCACGTTTGCTTTTTTGTTCTGCTTTCGGCTCGAATCCAAGCTTTTGGTTTCCTGTGCCTTTAATCTCAGAAGTCGCAAATTCCAGACCGTTTGAGCCTTCAGGCCACCCAGGTTGGCGAGACGTCACGCAATCTCGGAGTGTGGTTGGGTTTTGTGGGGGTGGTTCTGGGTTTAGCCTGGCCTGCCTCCCCTCCGGCTGCACGTGGTCATACGCCGCGATGGCCAGGGGGGCAGGGCACAGGAAGGAATCCCTGGGTGGATTCCCCGCCTGTGTTTCTTGGTTTTCTTGGTTTTCTTGGGGCGTTCCTTTGTTTGGCCTGGCCTGCCTCCCTCCAGCCGCACGTGGTTACACGCCGCATTGGTCAGGGGGGTAGGGCACAGGAAGGAATCCCTGCGTGTCGCTGGGCTTCTTTGTTTTCTTTCTTTGGTTTTCTTGGGGTTTTCCTTTGTTTTTGCCTGGCCTGCCTCCCTCCAGCCGCACGTGGTTGTTCGCCGCAATGGCTTGGGGGGCAGGGCACAGGAAGGAATCCCTGGGTGTGGTTGGGTCCCTGTCGGGCTTCTTGGTTTTCTTGGGGCGTGGTCTGGCCTTGGACGCCGCAATGGCCAGGGGACTAGGTGAGGAAGGAATTCCTGGGCGTGATTGGATTCCCTGCCGGAGTTTCCGTGGAGCGCAAAGACCTTTGCAGTGTTGAACGCTTCAGTGCCGAGCACTCGGATTTTTCAGCGGTTTCGGATGTACTTTGCCTCGGCGAACCATGATCTGAGTTGCATATGCCCCATATATTTGAGGACCGACAACACGGTCCTCTCTCTCTCTTTTTGGTTTTTTCCGGCTACCTTTTGAAGGAACCCTCCCACCGAACAATTGGCGGCTTTGGTGTTCACCGCCATCCAACAAAGAGGGATGCTATACCTCTCGCCCCTGATCCCCACGCCGGTTCCCTGAGCTCGCGAGCTCTTGCCCGAAGAGCCAGATGCCTGTGTTGGTACCTAGTCATCAAAGGCTTTTCTGTTATTGCGCTTTAACGTGCAGAGTCGCCCGTTGGGCTGGCTGTGTGTGTCCAACCCTGTCACTAAGGGCCTCTCGTGTTTTTTGCCGCAGCGGTCTGGAATGGCTGCACCAGGCTGCTTAATGCGCCAGGGCATTTACCATTTGAACTAGCGCTTTTCACGCGCCAGACCAATGCCCAATCTGGGGCAAACGGGTAGATTAGCTAGCCTGCGCAATTTTTCCAATCAGACGAAGCATGACACGCAGGGGGCCAGAGCCCGGCTCAGGGGACCAACGAAGACGCCCCTGAGCCGGGGTGAAAACGTACCTGCTTGTCACGGACAGGCATGGGCGCAGTTGACGCAGCTTGCTGTCCCATTTGAACTTTTTGGCGCTGTTTGCGTTTAGAGCCCCTTTGCTACAAACCTTGCTCCGATTAATTCAGTTTCATTACTCCGATGTCTCACCATTTTCCCGTTTAGCCATTGCGGCTTATGATCCTGTACCCTCGACTGTAACTAGATCAACAAGCCACGAGCACACGCATAGGAGAGCCGAAGCATAAATCAAAGAGGGGGGATTACCACAAGTGTGTGTTTTTGTCTGTGTGTGTGTGTCTGCGTTGGGGTTGTTTCTTGTTTTGTTCGCTGTTGCTTTACACACATATTCTCACACATACAACTCGGCAACTGAGTGGCGCAAGCTACTTTTTTGCACACACACTACTCGTTCCTCGGGTAAAAAGCCGACCTGGCTTGCTTGATGCTGCCCACAGCCTTGTACATTTAGGTAGACCAGATACAGCGTTCTATGTTTGACAGACCACATTTCCGGACTAGTTCCTGTCAATCACGAGATCAAGGAAGGTGGCTTCTTACCCGACTTGGGCCCTCTGCTAGCTTCGTTCTCGAATTCCACTGGCGAAGATTCACTAAGACAGAAGCACCAAAAGGCCCAAAATTGCAAGCCTGGCAGTTCCGGCCTGTTAAACATTGCCCAGGCACATTGGGGCTGCATGGTGAGCCTGAAGCCTGAAACGTGAAAACTCGGCGGGATCTTTACTGAAACAGCTTATGCTAGAAACCATTTGAACCCTAGGTTTTGGGTTTGCTGACCGTTTCGGGTCGGTGCGCAAGTGTTTGCCCCAGGCTCTGAAGGAGCTTGCGTCTTCTTCGTCGGGGACTGGGGTGGTGGGTGCCCAAGACTTGGCAAGCGTGGTCTTTGGGATCTGATTGGGCTTGCTTTTTCAGGGCTCCTGAAAAGTGATTGGTGGACATGGATCCCCACCTAAATGATGTCCACCAAAGGGTTCCTTTTTAAACAGGGCTCCTTAAAAGATCTCCATTTCGCAACCATTTGGAACATGTTGCTTTTTCAACACCCGAATAAAGGGAAACAACACCATTTGCAAGTTGCAATGTTCAGGTGTATAATGTAAGGATCTGATTGCTTTTTCACAAGGCGACCAGGTCCTAGGAGTTTGCAGTGACTCGTGACCATTGATTGCTTCTTGGTTGTGATTCTTGGGTCTTCCCCCCTTGCTCGATCCCAAGTGCTCTGACGGAGCTACAAAAAAGGGTTATACATATCCTTGGTAGTTCGGTTTAGGTGACGGTCCAAACAAAATATTGAGCTGCGCGCGAAACGGCGTCATCTTGGCGACGTCTGGGGAACGCGGTGTGTTTCAACATGCGCTCCACGGAAGATACCCCGCTTATTCGGCTTGGGAGGAACCCCGTACCAGAGTGCCGGAACACATGCCCCTTACAACCCCCTCTACCACTGCTACTATTATCATTATGAAAACTACCTCTACCACAACTATTGAGTACTCGCACAACAACAACTACTACTGCTGCTACTACTACCACCACTTCTACCACTACCAAAACCACTACCAATGCCACTATTACTCACCACTGCCGCTTCTACCACTGTGCTGCTGCTTCTACTGCTTGCGCCGGTGCCACGACCTCCACCGCCCACCGCGCTTACTACTGCTACCGCCAATGCTCCTACTGCTTCTAGTGTAGCTTCCTGCTACTCCTGCTACTCCTCCAACGACTACTACTCCAACTACGACCCCTCCTCCCACTAGTACTACCACCACCGCACGATGACGGCTACTGCTGCTGCTGCTGCTACTACTACTACGACGGTCATGTTGCGCGATAAGAATCCACTTGTACGGCCAAGAGTCTTGCGTATTTAATGTCACCGCGGAGTAAACCAAGAATTGTGTGGGTTTCCGGGGCGAAGCGAGAAGGGTAGAGACCTTTCGACTGCTCACTTGAGCAGCGTTTTTTTTTTTAATGCAGGAGCCAAAAGGAGAGGGGAACTGGCATGGTAGCCGCGTAGCCTACTCCTGGGACCGCGTAGCCTCGCGTAGCCTCCGCGTAGCCACTAGCAAAGGGAGCTGTCGACAATCGTCCGCGTAGCCTCCGCCTAGATCCTTTGTCTTGAGCTCAAGGCTTAGGTTGAAAGCTTGCGTGTCTTAGAGAAAGAGGGTGAATTTGATTTGCCTTGGCCCGGCCAGAGCTGAGTTCGCTCATTCCGCGTAGCCTCAGCGTAGCCTGCGCGTAGCCTCCGCGTAGCCTCCAAGGCGTGTTCAAGGCCACTGGCCCACATGCCTCCTACTACTACTGTTACCATTACTACTACTACTGCTACTACTACTACTACTGCTACTACTACTACCACTACCACTACCACTACCACTACCACTACTACTGCTGCTACCACTACCACTACTACTACTACTACTACTACTACTGCTACTACTACCACTGCTCCTGCTACTAATACTTCTACTACTATTACTACTAGTGCTAGTACTAGTACTAGTACTAGTACTAGTAGTAGTAGTAGTAGTACTAGTACTAGTTCTAGTACTACTACTTACTACTACTACTACTACTACTACTACTACTACTACTACTACTACTACTACTACTACTTCTGCTACTACGAACTTCTGGTTGCCAACGGGTATTCGCGTAGCCCCGGCGTAGCCCCCCGCGTAGCCACTTATTAACAAATATGTTCCGCGTAGCCTCCGCGTAGCCAAATTCCTAGGGGGAAAGACAGCCGCGTAGCCTCCGCGTAGGTATGTGCTTCCAGTGTATAGGCCCCACACCATTAAAAAAAACACGGCTCACTTGGAGCAGTCAAAGAGAGGTCTGAGCCCAGTCTGAGGAAGCATGGGAAAAGATCCTCCATCCAGCCCTTACTCTTCCAAATTGGATGTGGCGCCATTGCCGTGGTTCTTGGCAGCCAACTTGCAAGGAAGAAAGCAAATCGCGCCCGAATCGCATCCGCAGACTCAACCCAACCCAAATCCGACCGTGGCCGAGAACCTTCTTGCTTCAGACCAGCCTCTTTCTTGGCCTCTACGCTGCGCTTTTGTGCAAAAGGCGCCCTTCCTATGGAACATCGCGTTGCGTATTTGGATTTCGAGACTCCGAGCGAGACTCTGCAAAGACACTCGGCGTTCAGCTGAGAGTCTCCTTTCTTGATTTCTTAGCACATTGAACGGCCGTAGTACTACTACCACTACTACGGCCTCTACGACGACGACCGCTCCCTATAGTACTCCCTATTGCTCCTTCTACTCTCTACTCCTACTCCTCTTTGCTACTACTCATTGCAACCACCGAAACAACAGCTGCTACTATTATTACTACTACTACTACTACTACTACTACTACTACTACTACTACTACTACTTACTAGTACGACTGCTACCACTACTACGACTACGACTACTACTACTACCACTACAACTACCCCTAGTACTACCGCCACTTTCGCTTCTTCTGCTGCTGCCGCTGCTACCGCTGCTACTGCTGCTAACGCTACTACCGCGACTACCGCTACTATCGCTACTATCGCTACTACCGCTGCCGCTACTACTGGTACCACGACTACTACCGCTACTTGCACGCACGCGCAAGCAAATACGAACAAATAACATGGCAAAACATGTCCACACCGAAGCCAACTGTCCGTGAATGTTGTTACTCATCATCTAGTCGCAGAAAATCCAAGTGGCCACGGTCTGACTCAGCCAAGAAAGAGCAGCCAGGTTCCGTCAAACACAAGCTGGGTTGCTGCGTGGCTTACTGCGATTTCCGTGTAAACGGGTTGATTGAAGAGAAATGTAGTGAAGGTTGCCTCAACCTTTGTCTATGCCGAGGTCTGAACTGGGGCATTGGTCCTGTGCCAGCTGACCACACCAAGACTCACGACCCATACAAGCGTCGTGCCGTGGCTGCAGACACGGTGTTCTTTTTGGTGGTGACCGAGTCTCTCGCAAATGCGCCTGATGGACAGTGAGTTGCGTGAAACGTTAGCTCCCTGGCACGAGCCAGGTTGAGCATTGATCCATTTTTCTGATACTAGACGGACCAACTGGTGGTGCAAGCCATGTCGTCCTCGTCGCAGAGCGAAAGCTGTCGTTTGCTGCTATGCGGTTGAAATCCCACGGCCGGCGTGCTTGCCTGCCCCTTGAGTGTTGTAGGCTTGCTGCTTCTGGCGTGCTGTTTCAGGCTGCTTCAGTTCAAGGGAATCCTTCAGAAGCGGGCTGATTGCTCTTGATTGCGGTATCCTTTTGGGACGCCCAAAATGCTTAGCTTCCTTTTGATACTAGAGCTAGCATTGCAAGCAAGGCCTTAGGGCGAACAACCGCACACTTGTGCTTAGTGCTTGTGGTGGGGGGGGCCGTGATGAAGCTGGATATGGACTGCATCCCAGAAGTCCCTGCTAGCATCTATGGCATTGGCTTGCTTGGCGGCAGTTCGCCACTCCTCGTTCCATGCGAGTGTCCGACACATCTGGAAGCAGCATGGGTCCAACCTTCGGCTCATGTAATCGAGGACTGGCAAGCGATCCAAGGTAACTACAATTGGGCTGTCGACCACAACGCGCAATGGCGAGTGGCTGCAGCTTTCAACCAGCGTGGAAAGTGGAGGAATCCTGACTATGCACCTCTTCTGCAGTGCTCGCGAAGTGCTCGAGCTCTGCGAAAAGAACGCCCATCTAATCTCAGCCAATTATCTGCCCCTCGCGCCCCCCCCCCCCCCCGCACCCCCAACTTCAATGTTGTTAAGGAATGCTGTGATGTCTGAAGCCAGAATGCGTTTTTTTTTTTTTCCGCAGGCTTTGTTAGTACGGGCCACATCCAACTTTGAAGTTGGGGGGTAAGGGGGTTAGCATTTGTTGTCACAATGGATTTGGGGGGATGGGCGATTTTTCGCAGAACCCAGTATGTTCTATCACTGAGTATTGCAGGAAGCGGGGGTGTTCCCGTAGTTGACGTCCCATCACTTGCACTTGGTTTAGGGAATACACGCCAATCTGCGAGGTTCCGTGTTTACTGGCAGGACACTTTGGTTTCCAGTGTTTTTTGCTGGTCCATTGGTTGACACCATGGTCACAACCTCTTATGCAAGAGACCCTGCCAGAATGGAAGGATCACACTCCAAACAGACCATTCCGACACACGCTGCGCATGTGACAGAACCTGCCGGGCTGTCCTTTCAGGGCGTTTTGCATTTTCTGAGTCCATGTGGATTTGTGTCACTCAGGCACTATTTGAGAACTTGCTTTTAAACAAGGAGCCAGCATGAAAGAAAGCATTTGGAGTGAGGTCAATCTCCGATTTGAATTGTGGCTCCGGTTCAAGTCATGCACTTAGATCATCAACGTCGGGGACAACTTCTACTGGGGCGGCGTCGATTGCCACTGCGGCAACATGCAGTGGCGTTGCAAGACCAACCAGTGGAAGACGATCTACGAGGATATGTGGAAGGCCGGCGCCGGTGCGCCATCCAACCTTGGCAAGTGGGCATTGAATCGAATATTGGTTCCGGGAAGGCAATGAATATCGGTTTCGTGATAGGTGATAGGGTTTATTTTAAAATAGGCCCCCCCAACAATAAGCGAAACGAAAGAAGATGGTGGTGGTCCTTTAGAGATGCTTTTTAAGCGAACCTACAAAAGGTTCTCTCAAAGAAAGACACACCCGATTGTGTGTCGGGACGCATGATGATATTATGTGGGGGCTTGAAACAAATTTGGGCGGGCAGCGTTTCAAGGCATACCTCTGGAGACTCCAATGGGAGTCTCAGCCTCTGCGAAGATGATCTCGTAAAAACGGCAGCAGTGAAAACGGGCGGGAGACGAATTGGAGGATGTCAAGCAATAGCTCCTGTACTGGATCCAGTGCGAAGAATGCAACAATCGTTTTGTACATATCCGATATGTCAAGAATCCCCTGACAAGTTGGAAACTTATTCTTCTTGTCTCGAGCCGCTTTTCGATGCTTAGGCTGCAACATGTTGGCAGGAGTCTTTGCGGGGTTGTGGACGAAATGCTTCAGAGCGTTGGAGACCATGCGCATCCATATGGGTGCATCAGGGTGCCATGTCTACCTCTGAGCAAGAGGGAAAGTCTTACGCCCGGGAAAGGGATAGAGTGCTACACTCGCGTCAAAGGGCAAAGACCTCGGCACCAGGCCGACCCAGCTCAGATCAAGTGGAGTGGCTTCCAAGCGGGACTGCTTTGCTCATGGCCATCGGATGTTTTCCAGCAGAGACTAGCTGTTGTGGATAAGCAAGTTCAGGCTTTCTGAAATGCGCTCTGGTATTTCCTGCCTGGCCAGCGTTTGCAGGTGTCACCATGC
Source organism: Effrenium voratum (assembly GCA_963377175.1). Classification (NCBI taxonomy): domain Eukaryota; class Dinophyceae; order Suessiales; family Symbiodiniaceae; genus Effrenium; species Effrenium voratum. The sequence continues at coordinate 228,269 of CAUJNA010003470.1, read as the reverse complement.
CGCATCCATGCCGCGCGAGCATGCCGCCCAGATGTTTGCAACCAAAAGTAGATATCACGTACTTATCGGTCAGACTCATTTCTGTGCGGAGGCCAGGTTTCCAGACTTGCCCTGTCAAAACATGGCGTTGAGCTCACAATGGCCAGGTTTCCAGCCTAAAAGTCTTGAATAGAATTCCAAGGTGGCAGTTGGAGAGTTGATGCCAGGCAGTAAGAGCCTGACTGAAGGGTTCCAAGAACTGCCGCGCCTTGTCGGCCTTGTCCTGCCGCGTCAGGGGCCAGGGATCGACGGCAAGATGTGGCTGGGTACCTTGGGCAACCATGACTGGGGCGGCTGGCAGTTCAACAAGGGCTGGGCATCTTGGAAAAGAACGTGCTCGGAAAAGCGGTGGCCAGAAAGGGGATGGCCGGAGTGCTTCTCCAAGCGTCCCCTTTATTGGACTTCTGCAAAAGACCGGGGTTTCCTAGGCCTCAAGTTGTCAACTTCAATTTGAGTGTGTGTGTGTGTGAGGAGGCTGGAGACATGTTCCGTCCCTTGTTTCCACGCGGGCTCCCAATTACATGCAACATTACATATATATATATATATAGATGTGTATACAGACATGCACAGACTTATACATCTACAAACATGTGTGATATGTATACATGCAGAACAGTGCAGAACCTCCAGTGGCCACTAGTGAGCGCAAGGTTCAAAGCTGTACATCTCAGAAGCGCAAGAGACACACATGTTCAAGCTGTGAAGCACTCGGAACTTGTTTGGAGCAGGAAGTCAAGAGTCCAATGATGTGAATTAGCAATAAGTAATACATATTTTGTATATACACATATAAGATATGCTCTTCCATACTTGTTTCTCGGTGGTTCCCAGCCATCCGGTTCCTTAGCTTTTTTGCTGGCTTCGTGGTTGGGTTTCCGAATTTAACCCACCAAAGGTTAGTCAGTCAATGTTGGCACACATTCTCCAAACACGCCCAGGTTTCGTGTCTTTTTCCAGGTTTTTCCCCATTTTCCGGGGGGTCACTGGTTTTTTCAGGTGACCCCAAGAAGTGGTGGTTCCGGTGACGCCACGGCTTCCCGGCGTCGCTTGCGGCGTTCCGAGGACCAGATGATCGCTTACAGCTGGGGGGGCCTCCCGGAGTCCACGGGCCGCTGGCTGCAGCCGGCCATCTTTTGGGCCGCGCCGGTGAGCCCCGCGGCTTTTGGTCGACTCGCACGCACGCAGGCTCAGTGGCGTAGTCTCCATGTGCTCAAGAGGTATGGGGCAATCAATGGGACCGGGTTCCGATTTCTTCCATTGGGTTGGTGGGTTGGTGGGTTGGTGGGTTGGTGGGTTGGTGGGTTGGTGGGTTGGTGGGTTGGTGGGTTGGTGGGTTGGTGGGTTGGTGGGTTGGTCTTGAAGGGAATCGATTTCACTACTGGACACAATGGCTCCCTGTTTTTCCAGGGAGCGAGAAAGCAAAACGGGGGCTCGCGACTGACTCGAGCCGCCGGCGTGTATGTTTTTTGTTTGGCCCCCCGACGACGGAGCCGAGGGTTTGGGCTAGGCGTCAAAGAAAGAACCTTTCACGGACCAACAACCATGAAAAGAAGGGGGGGTTAATATAACATGAGTTTCATCATCTAACTTGGGTCCTTGGTATTGGGTTGTCCATGCCCGGCTCACGGTTTGCTTTTTGTCTGGTTTGCAACTTGGTGTTTGCAACCGCTGGTTTTCGTCTTCCATGGCGAAGGCTTCTGGGCATTGTTTGCATGGGGGTTTGCACCCACCAGCCATTTTAAGGGCCATCCATTACAATTCGTGCCATGTGGCTGTGTCTTCAAACAACGGAACCTGCAATGGGTTTTCATCTGGTTGACCGAAGGCTGCGATGTACTCACACACCATGAGCTGGCACTTGTCCCGCCATGCCTGCCGGAAATGGATCTCTGGAATGTGCGAACAGCCCTAGCCATTCGCATCCTTCGCAGAATTTGGATTCGTTGGAAACGATGGATTGGAAAGGGGCACTCACCTTGAGAACGGTTTGTACTTTGCTCCGTTGCTTAGAGCTGGCACGTGTCATGGTCCCAACAAAGTTGATATTCATAATATGGGCAGTCGCTGATCCCAGAGCTTGTCCGAATTAGTTGGTGAGTGGTTTATACGGATGGTGTGTCATGCCATGGGTGTTGCTCAGCAATCCTCCCTAAATTGCTTGATTTCGCGAGAGTTCTTGCAACGCAGCAACCCCCGCACAATGCCTGACTGTTGTTGCTGCACACAGCTCAGAAGTAATTACAAGCGGACACATGTGCGCACAAGCACGATCAAACAAGAAGTGAGCAAGGATGCAAACCATTCAAAAATCATAAAAGGCCCAGTCAAACAGCTCTGAGCACTTAGAGCGGCGCAGAGCATGCGGCACAACGCACACTGCACACACACAGACACACACACACAGACACACACACACAGACACACACAGACACACACACAGACACACACAGACACACACAGACACACACAGACACACACAGACACACACAGACACACACAGACACACACAGACACACACAGACACACACAGACACACACAGACACACACAGACACACACAGACACACACAGACACACACAGACACACACACACACAGACACACACAGACACACACAGACACACACAGACACACAGACACACAGACACACAGACACACAGACACACACAGACACACACACACACAGAAACACACAGACACACACACACAGAAACACACACACACAGACACACACAGACACACACAGACACACACAGACACACACAGACACACACAGACACACAGACACACATTCACACCGTTGGGTGCGGCACGCAGCGTAGCAAACTGGCCGGTTGGTTTCCTCTGACGGACCAAGACGTACAGCTGACAACACTGTTGAAAGGTTATCGGGTGCGTGTGCAGGCAGTCTCCAGCCAGCAGTTTCAGTGTGCTTTGCAGGCAACAAAAGCGTCTTTGCTTTGTTTGCCTTGACACTGCAGCATGATGCGCATGCGTGACATAATACACATGTCAGAATGCATGCACACCACCGTATGATACGCACTCCTGCAGCGACTCACACATTTTCACCCTCACACACACAGGTAGACACACAAACACTCACACACAAACAAACAAACAAACAAACCAAAAAGAGACACACACACACACTGCACACACACACACACCACTCACGCACAGACACGCAGAACACAATGCACGCGCAGAGCCCTTTTGTAATAAGCTCACCGCGATTAAGAAAAGAAAGCAACAAGAACACAAACTGTTTTCTCACAAGGCGCCTCGCCCAAACGGCCCCTGGAAGTTTACCCGTCAGGATGTAGATGTACGCGAAATCACCTATGCTGAGGCAAGTCCCGATGCGGAGTAATTATGCAGTTGTTTGGCATCCACGCAGGATAACTTAAGATATTGAGAGGTTGTGTGTGTATGTGTCTCTGACCGGTTGCCGTATGTAGATGTTCCATGTCTGAGATTACCCTGGCTTCAACGTGGACTGGTTCTTTGTGGACACGAACATCCACGATGTCAGGCCTGCGAGCTGTGCTCCCTGAATGGCAGCTCCTCTACCAACAAACAATGGTTTTCCATAGTTTCAACGTGGTGCAGGATTTCGTCCATCCGCAGTGTGCAACCGTCAAATGTGATACAAGCTGCCCGGCCAACATGATGGGTTCTGCCGCGCTTGAGCTAGACAGCAGTGCAACTGTTCACTTGTTGACCTGCAAACGGAAGCTTTCAGAGTCGCAATGCATCTCCGAGTTGCAGTGTGTGTTGATGGCTTCGGCATGTAAATTCACGCATGCACACAAAGTCAGGCCCTGAAGGTTTCATCCTGTTTAAAGATCTTTGCATTCTGGAACACGGAGATGCAACAGTGAATCAACGGTATAGCGCATAAACAAAAACTGGGCTGAAGCCATGCAATTCCGGAGTCATATATGAAAGGATCTCCGCAAAGCAACAGCAAACAAACTTCGAGTCTTGTTTCGGCAACAGGCAGCATGCAAAGGAGTGGGGGAAGGGCAGGAACATTGGGCAGGCAGTCTTGCGCTTACCAGATACTGGCCTGATTCGAGCGTTCTGTCACGGTCCACATGTTTGGATCGCGTTAGCCCATCTTCCGGACTTTTCGCAGCTCCTGTTTACAACAAGAAGCTGGGCCTGTTACACACTGTCCCAGTTTTGACTCAGTACCTGAATGCTCTGCCTGACAAACTCATCTTTAGCAAGTGTGTTTGGGCACGTTTTGGCTGCAACACGAACCTTAAACAATGAGGTGCCACGCGGCCGTACGATAACTCATGAGTTGCATAAGTTGGGGATGTTTCGTGGATGACACCCGAACCCTGCAAAGCACCTGCAAAGACGCAGCGCTTTTCAGTGAGGCCCGACCCCCCCCAGTTGATCCAACTGCCTCGACGCCCGGCCAACCTCACCAACCGGCCAGGGAAAGCCCTTGGTGGGACCCGGAGCACAACATCTGCTCCGCGAAGCACAGCGGAACAGATGGCGGTGCCCTGTCAGGGGGGAAATGGCCCAAATCTGTATGAGATCCATTGCCATACTTGAGCGCCACGAGTCCACTCTAGTCGTGATGTTACTTCGGAATGCAAAACCTGCCATGTCCGGTTTGCTTTGAGAGGCTTTTGATGGACAAGCCGCAATGGATACACGTTGCAACTTGTCCTAATAATAGACAGCTCATGACTCCATTCGGGGACCTTGGCCTTCGACAAACACTGGATTTGTGCATCTGAGCCTGAAAAGCAAGTATGTCTGCCATGTGCCATGTAGCACGCATGCACAGCCGTATGATGCGTTGTTATCCTATACATTATATTTTGATTATCCCTTGGAGTGCGACTGCTGTGGACGGGCAAACTCCTGTGCCACTTTGAAACCAAGGGACACCATCATTTGTTGATATGTTCAAGGGATCCTGCAGGATTAGTCTAGCTGGTTGATATGTGTGACGCCCGAGGTGCTGGCTGCGGCCACTCGGGGCCCTACAACGTTTTCGACTGCGCCAAATGGTTTGGCCACCTTTGGGACCACCAGCAAGGCCGGCAGCGCTTTTGCGGGTAGGGCCGGCCTTGAGGCGCACGTCAAGTCCTCCACACATCAACAAACAAGAATTACAGGCGTGGAGGGAAGGGTTCGCATTTCGTGACTGACAACCCCATGAAGGTTTGCCAGTAGTTCGATTGGTTGGGTTGGCTTGGGTTGAGTTGGGTTGGATGGTTTGTTTTGGTCTGGTCTGGTTTGGTTTGGTTTGGTCTTGTTTGTCTGGTTTGGTAAGTTGACCGGATGGGCAAAAGAAGGGGCAAGGACAACATTTCTTACATCCCCGGGCTCGGCTGCTCCCCAATTTGTCGGCGGAAGGGTGGTGTTAGGCCGGTCTAATGCGGCTTGGTGCTGGGCTGGCTAGCATTGCTTAAGGTTCCACACGTGTATTTCGAATGGTGGTTTGTCTGCGGAGCAGCCTTCAGCCTGCAAAATGAATGTGGGCGCGGGGCGGCCCAAAAGGGGACAAGTCCTGTTCAATTGTATGAATTCATCTCTTTCCATGCAGAGACGTGCTGGTCATCCGTCGGAGCGTTCACTCAGTTTGCGGGGAGAGCATTGCACGACACGAGATGGTTTCGTCAGTTTGCCTTCCAGGTCTTGAAAGAGCGCTCCTCCAATGACCCCTTGGACCATGTGTTTTGGCGTTGCGATGGAAAGTATGGGTCTACCGGAGGTCTCTCATGCACACCAACCATTCTGGTAGAATTGAAGGTAGGAAGCATTTGATATGCCAGCGTCTGGTGATCTCCCGTTTGGCCTTCCCTTCAAACCCCACGAGCGGCTGAACGGCTAGCCCCCGAAACAGCCCCAAACAAATGCGGGTCATGTCTGTCCACCTCCGGCAAATCCTCCTGCAAAAACAGCTTGAAGGCGAAACCAGCCTTGTCTCACTTCAGACCCCACAAACAACTTGTTTCCCCTCTAAGGCGTGAGCGGGGACGGGTCTTTAAGTCCTTTTGTCGTGCTGTTTCTCGGCAATCTTCAAGCTAAGGCAACCCCCCTAGGGTTCGAACCGTCAACGCAACGGGGGTTGATATTTCACCATTATTTGCCGTGGATGTCTCATCATCTAGATTGGGTTTTCTTGGGTATTTTCTTCTCGTGGAAATCGGCTGGACCCTACGGAGACCTACGTGAGACCTAGCATTTGGTCCATGTGGGGGCTGATCAATATTCCTGGCCCCCCCCCAAAAAAACCGACCATGGGGCACTTTTCCCATTGGGTGGTTTGATTTATCAAATCTTTTTGGCGGTTTCCCGAATGGCCATCCCATGTTTGATGGACCTTTTGATGAACGCTCGGAGGGTTTTCGGCCGTTCCCTGTCAGCTTGGCTGGACACGAAGCTGAAGGAGTCCGTGGCAAACCAAGTGGACTGGCAGTTCGTGGTGACCCACTTCCCTCCCTGGTGGGGGGAGGCGGTAGCTGAGCTAGGGCTGGGAGCTCGGGAGCTAGGGCTGGGGGCTGGGGAGCTGGGGGGCTGGGGGCTTGGGGTGGGGGCTGGGGGCTTGGGGTGGAGAGAAGTGGCCGAAAAGTGGGAAGCCATGTGCCAAGAGTTCCTTTGAGAGGGCCCCTCTTGCAGGATCCCGGTGATTTTGAGGGTGTGCGCGCGTCGGACTGGTGGCGTCCGATTGGGTGGTGTTTTGGGTGGTGTTTTGGTGGTGTGCGGTGTGCCCCAGTAGTATCCCTGTGGTGTTTTCAGCGGTGTCCTGGTGTCTCGATGTCTCAATTTTAAGGCAAGGGACCTAGGTCACAGGGGCCTTGTTGAGCCCCTCCAACACATCTGACGAAATACTTGTCTTACACATTTGTTTATTACTTTCCAGGACATTCAGAAACATTCGGTAAGAGTCAATCACATTCAAGTAATGACTGGACCTGTCAAGCAAAGGGCTATCTCATCCGTTGCCTGAAGAATCCCTGTCCCTGTCAGCAAAGTGCAAATGCTACGCATGTCCAGCAAAATCATTGCGCGTGTACCTTCTGGTTCCACAAAAAATGCAAACCGTTCAACAACATGTAGACACGTTCAAGCAACTACACCATCATTGAACAGCATTCTACGAGGTACAACACATTGCACAAATGCAAGTACAACATGCCAACGTACAAAAAATCAGAAGAGAAAAAACAACACATCCCAGCAATGCAAAAACATTCCAGGCAGCGCAAGCACAGTTCAAAAGATGCAAACCATTTCCAAACAATACGAAAGCATTCAAACAGTACAAACACGCAGCGGCGGCTGCCCCAAGACTTCTGGGATGCAGTGCAAGCTCCATTCAATTGGTCTCTTGAGCGGGTGGGTTTTTCAGGGGGTCCCTTGAGCAATGCTATTCACTGCCCTGACATTGACCCCCGCTTCGGTGTCCCAGTGGCGTGGTGGCTTTCTTCAGTGTCTTCGTGTCCTCGGGGTATGTCTCGGTGTGTTGCCCCGGTGTTCCGTAAGGTGCCAGCTTGAAGCTCAAATTTTGGGTGGAGCCTGGTGTATCGCCTTGGGTAAGTTTGGCAAGACGAAGCCATCTTGTCTACATTGTTTACGTCTGGCAAGTTTGGACTTGCCGCCTCCTGCGAGCCCTGCCCTTTGCTGGATCCTCTCTCCAGCCAATATGCAATACTTATTTCGAGAGCGGCCTGGTCTTATCGCTATTGGGGTCAATCGCTGGGTTAAGTTTCTGGCTAGCTGTTGGGTCGGTTTTGGGAAAAGCCACCCTCAGGACTATGAAGAGAACTAGTATTGGTAGAAGTAATTATTGGCAATAGCTTTTGGAATTTGTTTGTTGTCCATGTTTTTCTTTTGAAAAGGGACTTGGAGGGTGCCAAAAATGGATTAGTTGTTCTTGTTGGCCACACCATGTGATCCCCTTTGACCTAGTATTGGCTGGCGATCCGGGCGGGAAGAGGACAGTCTTTGTGAATGGTAGTTTATTCATCAAGGGTCAACATGAGTGTGCTCTAAGTCAAAGGGCTTGGTTACAGGAAACTCTACAGGAAATGGCCCCAGAACGCCCTAACTAAGCTGTTTTCCTGTACAATTTCCTGTAACCCAACCCTTTGACTAAGACAAGGAGCACACGCACATCCTTTTTGATGTGTTCGGGGATGCAGTTCCTGCACCTCCCGGAAAACGCGAGAGGTGTGTTAGTTGGGGTTTAGCATCACCTGGTTTGGCTTTTTGGCATCTTCGGCTCTTTGGCTTTGTGGCTTTGTGTTTTGTGGCTCTTTGGCTTTGCGGCTTGGTGTTTTTCTTCGCTTTTTGGCTTTTCGGTGTTTTTCCTCTTTTTTTTTGTGTTTTTTGGCTACTTGGCTCCTGGGTTACCCTGTCGTTTTGGCCTCTGGGTTTGTTGCGCAGGCCCATTGGAAGTGGATGGCCTGGCAGTACGGCATCGACATGTTCGTCACCGGGCATGTGCATCGACAGGACTGCTTGGAGCAGCGGCTCAGTTCAGTGGCACCACTTCTGTCTCCTTTTTGTGGGTGGCCCCACCAAGAATGGTCCAAGCCCCAAAAGGGGTTCCCCTTTTTTTTCTTGGGGTCAATGAACAACTGAGGTGGGACTGGAAGAATCAGTTCAAGCCAACAGCGCCACGGCAAGGAGAGGATTATTTGGCTGTGGGTCAAAAATAGGGTAACTCCCAAATGGAACCCTGGTAAATGGAAAGAAGGACCAAAACCTGCGGTCCCCTGGTGGTTTGATTTTGACCCATACCCATTTGAATTCGTGTCTCCCCGGATTGGACACATGCTTTAGGGGTGTATAGGGTGCTACTGTGTCAAAGATGTGAGACAGGGAGCCTCAGACCTTGGAATGTGTGCGCTTCGGGCAATATTCCTATCTCATGTATGTGTGTGTATGATTAAGTATACACATGCAGATGAGCGACCAACCGATGAACTGACAGTTGATTGATACGCTCGGAATACCATCAAAAGTAGATATTTTGCAGTGAAACGAGACGGTCTCCCCAAAATTAGCAAGATCAAAGCGAGATGGTTTCGTAGAACACCATGCAAAAAGAGATGAAACGAGCTTGAATCATAGTGACGGAGCTGACCTTGATACTCACTCACTCACTCACTCACTCAATCACTCACTCACTCACTCCCTCACTCACTCACTCAATCACTCACTCACTCTCACTCTCTCACTCTCTCACTCTCTCACTCTCTCACTCTCTCACTCGACTCCACTCCGCTCCACTCTACTCCAGTCCACTCCACTCCACTCCGCTCCGTTCCGCTCCACTCCACTCCACTCCACTTCACTCCACTCACTCACTCCACGCACTCACTTGCGACAAGGCGCGCGCAAAGAAGGTTATCGCGGCAGCCAACGCAGACACCACGAGCGCGGTCACGTCTTCTTCCACGGCAACCACTGCAGGTCCTAGCACAAGCGTTCGCAATTTTGTTACTCTGGATGTTCAAAACCCTGTTCCGAGTGTTGTCATTCATGACATGTCTGAGGGGCATGTTGCAGTTGGATACAACAGCTTTGTGCAGTCACATGTGTTGATGGTCACTTGCTCGAATGGATATTTTGAGGAATGCGAAACTTGGTTCGTGGCACGAGCAGTCCGAGATTTCATGTGCGCGCAGCAACTCTCACAGCAGCGAGCAAACACACACCGGAGTTCCGCATTTCCGCATGAGTGCCGCTGACTCAGAGGGCATTTCTCTTTCCTTGGCAGCAGATGTTGATGGATGTATTTTCCTTGAGGGCCCATTTGCATTTGCAGCATGGCGATATGGGCATTTGTGAGGACATGGAGTTGCAAGCGTAGCGTGGTGATCTGCATATGTATTTGCGTGGCGTTTCCAGTGCTTTGCGAAATGATTGCGTGGACATTCAGGTTTGCAGCGATGAATCAACATCTGTCAGTGACTCTGGAAGAATTTGTGTGGCCGAGTATGGCAGAACCTGGGTGCAGATTGAATCAACTGAGCATCATCTTCAGCAAGATATTCCATTTCCAGAGATTTGTGCTTCTCGTTGCGCATGTTCTGGTTCAAGATGGACAAGGATTTGGAGTCCCGCATCCTCGTCACCCAGGCCCTCAGGTTGATCCAGCTGATGGCTGTCACGAGCGAGGACCAGAAGGCCATATTCGACATGCGCCAGCTTGACGACTGCTTGTTAACGCATTGTTTTGTTTGTCACACACGCAGTCGATGAATCAATCATGAGTAGTTTGAGAGAGTGTGTGCGTGTTAGGACCGAAAGAGTCTTCGATGACGATTTGTTGTTTCTGATGTAAAACTCTGTTGCAACTCAATCTGGTCTGCGTCTGCAGGACTGCACCAATGATCCTGGTCAACTTGTTCGCGATGGGCTTGAAGAACAGCGACACGTACGCGAGCATGCTCTTGACCACGGTGAGGAAGGCGGGCATGACCAACTCCGAGTTGATGGCGTTGGTGGACTTGGTGGTGATCAGGAAGAGCTACACGAGGGTGACCGCGTAAATCAGACGAAGGACGAGAAGCTGGTGAACTTGGGGCGCAAGGTCCAGAAGAAGTTCAGGCAGTACACGAGCACCGGGAGCGAGGAGTTGTTCCCCATGGTCACGGCGCCATGCAAACCCATCACAGTTTCAATGAGAAGTTCATTCCGCAACTGCTTGGGAACAATGAATTTTCAGAGCTTTTCCAGGCAGTGATGAAGTCGAGAATGAGGAGCGGATGCAAGCAACCACCTCCATGGATATGTGGAGTCTGAGATGAGACGGATCCAAAGGAAACTGGGAATGGTATGAGAGTCGCTGGAGATTTCTATGGCTGAAGCCATGCTGGAGCAGCATTTTTTACAGAAGCGAGAGTGCTAGTTTCACTCAGACATGCGGAGTCGCGCCTGTGCAGCACTTTTTTGCGAAGGGCGAGCGATACGCCTTTTTACCTTCGCATTGCACAGGTGTTGTACTCGATGTGTAGCGTTTGTTGAATCTTGAATAGCTTGATGTAGGCTTGACGATGTGTGCTTCGGCCGCTTTTCGTTCGCACTCGCTCACACGCTCGCTCGCTGACTCACTCACTCACCCACTCACCCACCCACCCACTCACTCACTCACACACACACTCACTCGCTCGCTCACTCGCTCACTCACTCACTCACTCACTCATTCACACACACACTCACACTCACTGACTCACTCACTCACTCACTCACTCACTCACTCACTCACTCACCCACCCACTCACTCACTCACTCACTCACTCACTCACTCACGCACTCACTCACTCACTCACTCACGTACTCACTCACGTACTCACTCACTCACTCGCTCGCTCACTCAGTCACACTCACTCATTCACTCACTCACTCACTCACTCACTCACCCACCCACTCACTCACTCACACACTCACTCACTCACTCACCCACTCACTCACTCACTCACCCACTCACTCACTCACTCGCACTCAAAACTCCCTCACTCTCACTCTCACTCTCACTCTCACTCCCGCTCAACCTCAGCTCACCTCAGCTCACCTCACCTCACCTCACCTCACCTCACCTCACCTCACCTCACCTCACTCTCTCACTCTCTCACTTACTCACTCACACTCTACTTGCTCACTCACTCACTGACTGACTCACGGATTCACTGCCTCACTGACTGATTGACTCACTGACTCTCTGTCTCTCTCTATCGCTCTCTATCGCTCTCTATCTCTCCTCTCTCTTTCTTTCTCTCTCTCTCTTTTTTGTTCTCTCTCTCTCGCTCTCTTTCCCTCTCTCTCTTCCTCACCCACTCACGCGCTCACCCACTCACTCACTCACGCACGCGCATGCACGCAAGCACGCACTCACACTCGTTCGCTTGCTTCCTTGCTTGCTTGGTCGCTCGCTCTCTGAAAGGGTGCGTCGCCCCGCAGCAAGTGTAATTCGACCCCCGCTCTTTGTGCGCAGAGGGTTCACCAGTGCGCTCTCAAAATGCACACGCCCGAAGCGCGCAGAGGGTTCACTTTGCGCTTTCAAAACGCTCTGCGCCACAGCGAGAGAGATTCGACCCACAAAAAGAGGGTTGACTTTAAGTTGTCAAAACGCGCGCCACGCCGCAGCGAGAGCGATTCGACCTACTTACCCAAAGTGTGGAGCCTGCCACGAAATTTGCACAGACAGCGCTGCGCCTGTCACGAAATCTACACGCAAAGCTCCAAAGCTGCCACGAGTAAACCCAAAGGGTTAAAGCGCTGCGCCTGTCACTCAAAGTAAGCTTGCCAGAACCTGAAATTCTTCCAAATTGCAGCACCTGTCACGAAATCCAACTTTTGACACGTTCGCGGCACGCATCAAGAGTTAGCACGGGGCCGTGGCGTCAGAGTGATGTCAACCGACAAAACGACCAACCCTGAAACGTGAATCACAATGGCACGGCAATGCAAACACACGACTTCCCAAAACGCTGCGCATGCGCAACGAGACTACATGCAATGCTGCAGAAGACACGACCCACAGATGGGCGCAAGGAATGCAGCGCTCCAAGATGCATTAAAAAGTCGCGTTTCGCAGCAATCCCACCGGCACGGCACTTTTCTCACATGCGAACGAACGTTTTTGACGCTTGTGGCCGCTTGCGGCCACACGCGAGCCGACCAGCGCAACCTCAACTTACCTCCAGACCCCACTTCATAACGGGAACCCTTCACAACGCATTCGGGAATCAAAGCAAAACAACAGCAGCCCACAATGAGTCCTTTCCGAGTAACGAGTCGGATGCCTTCACAATCTGAACCCATGGCCCATTTGAACTGTCCAGTTCTGCATTTTCCTCCTCAGATAGTTGCAAGGAACGGTGGGAGAGAACAACGTAGCCTGCTTGGCATACAGGAATGTTGCAGGGATAGCAGCGCGCTTTTGTCCTACAAGTTTTTTCACACGGATCTCCCAAAAACGGGATGGTTCTCCTCCAATTGTCTACTAATTAATTTGCTGAACGAATCCAAAACGAGATCAAACGAGTTTTGGTATTGGGCCGGACAAGCAATATGGTTGGCTGCTCAATGTGTGGACTCATACTGGCTTGTGTTTGAAACTGAACGTCAGTTATATTGAGGTTGTCATCATCACTGGTGGCGGCGGCGGCATCACCTCGGAGTATTGGCCCGATGAGCACGGCAACGACGACCAGTACGGCACATGGGAAAGAAGGGCCTGAGTGTGCAATGAGTCAATGGGGCCAAACTCGGACCCAGAAAGTCACCACGTGTTGAACTAAGATTGAGTCCATATCAGCTGGGTTCGACTTTCTGGGCTTAAGGAGCATTGCCACGTTTCACTGATCTTAAAGTCACCCGGTTCCAGGGAAGGTGAGAGGGCTCGATAAGAGGTTGGGCAACGCCAGAATTCCAGATGATTTTTTGGTGGCCGATGACCATGAGTGTTGTCCTTTCCCAATTCGCTACTTTAATCCTTTTTGGGGTGGTGGTGGAAGTAAGAATGCAGTTCGATTAGCATTCTGATGAAGAAGAAGATTATGAAGATGAAGTTGAAGATGATGATGATGACGATGATTAGGGCAAGGTCAAACTTGAGCACGCATAAGCACACCTGGACCCCTAGGCAGAGAGGGAAGACGATTGGCGATTCGGGAAATACTAATATAGAAGGCTTCCGAAAGGATGTCAGAAGGAGTCTAGAAGGATTTCACAAGGGCACAAGGATTTTTCAACGAGATTCCAATGAGATTATCCAGTGAAATTCCACCATGATCCCCCATTAGGTTCCATGAAAAATTTGATGAGATTCACCGTGATTGAGTGACATTGCATCAGGTCTGCATGATTCCCAATGAGATGCCATGAATGAAATCTGAGCAGACCATCATCGGCCAGAACTAACTAGCACTGCTATTGCCCTCAAGCATCCAATTGGATAGATGTTTATGCGGATGCTACATCAAGACGTACATGGAATTGGAAGCGGCTGCATGCATGGGATGTGCAATTGGATGGCTGGATGGCCCACAGATACAATGCAACCGTGGAGATCAAGGATAACCAGCGCGACTGCAGGCAGCATTGGCAGTCGGGCTGGACAAGAAGAAGGCTGAGGTGCACTCCAGCCGTAGTGCATTGGAGAAATACGGCCGGAAGGTGCAGGCAGATAGGTTGAAAGTTTAGTAGCGTGCAAAGAGTTTGCATGAGAACAATACGAAGGCAGCATTGCAGGCAAAAGCCGCGCGAGGATAGTAGAGCTCAGGAATAAGAAGTTACAGATGGACGGCCTGCATGAGACAAGCCATGCACAGGACTAAGAGCAAGATAAGTTGGTCTTCAAAATGGACGTTGGGCATGTGAACGGCGTATAGGATGACAAAAGAAGGCATTTGGGGTTTGAGGATATATGAGAGGGGTAAAGTTAGAAAGTTTGGTGGAGTGGGGCAACTAGGCGGCCAGGACTACCCTATATGCTGGGGCTGATGATGAACATGTTGAATTCACGGTGATAGTTGGGATGATACGCACGCCGGCCCACACCAAGTGAGTCTTATTAGGAGGTGGAAGAGAAGGAACAAACGGAGACGGAGAAGGCAAGAGCGCATGAGGAACTAGGAGTGAGAGGAGCGAGTGGAAGGACAAGGAGAAGGAGCAGTACAAGGAGAAGGAGCAGCAGAATGATTGACGAAAGCAGAACAAAAATTGACGTTACCGTGAGATTACGCCAGATTTCTATTGTTGTTGTCCTGCAGAGTGGGCTCATTGTTTGGTACCGGCGCATCCGGACTTCAGCGCTGAGCGCAGCTAATGCTGGCTTGGATTCAATCGAACCGCATCATTTGTGTTCGATGCAAAACCTTACACGTCTCCAATCTGCTAACTTGGAAGGTCAGCTGAGTTCTGCTCCGTCTTTTTCTTTGCGTTTCCGCGGGTTTTTTTGGACAGGTTGTTTTGTTTTCTTTTTTTCCGGCACCGGAAGGGTCGTTCAACTCGCGCCAGGCTTCATTGACGCCACCCTCAAGAAGGACACCGTGAAGGTTGAGGCCGAGGGCATGGGATTGGAGCCGGACTGTCCAAAGGATTTGCGGTTCACGTCCGCATTGGAGGAAATCTAGTTGAAGACTTCCCCCTCCTCTCTATGTTTCTTTCTCTTTCTTCCTTCCTTTCTCCCTTTCATCCTTTCTCCCTTTCATCCTTTCTCCCTTTCATCCTTTCTCTCTTTCGGTCTCTCCTTCTTCTTCATTTACCTTTCTCCCTTTTCTCCTTTTTATCTTCCTTTATTATCTTCGTTTCGCTCTTTTCACTGTTTTGATTCTGTGACCTTTGCTCTGTCTAATACTCTTTCGCTTTATCGCTCTTATGTCATTTCTCTTTCCGCTCTTTCGAGGAGAGCTCGCAACGCGCCACGAGACTTAGCACCGCCTGCATGAGTCATGAGGGGTGTTAGACGGAGGTTTTGCATGACGCAAATCACATACGAGACGCCGATGAGAGGCCCCGTACAAATCAATATCGCCTATTTCTACAGTGTCTCAATTTCGATGTAGGTTTCAGTTTGGTATGCCAGTAGACACTGTGGATGGACGAAACTCTGCACCACGTAAGAAACCCTGGTTTATGATGATTCCCCTGTAAATACCAGGTTTCATTCAAAGTGGCGCAATGGGATTTCGCAACCATCCACAGGAATACACGGAAGGAAGCACGGACACAGATGGTCTCTCGCCAAAAAATGCCCGGCCAGCTGATCTCCCACGGCGGGCAGACACGGAGAAGCCATACCTTCAGCAAGCGGCAGCCGCAGTATAAGGCGGCAAAGTACAACGAGCCCTTCCAGCTGCCACCACAGGAGGCTCGGGGTGGGATCTGTTTGGAGTATTTGTAGCTGATACGCGATATGTGTGAAGTAGCATGGCCTAGTTGGCTTGCTGTAAGTCTGCCTTCTATGGCGGAAAGTGTGCATTTGATAGTTAGTTATACGACGCGCGTAATTGCATCATGACCATAAGAATATGTGTCCAAGCATGATAGATACATATATGTATATATTTATTTATTTAGTTATTTATTTATTTCGTGCGAGTCGAGTTTGCATCTTGAGGTGTGAGGAGGACTTAGCACTCAGCAAGTCCTTGAAGGTGTGCAAACCAACCGCGAGTGGGGGATGCCTCTGTTTTTTTTTCACAGATGGGTCTCCGAGTGGCGTTTGGGGAGACATATGCAAATGGCTCAAAACATGCCAAGGCGCATCGCCATTTGGAGTCGCACAAGACGAAGACAGATGACAAGGATGACAAGGATGACAAGGATGACAAGGATGACAAGGATGCCAAGGATGCCAAGGATGACAAGGATGACAAGGATGACAAGGAAGACAAGGAGGACAAGGGTCGGCTTCTTCTTAATTAGTGACAAGACATCAGTTTCACATGGTCAGGTGGGAAACAAACCCTTCTGAATCTTGATCAAGTTGCTCACCCCGGAAGAGTAAATATTGTGGTAGTTTGCTGCAGCTGAAGTCAGTGGCAACCACGCATGGCAGAGGATGCTCCTCGCAAGCTTGGAAAAGAGAGCGCTGAACTGGCATGCAACCACAAACGTTTGTTTGAGAGGTTTGGACGGATGGCTGGATGGTCGATTGATGAGATTCGTCTTCTGAAAAAGCATATTTGTGGCAGCCCTATCTACATATATATATATATATATATATATATATATGTGGGTATGGGTCAAAATTAAACCACCAGGGGACCACAGGTTTTGGTCCATGCTTCCATTTGCCAGGGTTCCATTTTGGATACCTATTTTTGACCCACAGCCATAGCCTAGACAGATGCCGCTTCACATCGCGAGGGTTGCTTTTATGTGATGGAATCGTCAAAGCACCTGCGATTGGGAGGTTTTCTGCCATGCTCAGTCTTGAAAAGAATTGAGAGGGATGGGGGAACCGATCCCCTCCGAGAGGATCTTAGGGCAATTTTCCGAAAGTCCCCGTTCTTCCTGTAACACCAAGAATACTTTGCCCCCCCCTCCCCCCCCCCAGGTTTTGACACCCCATCAACCCTGGATCTACTACACTCATGGCAGAGCTTCAAAACCGCCGTGCCCTTCCCCGTGTGCCCCCTGTGCTATGCGGCCATGTGACCCTTGGATCGTTTTGAACACCACGGGTGTCCTGTGGCAGGGCATCCCGAGCCACCAGCGAAGCGCCCGCGCCAGGCGTGGAGCGTAAAAACATCCAATGTGTAGGGTTTCGCTTGGAGGTATGTCGAGCTCCCGAAAAATTCCGGGGGGCCTAAGAGGACCACACAGAAAGCCCATGGAAAGGCCGAGATCCTATGCGGTGGTTTTTGGATGTACCTCATACATCCATTGCAAGGGTATGAGCCGTCACACGTTTGGGCAATGAAATGGAGGAATGAGGAGCTCAGGACAGAAGCACTCACTGCACGGGGTCGGCACGCAAACGCTGCAAGACGCACCCCATCAGGACACTTCAGAACAAGCTGCTGCTTTCCTTACTTAAGTCTGTCGGTGGTGTAGTTTCCTTTGTACACTGGATGAGTCAGTCGGTCAGTTGTGATTTTCTGAAGAAGAGGCGATCGGGCCATTCCGCTCTGATCTTTGTTGCGGTCAAACCAATATGCTGCAAGGGGGAGTCAATCACACCTCAGCTCCAAGACACAGGCTCCTGGAGTAAGGACCCCTCGCCCCAGGCGTCCACGGATGACCTCGACGTCTTTGCCTTGCCGGAGCCATGTCTCTTTTGCAATCGGGATGTCGCCGCACCTTTTTGGAGCTCTGATTTCAACTTGCGGTCAACTTGACATTCGCTGAGATCGTACAGATGTTTCTTTTCGAATGTGCGCCTGCGAATGGAATCCACCAGCCCTTGGAGGCACGGCCAGAACATTTTGGCTAGCTGCTTTGTCCCTGGAGAAGAGCAAAACTGGTTAATCAAACAACCTCGCTGCTTCCCGAGGATGGCGAAGCACGCCGTTGTGTGCTGGAATCTCCACTCCCACTGGCTCACTTGTCCAAAGCCGACCCTTTGACATTTTGTGTTTCCCCTTTTGGTCCAATTTTTGTTGGTCCCAAGAGGTTGACCTTTTTGTTGGTCCTTTGGGCAACTGAGCCACAGGTCCTGGTTCAACCACACCTGGTTGCATTCTTGCCGATCCCTCTCTGGACTTCGGAAGCGGACAAAACAAATACGGATCCAGCCATGATATGGCTGTGGGTCAAAACAAATGGTACCATTTTGGGGTAGGTGCACCACCCATTTTAGTCTATTTTAGTTGGATTGGGATGTTCACTGGGGGTACGATTTGGGTTTTGACCCATGGCCATATGACCCACCGAAAAGGTAAAAAGTTGGTTCATGGCTGCAGCGGGCCCACGAGACATCCAGTTTCACTTCGGCCGTCTTCAGCTGAGCTTTCTTAAAGGAAACCAGGAGCGAAGCCAAACAAGCCAACACGTGAGCACTACAAACTAAGATGTCCAAGAACAAACGAAAATAGAAGGAACCAACAAGAACCAAAACACATACTCAGAGGAAGCTCACCATTAGTTCATGGTAGTCGCTTTCCCATTCCAATTGTTTCCTCGCCAAACGCAAGGAGAGAACTGGGCCGAGCCTCTCGCCCCAAGGGTTGGTGACTCATGATTCCAACCCCCAGGAGTGACAGACAGACACACACACACACACACACACACACACACGTAAAAAGGCAAAGCTTGCTTCGGACTTTACGGGATGAAGCATGGCAGTCCACATATATAAATACATACATACATACATACATACATACATACATACATACATACATGCATGCATGCATGCATGCATGCATACATACCTACATACATACAGGTAAAAGTCCAGAGGCATGGTGAATTGCAGTCCTTTTGTGCGCTGGGTCGGCCATGGGATCCCATCGAGAGGCCCAGAACCCCGTGACACCTCGGTGAAGTTTTTTCCGTTAGGAGACGCCCGGGCAGCTGTACATCGCCGCCCAGACAGCCACCGTGGAGTGGAAGATCCAGGAGCGGCAAAGCCGCTTCGATCGAGGGAGGGAAAGGGGCTTCTTCTTGGTGGCTCCCAGCCATCCCCGTAGATTTTTAGCTTTTGAGTGTTTAGTGGTAGTTTCCATTTACCCCACTAAAAGTTAAACCTTTAGCGGGGGATCTGAGGGCAGCCCAGTTTTGACGAGGGTGTCAAGGTGAGAGTTGGATTCAAGTTGTTTGAGACTACTCCTTTCGGGGATTAGACGACCTTTGCACAATCTCTGCTTATGTTGAGACAGTTGAACGCCCCCAGTTCGCGGTTGGGCAGAGGGGAATCTAAAAACACAGCATGCATTGTTGGACGAGAGCTTGGCTGTATAGATACATTTGTTGAGGGCAGGATGGATCGACGGGCAGCCACATAGCCAACATGAACGCAAGATCGATATATCGCTCAAATTACTGACCTTTACTGGCCTCAATCAATTTTGGAGAATGCCTTCCGGCTCATTTCAGATCTCATGTTTGGATCTGGGGCTTGATCAACAGGTCCTTTACATGGGATTTCCATTGGGAAGACCCACTGAAAAGATGATCTTGTCCACTCAATGGCGCAAGTTACCCATGTTCATTTGGGGCCGAAGGGAATTTTGGTCAACCCCCGTCTGTTGGTTTTGTGTCCTCTCGCTTTGCTCTTGCGAAGCACAACCCAGACAATCCATGTAGGTAATATATACCAACATTTGACCCATTTGGAGCGTAAGTATGGGTAACTATCTAGCAGACACGGATTCTAGGTCCCCCAGTAGTGCCCTTTTACCTTTTTTTCGGGGAGGGTTCCCCTAAAAAAGACTACCGAAAGAAGGGTATCCTTATTCTAACCTCTCAAATCTGGAGGACCTAGCAGTGTTTGGGGGCCAAAACCCCGAGAACTCGTTCACTCGCGCGAGGACTTCCCCCGGCGCGCGCGGAGCGGCGGGTGCCTGGACGGTCCAAAGTTTGGGCCCCGCGGCCTGTGGCAGGCGAAGCGGCTCGCGTCGGCGCGGCGAGTCGCGTCGAGTCGCGTCGAGGTCGGAAGCTCGCGGTAGGTTTGGCCCGAAGGGAGACGGCGGCTTTCGCAGGGTGAGTCGGAGTTATCTAGATCATCAAAATGATATATGAAATTAGAAATCCTGGGACCCTGGATATATATGAGTATAGATGTATATATGAAATCCTTTTGGGCATATATATGAAGTTAGTAGAAATCCTTAGGCACTTTGGGCTTGAAGCTTGACATTTCACGGGACGGATTTTTCTTGCAATCGGCGTCACAGCTTGAAGGGCCCCAATCGTGCGCATGGAGATCATGCGGTGAAGACGACGGTCATATTCAGGAGGGCCGTCGACACAAGTTGGAGTTTGCGACCCACAGAGTGGCGCCTTCCGCAAGAAGCTGCTTCCGACACCACTTTGAGATAAGGTCTGATTGATGTGATGGGTTGCTTGAGTCCGAGTCGGCCCTTGTTTTCGAACGCAGGCGTTCGCTTCTGACATGTTTTGAATTTGCCGTTTGCAAAGCAGGTTCGCTTTGATCGGCTTCAAGGAAACGCTGGGCTCATTGACTGAAGCACCCCATGTCCTGAATCGAGACAGGCAAATCTGCTTTGCAACGCACAGCAATCGCAACGAGATGAGGCCCACATTCTGACGCATGGGTCTGTGTGTGTGTGTGTGTCCGGAGTGTCAGATTCACCCTGACGCCAACCTTTTCATGCAGGGGGCAGTGGCCCACTGATGAGCCCACTGCCAACGAAGCTGCTCATGAGTTGAGAGGATATCCGGACTGATCATCCGGACGTACCTGCAGTTGCAAACGTGTGCTTTGTTTCGCTGTTGATTTGTTGACTCCGGTTGTGATGTGTTGCCGCTGTATGCTTTTCGTCAGCCAAGTCAAGCCATCGGTCTCGCCAATCGAAAATCCACCCACTTGAAACTTACCGGCTGCGCTCGAAAGATGAGATCTCTCCTTCGGGAGTTGAAGTGTGATTGCCCCGTCTCGGGGGACCCTCGGGTGTACCCATCATTGCGTGACCCCGGGCCGGCCTCGCTGGACAATTTAACCTCAACGTTCTGATCATAGACCAGCGGAATTGCACGTTTAAGCAGACACGAGGTTTCACTAAAGGGAAGACAGCCACTCAATCATAGAACGTTTCACTGTTTCGTTTCTCGGCTTCGTCATCCGCGTGTCCGTCTTCTGGTTCTTCGCCCGCTTAGGGATGGCTTCTCCTTCCTCCCGCTCTCTTCTTCCTGGTTTTCGTGACCCGCGCGTTCGTCCTCCTCCTCTTCGCCCGTCTAGGGGTGGCCTGGTTGTCTTGGTGTTGTTCAGCTTTCTCCTCGTCATCTTCTTCCTGCCTGTCTACCTGTTCCCACTCCTCGCTCTCCTCACGCAGTTTGGCTTGATGTCTTCCTCTCCTTCCGTTGCTATTTCGCGTTCGTCCTCTTGGCCCCTCGCGGGATTCGACGTCCTCTTCCTCGAGCCTTGGTCTTCATCCTCGCCCTAAAACGCGTACTAAGCCCTCTAACCCCTTCCCTTTCCTCTTTTCCCTTTTGTTCCCTTGTTTTCCTCCCTGTCTTCTCTTTTCTTTCCTCTCTCCTTTCTCCGGGCGGGCTGCGGCGCCCTAACTACGCACCTCGACCCCTTTGTCTTCTTTTCTCTCTCTCTCTTTCCCTCTTTGTTTCGTTCCCCCCTTTTTTGCTGTCTTTCTTCTTTTTCCTTTTTTCCCCTTTCCCGCTACATCCTGTTCTTCCTCGTCGCCCGTTGAGGGATGGCCAGTGTTTTTGTCGGTCTTCAACTACGCGGTGTTCTTTGTCTTCAAGGTTTAGGAGGGTGTTTCTGGACTGTTTGTGTCTTTGCCCTTGTCGGTGACCTTAAACTCGGCTTCCCCTGGTTTTCGTGTTTCTTGTTTTGGGTTTTGCCCGCGGGGACTCAACTTGGGGCTTTCTGTTTCTTTTGGTTTCCTGCTCCGTTTGTTTTCCGTTGGGGTATTCGTCCATTTTTTCGGGCGGGTGTGTTGTTTGGGACCTTTTCTTGAAAACATTCACCCGCCCCTCATAGAGGGGCGTGTGTGTGTGTGCGGAGTGTCAGATTCACCCTGACGCCAACTTTTTCATGCAGGGCAGTGGCCCACTCATGAACCTACTGCCAACGAAGCTGCTCATGAGTTGGGGGGATATCTGGACTGATCACCCGGACGTACCTGCAGTTGCAAACGTGTGTGCTTTGTTTCGCTGTTGATTTGTTGACTCCGGTTGTGATGTGTTGCCGCTGTATGCTTTTCGTCAGCCAAGTCAAGCCATCGGTCTCGCCACTCAAAAACCCACCCGCTCGAAACTTACCGGTTGCACTCGAAAGATGAGATCTCTCCTTCGGGAGTTGAAGAGTGTGTGTGTGTGTGGGTGCGTGAGTGCGTGCGTGCGTGACTGTGTGGTGTGTGTGTGTGTGTGTCTGTGTGTCTGTGTGTCTGTGTGTCTGTGTGTCTGTGTGGTGTGTCTGTGTGTCTGTGTGTCTGTGTGTCTGTGTGTCACTGTGTGTCTGTGTGTCTGTGTGTCTGTGTGTCTGTGTGTCTGTGTGTCTGTGTGTCTGTGTGTCTGTGTGTCTGTGTGTCTGTGTGTCTGTGTGTCTGTGTGTCTGTGTGTCTGTGTGTCTGTGTGTCTGTGTGTCTCTGTGTCTCTGTGTCTGTGTGTCTCTGTGTCTCTGTGTCTGTGTGTCTGTGTGTCTGTGTGTCTGTGTGTCTGTGTGTCTGTGTGTGTCTGTGTGCGCGTGCGTGTGTGTGTGTGTGCGCGTGGTTTTCAGATTTGGAAGCAGTTGCAGCTTGGGTGATTTTGACAGAACCACATTTTGACCTGAGCCACAATCAACACCCGGGCAAGTGAAGGTTAAATTGCATCTATACTTCCAACAAGACATGGATGTGGATATCCGGCCTTTTGTTCCTGAAACTGGTTTTTGGGTAGGCCACTTTTCAATGTCGATCCCGGACACATTGAACTAGATTGTTCTGGTTCTTGTGAAAGATGCCCTCTAAAATGGGACACCCAATGAGTTTAGACTAGAGGTGAGCGGGTGGGTTCCCATGTGCCCTCTGCAAGAACCAGGGGTTTGAAAGCCCAAGCCGCCGATCCAAGCCACCAATCCAACGAAGCAGCGGTTGATCACGGTCAATCCTCGGTTCTAGGTTTGTTTCGTGTGACGCGCTGGTCAGATCTTCTGCCACCCAGACGGCCGCTGCTTCAACCTGCCGCAGGGCGGGCCCCCTGGGGTGTTCCTGCGCGCCTGGGCTCGAGCAAGGGTTCTCTGGTAAGTCCAGCCACTCACCCACCCACCCCAGCCGCCCGCTCGCCCCACCCACCCCACCCACCCACCCACCCCACCCACCCCACCCACCCACCTCAGAGGACACTTGGCCCTTTGGCATACCTTCAACCAACCCAACAGAAGCTAACCTCCAAAAAGATACCCAGAGCATAGTGGACAGCGTGGGTTCCCGGAGTCAATTCTGGTGTTCGAGGGTAAACATGAGGCCTTCCATGACTGTCACACCGCATGCGTTAGCTTCATGATGTCTGGGAAAACACACCAACCAATTGGGTTTGACATTTGAGATATACCCACTTTAGGCTGCTTGTTGCAGGTAGAGGTGCTGTTGTGGTTGGGTTGAATCTACAACTGCTAGCCGAGCCATGCCAAGTTCGCAAGGAAAGAATAAGTTATAAGAAATAAGTTAGAATGCCACTGTAGCTATGATCCGTTTCGCAATGTTTAGGTCTACACATCACATGTATTATATATATATGTATACATATATTCACTCAAAGTTCACTGTGCTGATGTGCTGAAACGATTTGGCTGTGATGTGTTCTGTTGTGATATGATGCGATGCAACGTGACGTTCCATGTGTTCTTGATTATTGTCAATGGGCTTTGCGGGTGCTCCTACCGTATCATGAACGTGTGTGATACGAAACTCTTATATCAATCACACAGGCACGCTGAAGCAGCAAGAGCGCACTCACTCACGGCGCACGTGGCCAGAGAGGATGCGAGAATTGACAAAGCCAGCAAGACAATATGTTTGAGTTGCTGCAGATTGGTAGTGAGTCATTGTCTTACTGTCTCGTGCCACACTCACGCGTTGTCCAGTGAAAACTGAGCAGAAGAGGTATTTTGGAAAGCGCATGAACCACAACTTGAAAGATCTCAAAGCGCGACCGGGTCAAGAGATTTGCGGGCCCAGCCAATACTTGTTGTCACGTGTGTTGTAGATCATGCTGCTAGTCGGAGTCAGCCGCGTTTGCACTGTGAGTGAGCAGACAGAAGCCCGATCACAAAGCTAAACCGCGGGATGTGCTTTGCTGGTCTCGCCAAACTGCTCTTTTATTCGGTCCCGTAAGTAACCCTGTAAGATCTGGGCAGGCAAACAGGCACAGCATGCTGTGTGCTATGTGTTTTCTTTTGCCGCCGCGTAGTGTTTTTCCATATTTGTCAGCACAGCACCGGATGGGCGATCTCAGGTTACCTTGGGCCGCATGCCGCTTGAATGCAAAGCATCGGCATCTGTTCGTGTGGCACTTTCACTTAGCCGCTTAGCCCTTTGCTTCCAAAGGCAACCTCCAAGCAAAATCGAAGCTCCAACTCTCGGAAGCTGAGTTTGTTGAATCACGTTTTTTTTCCCGCAACGTACTGCTTGTGGCGAGTTTTCTCACAAAAAAAAACAGCCTGCCGCAGGTTTTCTCAGACAACGCCAAAGGTGCCTCAAAACAGAGGCCATCTTGCTGTTTGCTCCTGTGTGTGTGATGTTTGTTGTGTTCAGAAAACGATTAGTTACCCGCCATTGTGGTGTAAGTTGCACGCCTTCCACAGGGCTACTTTGTCCTTTAAATCTTTCAATTCGCATCCTGTCATTGGAATGTTGTGATCTTCGTGTCGGGAGCCAATGCTGGCATTTGTGTCAAGGAACGGGTGCCGGCGTACGCCACTATCGCGCCTGCGGCTGCAAATGTGTTTCAGTTTAGTGCCATTGCTGCACAACCTGTTTCTTGGAAGTCATTGACAGTTTGATGTAGTCTTACTGGGTTGTAAGGATAAGGGGGATCAAGGTACAGATGCGAAGTGCCGAAACAGAGATGCGCGCGTGCCGTTTATGTCTCGGAGTGGCTTGAATCTGCCCTTGATACCCGATGAGTGCATGGCAGTTGTTTCAGGAGAAGCTTGTGGGTGGAGTGTACCGCGTCCCGGAGCGCCTCGGTTAAGGAGTTGCCAGTGACGTCTGCGTTCCCCGAATTGAAGCGGATTCGCTCCGCTCCGAGTTTAGGGGTTCTCCGAAATCGGAGAAGACAAGCAAGCATTTGGGTTGTTAAAAAAAGCGACATGCTTTAGGATGGGCCACATCCAAGGAACTGCATGTGAGCATTGATTGACCCGAGGAACAACACTCGTGAATCACCCTTTGTGGTCATCTTTGGCCGCTGTGAGATTGAGGACCTGTTCTGCAGTGAGTCTCACTGGCATGTCAACCAAGCACTTGCAGCTCGCAAGCTGAGTTTGGGAAACCACAATTGCCAGCCTTGTCGGATTATCCGCGATGTTCAATCTAATCTCCACAGCTTCTGTGGAATTGCAGCTGACAGAAACCCGAAATTTTCGCTGGACCCTAGCAACTCTCTCTCACCAGGAGTGGGGTGTGTGCAAAGATTTCGGCCTCTTCGACGAGGAGTTTGCAGCAGATTTAGTGGAGGAGGCTCCCGAGATCCAGCAGTAAGCTTGTCACTTCACTCCTCGGGTGGTGAACACAAAGCCGGGTCACAGCATTGGCTCGCATCAATATCAACTTCAAGGTGCTCTGGGTTGAGCAAGCGAACGTGTTTAGGCACGACCTATGGGCTGTGTCCTGCATTGTCTTGCATTTGACAAATCCAGTATACGTTGCTTTATGTTGGTTTCATGCGGGTTCCCTTGCAAGGCGCCTCAGTTGGACGCGCCGTCATGTGGCGCACTCCCGTTCCACTTTTTCCCCCTCTTACTTCTCCTCACAAGTCACCAACCAAGAAGGGCACTCCCCTTTCCCCACTCAAAATCAGTCACGAAACCCCAGAGCCGCCACGACCAAAAGCTAGCCTCAGATCTTTGGGGCGTGCTCAATGCTGGCGCCGCCTCTTGCGGGAAAGCGGACTGGCTTTCTAAGCACCGCAGCCTCACTAGGCTCCGCAAAAAGCGCCAGGAGACGGGGGCCCTGGCATGGGAGTCCCAGAAAAAGCCACAGCCAGGTCACTTAGCGCAGCTGAAGGCTGCAGCTGAAGGAGCCACTTTAGAGGGACTGTTTTTCAAAAGGGAACCCCTCCGGCCGGCACGTTGGCCGGTTTGGGCAAGTGTAGCTCCCCGCCCCTTCAAGGAAGGAGCATTGCTTTCGTCTTTCTCGTAGCTTCCACCACTGGGATGGTCGAACTGGCTTAGACTCACAAACAGTTTCACCGAAGAAAAGGACTTATGGAAGGCATACTGCAACCAATGTTGGAGCAGATGTCCCTTTCAAATCGACAAAAGGGGTGTTCACACAGAGAGCCAGTACCCTCGAGACAACCCCTTGACCCCATAGGTCTAAGTCTGTGGGGCCAAAAACTTGCTGCTCAGCATGAGAAATGGAATGACCCCCAGAAACCATCCAGCTGGCGGTTTCCTTTAAGGGGATCCCCTTCCGGTTCATTCCAACTCCCGGTCTCAGTCATTCCCTACCCATCGCACCAGAAAGAGAACCCAGAGAGCGAAAAGGCGGATGATCGCACACCAGCACCTCGAACAGCACCCCCGCCGAATAGCGTGGCGGCTGTCAATCTGGCGAAAATGCACCCGCACCCCAAACTGCATGCCTCCTAGCGCCTGCCATCCAGCGCCCGTCAATCTTGCAAAACTGCGCCGGCACCGTCACCTGCATGCCTACGCCGCTAGAATTGCGCCGTCAATCTTTCAAAAATGCACCCACCGCTACCAGCACCTCAAACAGCTCCTCAAACGGCACACCCGAACAGCATCTGCACCAGCACCCCAAACTGCCCCTAGCACCCAGCCGTCAATCTCGCAAATCAATCTTGCAAATCACTTTCCCCTCTTTAATAAGGCCAGAACCCCTGCAGCTTTCAGCTACTTGGGAAAAAATGGAACTCGAACGTTCGCAGGCTCTGATGCTCCGTGCTCGTATCACCTGGATCGAGCCGCGGCCGGACAGCCTGCTGCCGCGGGAGGCCGGGAGGTTCTGTGTGGGTGAGGTGGGGTGGGTGTGCCCCCCAAATAAGAGGGGTACCCCAACAATCGCGGTGTTCCCCTTTCAACCAATCCCAAAAAGGGTTCCCCTCCCCCAAATAAAGGGCACACCCATGTTCAGGTTTAGGGATGTTGGATATATGTTGTTGTGATGTTGTGGGATGGAACAATATGTTGCTACAGTGAACGAAAGCCGGCTTTACAATAATGGTGTGAGCTGCTCATATGAGGAGATGGGATTTCTCTGGTTCTTTCTGGTGCTAGACTCTGCGAGCTGGGTCGTTTGGTTGTGATCTGAATCCTGTCATCCATTTGGGACAACCTCCAGGAGCTACTTGCAGTGGTCGTAAAGGGGATATTTATGCATGTGGAGGGGAACAGGGTTTGAACGCAAGCAGCAAGGTGGTGAACGTGCGGCGCTTGCGATGCGGCTGTGCTCCGCGGCAGCAAAAGCATGTCCAGCATGCAAGTTGCTTTTTCGTAGATATATTTTCGGGCGCCTGTTTCCTGTTTTCAGCGGTTCTTGTAGAGGGTAGATGGGAATCCTCCCCTGAACCGGCAAACCATCAAGGGAAGCTGGTTCTTTGAGTTCAAGCTGTGACAACTTTGACCAGAGCAATTGACAAGGTTGACCATTGACAGTTTGAGTTGCTGAGTAGACTTTCCACTTACACTTAGCCTTCGATGTGGCGATGAGGTTTGATTCCAAGAAGGGATTCAACCAATTTGAAACACCACCACCGCATTTTTCGACTTCATTCGTGCATATTCCAAGTTCCAGCTGCTGCAGACATGCGTATGTGTGGCTTGAAGCAAGTACTTGGATCCAATACACGATCGCAGTCATTTCGAGGTCCACTTTCACCACCGAGATGCGACTTAGGACAACATCACAACGGACTTTGCTGCCCTTTGGCTGGCTCGGCATAGCAGCACAGGAGGCCGGGGCGAGAGGGGAAGGGAGAGTGAGCAGGGCACACTGACATGCGTGCCCTCAGCCTGCCTTCAGCGAGCGGTTTGTTGGATTGCGGCAGGGGAGCACCTATTGATCTGCCAGATCAACTTGCCGGTGCTCAGGGCATGAGAAATGGAATGACCCCTATAAACCATCCAACTGGTTCCTTTAAGCGGACCCGCAGGATCCTTCCCTCATTCCCTATCGCACCAGCAAGTCAATCCATGCGGGGTCGGCATGAATACATCCTTTGCCAGGAGCTGTTGCTGACTCCACTGGCCCTTCAGCACGGCCGCTTCCGCCCGGGGCGGGCGCCTCAAATTTTAGCGGCGGGGCCGGAAACGGTTCGGGCTCGGCTTGTCTACTGTGAGCCCCTAGTTGCTTGCTGTCTTCTGGATGTAGGTGCTGGACAGAGGGGGCTTAGAGCTCTTAGGACACTCCTTTAGCGGATAGACAATAGGTCAGGAAGCCAGTATTACTAGACATCGCGCATGCTTTAAGTGACGCAGCCCGCAAACATACCCCTTGCAGAAGCCTCAGGTATGGGCATTTTCATGAAGGAACTATGTTCTTTTTGGACTTGCTAGAAGGCCTTGTAAAGCTGACAGCTTGGGCTGCATTTGCGTGCTCAGTTTTGCCTCATGTGAGCAGTGCTGAAGACTTGCGATTTCTTAGTCACAAGGGCGGCGATCATCAGCCCTTGCTGTGCTTCTGCTTAGATCCCTACGGCGGGTTTCAGGCCACTGCTTGGAGGTTTTGTACGGGGCTCCGGAGCCGAACTAACCTTTGCCGTCTTAAAGCTTGCGTGTGCCACTGTCTCAGCTGAAGTGAATATTTGCGACTTGCGTTCTGTACTCGCAGGTCTACACGGCACCGCTCAGGGATATGGGAATGTAATGTCAACTTCAGACTGACTATCCCCATAGCGTTCCTTGACCAAGATGTGCGAGGCCAAAGATTTGGGGATTGACTTTGGACACAAGTGATATGTTGTAGAAGGCTCGTCACATGCATAACTGTAAATATACATATTATATATAGTTACATGTACAGGTGCATTTGTATATTATTATATATGTAATATATCAGTGTAACATATTTTGGTATGTATATATATATAAATATATACATATAGACATACGTGTACTCATGTTCCTTAGACACGTCGGGGCCTCGAGCGACTTCACTGAGGATGTGGTCCTCCTGGCCGAAGGTCAGCGCTTCGAAGCGGACCGTGCGTGCCCCAGCTGCCCTGAGCCAAGTTGGCCCAAGATACTAAGGTTCGTCCATCTCTGGTGCGCGATGGGAAAGAAAGAAAGAAGGAAGGAAGGAAAGAAAGAAAGAAAGAAAGAAAGAAAGAAAGAAAGAAGGACATACAGCAAGAAATACAGAAAGAAAGAAAGAAAGAACGAAAGAAGGAAAGAAAGAAAGAAAGAAAGAAAGAAACAAAGAAAATAAAGAAGGAAAGAAAGAAATAAAGACGGAAAGAAGGTAGGAAGGGATGAAGGAGAGAACGAAAGAAACCAAGAAAGGAAGGAAGGAAGGAAGGAAGGAAGGAAGGAAGCAAGGAAGGAAGGAAGGAAGGAAGGAAGGAAGAGAGAGAGAAAGAGCAAGAAACATAAATATAGAAAGAAAGAAAGAAAGAAAGAAAGAAAGAAAGAAAGAAAGACAGAGAGAAAGAAAGACAGAAAGAAAGAAAGAAATACAGAAAGAAAGAGAATAAATACACAAAGAAAGAAATACATAAAGAGAGAGGGCGAACACAAGAGAGAGAGAGAGAGAGAAAGAAAGACAGATATAGTCAGAGAAAGCAAAAATGAAAGAAAGAAATGAATAAAGAAAGAAACAAGGCAAGAAAGAACAAAATAAAGAAAGAACGACAGAAATAAAGAAAGAAAGAAAGAAAGAAATAAAGAAAGACGGAAAGAAAGAAAGAAAGAAAGAAAGAAAGAAGGAAACAAGGAAAGAAAGAGAGACAGAAAGAAAATTGAAAGAGAGAAATAAAGAAAGAACAAAATAAATAAAGCAAGAAAGGACGAAACAAAGAAAGGAAGGAAGGAAGAAAGAAATAAAGAGGTAATCAGAGAAATAATGAAATAAAGAAGGAAGGAAGGAAGGAAGGAAGGAAGGAAGGAAGGGAAAAAAGAAAGAAAGGAGGCAGAGAGAGACAGATCATCAGCTTTAGCTCGAACTGAGCTGACGTTCGCTTCGCAAAGAGTATCGATGAGGGGCGAACACAACCGGCTGGTTGTCCTAATTTGAGGCGGACTATCGTTGGGGTCGGCACCTCAGTGTCGACAAATGTTGCTCAAAAGAAGTGGAAGGCGTGAGCTACCCACATGAACTTCTGAACCACTAGCAAGTCAGATTTATTCTTTGGCGGGCTTGCACGCTCCCTGATGAATTTCTGGACTTGATGTTTTTTTGGGAACACCATTTTGGCGGTAAAGAACAAATTTGAAGTTTTTTGGGCTAGTCTACTCAAGAAGTGAGCGTTTATTAGCTGATTTAGAAGAATATCTTTGCAGGCGATTTGGGATGCATCCTTCAAGGCACCCTGTATTTGCTTGCTGGTGCTCAGGGCATGTGGGAATGAACCCAGGGATTCCCTTAAAGGAAACTATAGGGGATGCTTTATAGGGGTCATTCCCTCATTCCCTGCCTATCGCACCAGCAAGTTTGGCACCATTAATGGTAGTCGGCCAGGGTTTAGACCGTCTTTAGTTTTTGTTCTCCCCGACTAGTCCCTGGCAAGCTATTTGGATGCCTTGTTTGCATTGAACAAATCCTTGAAGCTGCATGTGATTCAGTTGCTTAGATTCGAATTTACTGGTGGGGCCTCGACGTCAGGCGTGGTCCTCGCAGCGCGCAGCAGCTTCTTCGCTGGGATGCTCTCCTTCCGCGCGAAGCTCGGATTGTTTTGCGAGGTCTGTGTGACTTCCACGAGCATTTTCTCGCTGGTTTGGGGATCAGAAAAAAACATCCACAAAGTCCCTGTTCCCTTCAAGTCTCCACTTCGGACAAATGCAATTCATGCTATGCAGCACCTGCAGCGACAGTAGAGGAGTCTCCTTTTGGGAGCTGGCTACTTCTGGTCCATATGTTTTTTTCATGTGGCAAATGGGGCTGGCTGTCGGAGTGACTTAGGAGTTTGCCCGGACTGGAAGTAAATCGCTTGCAGGTTCGCTGGGGTTGCTAGTCTAGCGATCAAGCCAAAAGCGGTTTTTCATATTGGCTTAGTGTTTGCAGCGGATTCCCCTTGCAAGGAACCAATATTCTTCTATGCCAGTCTCTTTGGAGGAACCCAAGTATGCGCCGATAGGGGTGGGCTTTCATGTTGGGAGCCATTGGGGACCTTCCATCGGAGCGTGGCTTTTTGTATAGAAAGCAAGCCATACATTGACGGGCAGATATTCAGAGCACAAGAATCAGACGAATTCCGTCACACAGTCACACCTTCTGATAGTCAATTTAAAGCACAAGTTGCCTTGCTTACCCTGTATGCAGGTAAACAGATGCCTCTGAGCAAGACTCAACGCCAAATTCCTCCATGAGATAAACCACAAATCATCGACTCCATGTTGTAAAAACACACACACACACACACATTGAAAAGCCATGAAGTTTGTGTGTTGGTAACTTATTTCCCCAGATGTTCCTACATCGGTGTGTGTTTTTTGAGGGTACCCATGTCGGGGTGGTTTCAAAAGGAAACCAACATGGACCAAATGTGCCCTTTAGACACATTGTGACTTTGACTCGGACCCTTTGGTGGACATTTAGCTGGGGTGTCAACCGCTTGGGAGGCGGTTGCCTCTCAAGAATCATAGCCGCATGTGTTCAAGCATTTGGGTGTGTCTGTTTTTGAGGGTCCCCCTTTTTTTTTACCGGGACACCACGAGAAAACCCCTCCAACCGAAGACAACAGGAGCCGCCGGCGTTTGTCCCTTCGACAGGCGAGGGCACCCAGCGGGAGGTGGAGCTGCCGGTGCCCTCGCGGTCTTTGCAAGCCATCCTCCGCCCCTCGAGCGGGACGCATCGATCTGGAGAACTTCGGATCCGCGTTCTTTCCCTGGAAGTGAAGCAAAAACCCATGAGTCTGAAATAAGTCAATGAAGACTTTACGAAGCAAAAGCAAGAAAGCTCTGTGGTTTCCAAAAAAGCCCAAACCCGCGCGGGTTCCTTTTTGGGATTCTTTGGATCGCTTGGGGGATTCTCCAACTAACCTGTTCGCGTCGAGGCACTTCAAGGGGCCCCAGCTCGGATGAGCCACATGTGGACGCCCAAGAAAGGAAACCTAGAGTTTAGCAGCAACCTGGGGAAACTCCTGAAGCTACAGCGAACCAAGTAAACCCTTCAAAGGGAGATATGGCTGTGGGTCAAAACCAATGGTACCATTTTGGGGTAGGTGCACCACCCATTTTAGTCTATTTTAGTGGGGATTGGGATGTTCACTGGGGGTACGGGCTTTTGACCCATGGCAATATTGGGTTTCGCAAATGAATCTGGCAACCCTCTTTTCGATGGTTTGTTCAAAAACTAGCGGACAAGCTGCCATGAGCTGAGTGGGTTGACTTCTGGCTGGGCTTGGTTTACCCTTGACTAATGGCTTTTTGTTGAGCTGCTTGGCGTACACAGGTGACTCTTTGTTTGTTGATTAGTGTCCAAAGGTCCAGGGTAGCTTTGTACCCCTCTTTGTCCCCCTTTCAGTGGATTTGTTTTTCCCTACGGGATGGAGTCCCTTATCACGTCAAGGGACAGTGAGATGTTTGTGCAGACATTGCTCCATAGACACACCGTCCTTGCCCTTCCACGTTATGTGGCCGTGTCACGGCGTGTCGTTTTTGGAGGGTACCCCGTTTTTTGGATGGTTTAAAAGAGATACCCACCCTTTGGGGGTCCCGTGAAGAAGGACACCCATAAATTCCTAGCCATAGCTGGCAACTCTGCGATGTTGCAGATGACGAGGAAGGAAGGCTCAGTGGGGACAGGTGATCCTCTGAGCCATGGATTGCTTAGCCAGAAAGCGCAAAAGCAACTTAAGAGGGTCAGAGGCCCCCCCTATGTAGTCTCTAACTAAGTACTTGGTTGGTGGAGTATTGGTTTAGTATTAGTTTAGAACTCAGAGTTGCTGCTTAGTACTTGCTTCGTGTTGGTGTAGTACTGGTTTAACTTAGTGCAGATCTTGGACAGACCCTTTTTGTGTTTTGCGTTTGTTTGGCGGGGAAACAGTTTCTCGTGCTGAATACCCTTTCTGCCAAGTTCAACTGTTTTTATTTTCGAGTTTAGTACCCTTTGTCAGCTTCCCTCCAATCGGTGGTTCGAATTGGTGGTTGGGGATTTGAACCCCTTTGAGTGGGAAGCCTCCCCCAAACCACTTTGAGTCTTCAATTTTTTTCATTTCCGAGTTTGGTACCCTTTAAATGGTGAAAACATGTTTGTTTTTTTTCTTTTCTCGAATTTGGTCCCCTTTGAGTGGGTGACCAATGACTCGAGCTCCAGCCGACTCCAGCCGACCCGGCCGACTTTGATCTGAGCTCCGGCCATTCCGAGGCTTCGCCTACACCGACGAGAGCCCCGAGCTGCGGAGCTACGAGGACCGCCGCTGCTTCGCGCGGGCGAGGAAGCGCCGGAACCGTTGGTTTTTAGTTGCGACCCTGGGAAAAGGCAAAAGACTGGCAAAAGGTCCGGTCCAAGGAATTTGTGTAGCTTTGAAATCCTTTTTTGTTCTGGCATCGGGCTAGGATGACAGGCCCGTCTGATGGTGTTGCACGTGTTTTTGAATGCGCACACTTGCCATCTCAGGTGCCTGTGCACACCATGTAGGCACCAGATGGTCGTACGTGGTTGTGCGCATCTGTTCGGAGCTTTTCAACCTTTCAGGGAGTAAATCTTGTCAGGCTGGATATTTTTGTTTGCACAGGTGTGGCCCTAATCATTGTGTGTTTCCAAAGCTTGAAAGATTTGCAAGGCTTGCGCTAGCGGCCGAGGCGAAAGGTGCCACTGTGCCACTGTGCCAACGAGGAACCAAGATGGCAAACGAGCTCAATGAACTTTGCCTACTTCCCACAGGTAGGCATGTCTTAAATTATGGGCAGCTACAAAACAGTTTTCCTTTAAGTTTCCCTGTAAGCCAATGGTGGTTGGAAAGGGGGACCAAACAAGATCTCAAGGTCGAAGTGGGGGTCGACCCTCTATCAAAATATAAAAAAGCAACACAACTCCATGCGAAAGCTTTTGTTTTTGGGGGCCCCACTTTTTGTTTTGTTTTTCTGGCCGGTTTGGTTCTGTTTTTGGGGACTCCACCTCTTTTTTCCGGCTGTTTGGTTCTCTCCTTCGCTTCTCCCCTTCACTCACCTTGGATTGAGCTTGGAAAAAGCGAGGAGGCGGTGGAGCTTCTGGAGGCCTCCTCTCAGCTCTGCTTCCCCACTTTGGTGCAGCTCTGCGGGGACCACCTCCGCCCTTCGGCGAGCGGCTTCGGTGTCCGGTCGTTCGGAAGCGCGGGGCGTCGATGGCGGAAAAACGGAAGCGGCTTCGGAAACGCGGCTCGCTAAAGCGCGGTGTCGGAAACGCGGGAAGCCGGAAAGGCGGAGTCGGCGAAGCGGTCTGTTTTTTGCCTCGAAAACGAGGGGAAAAGGGTTGAGAAAGGAAGTACGCGGGCGGGGGGGTTGAGAAAGAAGGCGGGGGAAAAAGCGGAATGGGGAGTTTGTAAGGGTTGCGAGGGCACTGGAAAATGCGGTCAGCCCGCAGGGCCCATGCACGTGAGGACGGCCCTGTACTGTGACTTCTGCGATCAGCAATCGGCGGCTGGCATATGTAATGTTGACTCCGTATTAATCAACCTCATAGGGGGGTGGGGGGCCCTCCTAAAGTGGTCTGATTTCCCACTAAAACCAGGGACACCCCCTATTAATAAACTGGGATGGATTAATATGGGGTCAACATCATAATGAAGTTGTGGGAGGGCAAAGAAAATAATCCGTAGCAAGGATATATGTATCGGTGTGGAATACGGTGAACCACCAAAAATGATGGTGTCCTTTCAACTCGAAGGATCCTCATTGTGCACTTTGGTTGCAGGGTGCGAGCAGTGCAGGACATGAGATGAAGCCAGACGAAGCCTAAACAAAACGTGGTTCACAGTAGCTTCAAAGAATTACGATCGATGAGAAGCAGCCGGACGATGGCGGGAAGAGTATGGAAAGACTACAGCAAGACTACAAGAATACTGCAAGAACACGGAAAGACTACTGGAAGAGACTGCAGGACTACATCGCCAAACAACCCCAAATGAAGGATTTGGAGATGTTCCATTTTGGCACAAAGATTTTGGTGGCGGCTCGTGTAGTCAAACATCTTTGGCTCAAGGGCGGAAGGTCCGGTGCATTTGCTACTATCAACTGGTTCAGACCTTTTTGTTGACAGGCTTTTCATGCTTCAAGCGTGTTTTCACTTCTGTACGGGCCAACGCCTCGATGTAGCATTGTTGAACAATTGAAATGCTAGAGCCACATTGTGAAAGGCTAATCTATGGCTTCTGCATTGTACAAACAATACATATTTTCTGAGTGATCTGACTCTTCCCAGGCGACACCTGGCTGTCGCTGGAGAACGTGGTGCATTTGTTGCGCGTCGCTGACCAACACGGACGCTCGGCAGAGAATTCTCTGAGCCGTCGACGATTACCAGCATGGTTCATGTTGATTTTCCCTGTCACGGAAAAGCAGGAAGAGGAGCACTACCCAAATGAAGGGCTAGCAAGCATCGTCGCGTTGGTTGCGTGACCTTTGTTCTTGTGCGGCTGCTATGTCGGGCCTTGGGGGGGAGCCGTCTGCAGGCCTTCCAGCCTTCCAGTTTTGGGCATTCCCCTTCTCCTTGCCGAAGATGCCAGGCAGCCAAATGTTTAGTCACACCTGGCCTGCACCAGTTTTGGCATTCGCTTTTTGCTTCATGCCAGAAGGCTTTCTGTCAAGGTGCATGTTGTGAAATAAGATCATTCATGGCTTGCTGGGTCTGAAAGTGCATTGACGCTTGTTTTAGAGGCACACATTCTTACATTCTAGTCCAAATGCTGGCATGACAGGGTGCAATGGACATAAGATCTAGCCAATCTGATTTGACCTGGTTGCAACTTCTTTGCCACAGACTTTGCCTTGTGGCAAAGTCTGTGGCAAAGAGCAACGCCTCTGAGCCTTAGACATGAAGCTCATGCATCACTTGTTTCAAGGCCGGTTTCTGGGCCATGCGCTCGCGGGCTCGCGTCGGGCTGAGGAGCCTCATCGCTGAGGCGGGGACAAGGGCGCTGCTGATCTTCGGGTCCTGGGCCCTCCCCCACAAAAGAACATGCACACAAGAACAGGCATGGTCTCATTATTCTATGGGTACCTTCCCCATTCTTTCCAGGGATCCTTCTTTTCAGGAAACCATCAAAAGTTATAGGGGAAACAGCCAAAGAACGACGGTAGAAAAGAATGGGGAATCACCCCCTAGAATTACGGATTTGCCATCCCTGTTAAATTTTGTGTGTTGTTCATGCTAGATTTCTTAACATACCGTGTGTGTGTGTCGTTTGGCAGTTGGGCGTTGGCAAGTTGGTGACATTGAAGAACATGGCAGTGCGCTGCTGCCCATAGATAGTGTCCGGGTTAACTGAGGCTCATGTCGCATTCTGGGAGAAAGGACCGTTGATTCGGTTTCATCCCTAAATGTACGTGCGTATCTCGTTCTCTCTCTCTCTCCCTCTCCATGTATATATTTTATTTTAGAACTTCTGTCAGACTAGATCTGCTCAGGGTCACTTTTGTTTCATTCTGTTTGGCTTGGCTTTGTAAGTCTTCGTTGCTCTTCCTGTCGCAGAACGCAGTTACCCTCTGGACAATTCCCAGCCCGGCGACTGAATTCATGCTTGACGCTAGGTTTGGAACTTCTTTGGGAAACTCATTTTCCTCATACTGAAGAAATGGTGATGCTAGATGTCTCGATCAATGTAGTCTACGGACTCATCTATGGGGGATCACAATACATTACATGACATTCCATTACATTACATACGTACATATTCGTGCCAACAACTGTATGGACAACTGCAGTGATTTTCGGATCTGGACGGGCTTTGGCTTGCAACATGTGTTGGTAGGCACAGGTCCATCCTCCACGAAGCTTTTTGTAAGTCATCGTGAAACGATCCTAGGTCGTTCTGGGAAGCGCAAAGGTTGCGGGGTGCGGCCTCTCAGCCCCGGTCTTCATTTGCAAGGTGGCTGTGGCTCAAAAAAAATCCGGTACGCAAATTGGAACCCTGGTAAGTGAAAACATGGACCAAAACCTGCGGTTTGCCCCCGGTGTTTAATTTTGAGCCACACCCAGGTGTACACTCAAAACCCGCAATCTTCTGCACTCGTTCAACAGGCCCTTTTTTCGGGCTTATTTTTCTAGGGATAGCCCTCCCCCAACTCGCCCCAAATCCCCCCCCCCCCCTAGGCTCCATGATCTGCTTCAGAAGCGCAGCGCTTGCCTACGAGAATAGGTGTCCTTTTTGGTTAATTTGGTTTCAAAACAGATGGCGATTCCTTTTTTCCCTGGTGGTTCAATCAACTACCAGGGAAACCCATCTATTTTCCCAAAAAGGACACCTTGGTTTGGGTTGCTTTCGAGGGAAGCCAAAAGGGAACACCCAGATTTTCGGGCGCAAAATGGCCAAATGGGTACAAGGATAGCCCTTTCCCCCCCCTTCTGCCCCTGCAGCGCTTGCCCGCGAGTCGTTCAGATCGAGCGATCGAGCGAAGGGCCGAGGCGCTGGCCACGCTGGGCGCCCACTTCGAGGTGGTCAAGGCCACCTCCCACTGGGAGGAGCCGAGCGCATCGAACGCATCGCCGGAAGCCGAGAACCCGAGGGCGGTTGGACGCCCGGTGACCTGTGGATGTTTTTTTTGGATGGAATCCCAGGGTTGACGAGTGGCTTCACCAGGTGGGAAGAAGGAGAAACAGGGAGGTGACAGGGTTTGTGGAGGTTCGGTTTCACCTCTTTTCTCTCTCTTGGATGGGAAGAGGCGGGGGGGAAGTGGCTTTGCCTTTAAAGTGCAACAACACAAACGAGCATCCTTGTTCCAAGGAGACTGGGCAAGTGGGATCAGCAAGATTGCAGGCAACCTTAGCCACTGGTTAGTTTACATCCGAGACCAAATAGTCTGCTTGGGAAATCAGAGGCATTGGGCATTCCCAATCGATGTGGCCGCTCTTATCGTTGCATTGGTTTTGAATTCTTTGTTGGACGCCTGGGAACATAAAGGGCTTGGAGCAGCGGTGTAAGTAGCATAGCCCTGGGGACATTATATCAGCGCATTCAGAAATGACAGCTGGACACTCGTATAGCTTCAAGGTCAGCTCAACCTTGGGATAGAAGGTGCACAACCGGTGAGATGTTTTTTTTTACTCATGGAGCGAGCCTTGTCACACCTGAGTTCATGCCCTTCAAGTTTTCTCCATGTACGAACCACCTCTATCGCGAGAGCTTCCGGGCCTGGAGGCTCCGAACTGACCCATCGGTGACACGAAAAATGAGGGCAAGCCTTGGCAAAAGGGAGATCGCTGCCAAGGCTTCGGCTTAGGCTGTTGAGAACTGGGACATGCCTGGCGACAGGAGCTGCTGCAGAACGGCATGAACCCCATGCTCATCCAGGACTCATTCGCCACGAATTGGCAAGCTTCCATAGCTCCTTAGGTTGACCCAGGTGGTTTGAAGCGGCTGACAACAGCCCTTTCTCATCAAACTATAAAAAGTTGTAGATTTTCCAGCTTTGTGGGAATGCTGCACAAACTGAGGCCACAGGGTTGGCTGACCCAGGGTCTTACAGGGTTGGCTGATCCAGGGTCTTCTCAAATGCAAGATTGAAACTGCGATCGGTTCTGGCTCTTTCGTTGTCCTGACCCATTCCTTTGTTGCATGTTTGATTATTTGAACGGGCGAAACCGGGGATCCCTTTGAAGACGGAGCCAACGGGAAACCGCCACATATTGTTCCAGCCCAATCTTCCCATTCGTGTATGGATGTGTCTAATCTACGCCGAAGAGAGAGGGCTCTTTTGCACCCACTAGCTCACTTAAGAAACACCTCAATCCATGCGCAGGATTTCTTTTCCGCGTTTCAGGACATGCTGCAGGCCGTGCAGGCTGCAGCCATCTCTGCTGGCCGGGCCAGCCTGAAGATGTGATTGCGGGCGCGACGAGGCAGGTACCTTACCGCCGGCAGCCGATCTCCAATGTGTTCTTGCTCAGGATATGGGCAGGATATGCTTGTTTGATGCGAGTTGAGACTAAATTTGGGCATAGCCAAAACCCAGACATGCCAAAAATGTCCAACTCCGTCGCACTTTGGTTGGAGATGATCGAACCCGCCTGAGCTGGAGGCGAGTGAGCTGGAGGCCAAAGAGATGCCTCACGTGGATGGGCCTCGTCCGTATTCCTTCTGACTAGCATTGGACTGGGTTGTTGCCGGTACATGCTGCTTGAGGGAATCCCTTGTCCAGCAAAGATGCCAATATTCTACATGCTCTTTGGCTATGCCTGAAGCAAGGTTGCATACCTGGGGCTCAGCCGCACTCTGCCATTGGTCCATCCACCCCAATTCGCGCGGTTTGCGCGGCGAATTCACGGCTCGCATAGCGCGCGGGCGAGAAAAACTTGGGAAAGGAGATCTGGATTGAGAGGTGGATGTTGTGCTGATTGCGTGTGCACCTGTTTTGCAGTGGGTCTTTCGGAATCGGACACAGTTGCTCACTTTTGGGGTGTTTGTGTCATGGAAATATATATATATATATCAACCAGCAGTTGATGGTTTGGATCGGTGGTTTGTGGATTTATTGTTGTGGAAAAGATCAAGCCACTCCAGTACTTCGGGGCAGGTTGATTGCTTCCAAACTGCCAGCTCGAATCCCCAGGTTTCTGCAGCAATCCCGACAGCTCACAAGTTATCTTTCCGCCGGCCGCGTCGCGCGGGATCTCTGAAATGGTGCGGGCCCTGCTTTCTGCCAGCCTTCTCGCCGCGGCTGCGGCCAGCCCCTTCGGCTTTCCCAGGTACAGGCGAGCGGGTTGGGGTACAGCTGAAACGGAGTTGAAAGGAGACCATGAGGATAGCGGGGCAAAAGCAAAACGGTGATTTGTTCAGGCGTTTTAGTTGTTTAGTTGTTTAGTTTCTTCCTTAGTTCCGTTAAACCGAGTTTGTATGGTGCTTGTTTTAGTTAGTTTCTTCCTTGCGGTTCATCTCAAAGGCTTAGTGGGCAAAAGGCAAAGTGTGTGTAGCTCACCGAGCGCGCTTCAGCGCTTGGCCCGGACAACTCGCTTGAGACGGATCATCCCATCGACTACATCAGATCAAGCAGGTGGAGTAAATGTATCCTCATGGACTTTGGTTTACTTGAGCTTCCATTTGCCTAAGAAACTGTTATATTTTCCTCTTGATGATTCAAAAGGGAAGCTGTCACTACTGGAAATAGAGTGACTTTTCCCAGGGCTTAAGCAGATGGAAGTGACATGAGCCTAATATGAGTAATTAAGATGCTTGACACACATGAGAGGAGCAATTGTTGAATGACTTTGCACAACCGTGAGGTGGTTGTGTGTAATTGATGTGTTCCGGAGTCGTGTTCAACACTCCAATCATTGAAGAAACGCCATGTGTACAGGTTTATTGATTTCTTTGATTTATTTGTTTACTCATTTGTTTGTTTATTCATTGTTGTTTTGTTTTATAGGTTTAGTTAAATTTGTTGTTTTCTTCTATCCTTTTATTTTGTTCTTGTGTTTTGGTTATCTATGTATCCATTTATTCCTTTGGTTTGTTTGTTTGATTGTCTGCGATGGATGCGATGGATGCGAATTATGTCTCAAATGACATCTCAACACCTGCACTATGAGGGATCGAGCTATAGAGTGTTCAGTTGTTGCCAGGCGAATGGCCCGCACACTGATGTTTGCTGAAGCTCTCGCTGGTATTTGACCAAAGTCGCGCACAGCTCTTTGCTGAAGTCATGCAGAACAAACCATGCTCAGCATAAAGCGGAAGGTGATTTGGAGGCACAAGGGGAATCAGCAACCTAGCGGCCGTCAGTTTGGGGTGATGAACCTCCCAAAGCTTTCCCTTGCAAGAGTTGGTGTGTTCAAAGTTAGAGACCTCTATCCCCATGGTTAATCTTATGTTGGTTTGCGTATACCAGCGACCCAACGCAAATAAAGCCCTTGTTCACCTCGTGCCCTTTTTTGTCGGCGAGATACGCTTTTCGAAGACACCCTATCACTTCCACAGCCTGCAGGCATGGCAGTTTCGGCTTCGATCCCTTTCAGGAGGCGTATTACACTCAGGAGCGGTGGATTCCCTCGATGCGAGTATCAGCGTGTGGCTTGTTCCGTTGCCACAATGTTCAATGAATTCGCCGTGGCATTGTGTCGATTTGTGTAGCACTGGTTTCACATGATGGTTTCCCTGGCTACTGACCCGCAAATCAAGATGCTAGCCAAAAAGACAATTCCTCAGCGGCTTCCTCTGCCAGCACCCCCCAACTACTTCTTGGACACTACTTCTTGGGTTTGATAGTTGGATGTTCCAAGTTGGACATCTTAACCGGAATAGATCACCCGGCTGTGGGAGGAAATGCGGAGTGATCGACTCTCGCAAGGCGAAGTCAGGTTCCCTCGGCCAGTCTTGGGTCCTCAAGGGCTTGGAGTCGCCAAGGGATTTCACCGAGGTATGGGGTGTGGAATTTGCGCCAGTACCCAATCTTACCCTCCAAAAGGAGGGGGCTCACCCAGGATGAAAACCCTTTATAGAGTGGGGGGAATGATTCCATGGTCCAAGTTTTGGAGAACAGATGGATGCTTTTGCTGCGTGTTTCACCGTTTTTCTCTGCGTAAATCGAACAAAGAGCCCAGGGAAGAGATGCTTCCAGGAGCCCTACCGGCCGCCCTGCCCCAAGTACCGACCGCTGGAGCTGAGCCAATGGCAGGAGGTGGTAACGCCCCATGGAGGCTCGGGCTTGTGTTATGTAAGCAGTGGGTATGGGTCAAGATGAAACCAGGAATTGGACCAGTCATCCTTTCCATTCACCAGGGGAACCCATTTGGGATTACCTCCTTTCCATTCACCAGGGGAACCCATTTGGGATTACCTCCTTTCCACTTGCCAGGGAAACCCATTTGGGGTGACCCTATGTAAAATGTAGCAAAGCATGGCCATTTGAAAGGGTGAGCACGTTTCCTGCGGATTGCTTTGCTGGGGTTGAACTTGTGCTGAAGGTCTGCACATGGAGGGGTAAGACTTTGACAGAGCATTGACAAGGTGGCTGTGACTGCACGGTAAGGTAGTTTCTTAGATGTCGCATTTCTGCCATGCAAGCATCAACAAGTTGGGAAGATGCCTTTGTTTCTTCGTTCCTAAACCTGCTGGGTGAACGTGTCCGACATTTGCCGGTACCTGGTTGTCTACGTTGTGCAGCAAAACCTGCGAGCACTGGCAATACAATTTGAGCACCTGTCTCGGCTTCGAACAAAGTACACTCCCTCAGTCCAACAGCCGGAAGCTCCCAGAAGGCCTTTGTAAATGGAACTAAGTCTTCCATTTCGGGGGTGGGAGCTTCCATGTTCGCCTGGGAGAGGGTACGAGGTTTGCATGTTTGGTTCCTTTTGAGTTTCGTCCGCCCCGGCACCGCAGGCGGATATCAGCTGCAGGCCATCCTGCCTGGCGTCCGACCAGCCGACCGGCGTGCGCAAGTGGCGGCGGATGGCCGGGCCATCGAGATCTTAGGCGTTCGCCAGGCACCGAGAACTGGTTCAAGGAGAGACGGTGATGTATGTGAAGGCGAGCTATACTCTAGGGGTACCTTCCCCATTCCTTCCAGGCATCCTTCTTTCTACAAAACCACCCAAAATCCTAGGGAAACAGCTGGTTTTTGAAAAGAACGATGGTTGAAAAGAACAGGGAATCAACCACTAGACATAAGTGAACAATATGGTCAGAGCATGTTGGTGCTGACGCATTTTAAGGACCCTCAACATTTAAGGGCACTTGGCGAATTGCCATGTGTTTTACAAGCAAGATCAGCCAAGGGCCAGAAAGAAAGACCGAGCATAGCCAGTGAGGGGGCTCGGAGCTAGCCAATCAGCCAAAGGCCAGCTTGTGCAGGATTCATAAGCCGATGCTCGCCACACCTCATGCGGGGCACCTGCACCTTGAGACATCAGCGACCAGTGTGAATCAATTGTACACCAGCTTCCGGGAGAATGGAGGCACTTGGTTCGCGTTCCGCGTTTCGCACAAAACACCGCATTCAATCTGCGGAAACACAAGCGGCACATGCCAGACCAGGTGGCCTTTTTTTGGCCACCCGGCATCGAGAGATGCGAAATACCACAAGGGGCAAGATGCTCCGCACAAAAAGCAGTGCCTGCAATGGCCCTGAAAGAACGCGGCCTTTCGAAGAAATGCAGAGCTACGCAAATTGCTGAAGGTGTACCTCTGGCAGTTTGATGCAGGTACATGGAATAGGCATGGGTGTGGCTCAACAATAAAGAACCGGGTTACCGGACTCCATTCGCCAAGGAGGCATTTTGGGTACCACTTTTGAGCCACAGCCACATCTTAGGATGGGTTCCAG
This sequence comes from Effrenium voratum, assembly GCA_963377175.1. Taxonomy (NCBI): domain Eukaryota; class Dinophyceae; order Suessiales; family Symbiodiniaceae; genus Effrenium; species Effrenium voratum. Next base: position 184,314 of record CAUJNA010003470.1, on the reverse strand, counting down.
ACCAACAGCTTGGAGTGGGGATGGGTTCCAGGGCGTGAGCCTGCAAGATTCACCCCATGTCGGGTTGGTCGCGATGCGACGTTGTTCCAAGTTTCAGATTCTCTTTCGAGTACCCCATGTGAGTTGATAGCCAAGCCCTAACCTAGATACTGCGAGTTAAGCAACCACAAGCCATTGCACATGACACGATCTTCTCATTCCTGACTTACAAAAATTGAGGAATTGGCCGTGCATCGCCGGTCCAGTATACACGTTCTCCGCTCCTGACCGTAACGCCTTCAACTGCGCTGATACTGAAAGAGAGAAAGGAGTATTTCTGGGCATCCCTATGTTGGCTGTGGAGGTACTGGATATTGGGCTTCCCAGAAATGCAGACAAACGGGCCGCTATCTTGATTTTATTCTTTCTCGCCCACCTCAACTCTGCTTTTTGAGTTACGCTCACCGGAAAACAACAGTTCAGATTGGGATGTTGGCTCATCAGGCCGTACATCACAAGCAAACAGCTTCCTGTGCACTTCTCTGTTGGTGGCACGCTTTGTACTATAAAGAAACCCACCATGTTCAGGGGATGAAACCCTGCACCACCTAAGAACCCCTGTAGTTTCCATCCCGCAATGGTTTCAACCAGGGTTTCTTAATGTTTCTTAGGTGGTGCGAAATCGGACTTCGCAACCATCCACAGTATCCCCCATCCCAGAAAACCAGCCCTCCCCCCGCCACCTGCCGCAGATTCCCAGCCGCGGGCGCATCCGTGCCCCAGAGTGCCTGCCGCAAGATGCGGAGCTCAGCCGCGCGGGGGTCCCCGGCTGTCAGGTAGGTGTTCCCTTTGGAAGAAAGGATTCGACATCCGTCTGTCCATTGGAGGGGTCCCTCCATTCTGCAGTCCGGCCGTTTTTAAGAGCATTGTGTTGGAAAGTTCGGAGGGAGTTTTGTTGAAACGAATCGGGTCGGCCTATCTGAGATGATCCATTTGGTCAAGTCCCACAAGAACTGGTATCAGACTTACATGATTCGCCCATCACTGCACAATTTTCAAACTACCCAAAAACTACCACAAACTGCCAAACTGCCCCCAAATACAGATAGCAATGAGTTAAGAAATACCACTGTTCATCCACGACTTGGTTCATGTCAGGCGTACTCAGCTACGGAAAAACCCATGGCAAGAAAACACAAAGATCCTTTCCTTGTGGTAGGTTCCTTCATGAACAGCCGCGGAAAAAACCACCATTGCCAAAGCAAAAAACGAAGCCCTGTGCTTCTGGGCTTCGTAAAAGCAAAAAGAAGACCCTTTGCTTCTGGAAGGTTCCTTTGTTTTCTTATTTCTCGGTCTTCGCTCTTTCTCGCCGAGGACGGGCGCTTCGAGATTCTCCGTGCCTCCGTGGCGCTGCCGAAGGGCGCCCAGGTAGCCCAGGCCACGGTGCGGGACATGGAGCGAGCGCAGCGCGCCCGGCCGGGCCTGGAGATCACGGTGCCGGTGAAGGCGGCGAGTCGGCGAGTCGTGGCCCTTTTCGCTGAGTTTCAGGGTGGGATCACTCAGGACCGTTTCGGTGAAGGGAATCCCCTCTTTTCATTTGGGGGTTCGTCTTTGGAAAGCCCTTCGTGTTGTAATCACAGAAGTGGTTATTTCCCACAGCCCTGTTTAGTTTGGATAAGCAGAAAAATAAGCAATTAAACACAAACACGGAATTTTAATCAATATATGTTCTATGTTTTGAACTAATTTTGATGCTTAGAAACATGTAGTATTAAATATTTAAAAAAAAAAAAAAATAAAAAAAAAAATGTTTAAATCAATGCTTAAAGTTCCACTGGTTTAGCTGTTTAATTAAAGCCACATTTACCAGGGAAACCCATCCATTTATTCAAGAGGCTACCTATGGTCTGAAGGTGGGAGAAAGCATTCAGAATCGCGGATGAGACGCATACCCATGAGCCTTTGTGGCTATTTGGCAATGGATCTTTGGACTTTACCTTTTTCGTTGAAACAGGTGGGATTTTCCATTGGACCCACAGAAAGTTAAACACTTTTTGCCCAGGGGCAGCAACCGCAAGCGCTGCAAGTGGTTTGCGTGACACATCTGAAAATCCACCAGCATGCCAGCCGTCAAATCCGCACCATGGTGCCAAACAATGGTTGCTGCGTATCACCCAGGCCGGCACAAGTTATACTGCCACTACTATTTGTAGCAATCACCGGAAAAAAACAAACTAACAGTCTTCCTAATTCTGCGCAACTTCGGTCCCTGCAACTGGACATGGCGCGTTTCTTGCTCGCAACATCAACTTGTCTCGAGCTCAAGGTCTCCAACAGAACACATGGGGATGCTGGAAGCGCTGGTTGAAAAGAATGCACAGCCTGCGCCCACGGCGCTGCAAAGCGACAAGTATAAGCATGCTCAGCTGCTCAAAAGCTATATACCGTCCTGGCTCCTCATGGGATACGAAACACTCGATCGGTGGGCGCGGAGCTTTCTGCTCTCGTAAAACATCTCTTTCAATCAAGCCCTGGCCCGCACTGTTGCGCAATGACACTTGATCAGTCTTACTAGTCACCTGGCTGCACTTGGCACGGACGTATTGCTGGCATGTCGAGCGCGATACTTTACTGCACTGACGGGTAAACTTGACTGCATGGCTGGCAACTTTGTCCTTTGAAATCATCATCCAGCCCCTTCTTTGTCTTTTCTTTTTTTAAACATACGGCGAGGGATGTTCACGTACTGACAAGCCATGACACGGTCTGAGTCACCAAATACAAGCAGGGAGACAAGTGTGGAGACAAGTCGAGAGACTAAGTGGGGAGACAAGCGAGGAGAAGCCGTGAGCGCAAGCACGCGTGGAGACAATAATGCGGAAACGCTGCAGCAGGGTCCGAGTGAGCAAGCGCCAGCAGTGAGACAAGTTCCGAAAGTGGGGACACAAGCCATCACAAGGTCCGAGTGCAAGCAGTGAGGCAGGTGTGGAACTGGGAGCAATTATTTGCACGAACATAGAGAGCCCAACAGCTAAGCTGTTTGGGGACAGAAGATCATGTGTGCTCAGTGCTCCCTGGTTGACGCAAACACCTGGCCCAAGTTTCTGGTCGGCTTGTTTGGCACAAGGCTGGCTGGGGGGTTTTGCCCCACGTGCAGCAAGTTATTCCAAGGTTGGCCGCTCATGTTTTGCTTAGTGAATTCATGGTGGTCAAGTCAGGAAGTCATGTTTTGCGTCGGCTTTGGCATGGTTTTGCCTTGCGTATCAACCCGGAAAAGGGTACCCTCAAAATGCTTTCTCAACTAGTCCATACTGCGGATGGACGGACGAAATCCTGCACCACCTAAGAAACCCTGGAATGCTGATTTCCCTGTAAATATCATCAAACAATGGATTCCCCTGGTTTTTCTACGTGGTGCGAACGGATTTCGCAACCATCCACACGATGGACACAGCGCAGGCCTGGCCACCAGAGCCAGCCCCGCGGGCGCCAGCCCCGTCACGGCGGGCGGAGCCGCCGGAGCCGCAGCCAGTGAAGCGGACGACGGAGAGGCCGAAGCTGAAGGCGTGGGGGAAGCGAAGAACGCGAAGGGCGGAGGACTTGGATCCCAAAAGGGACGTCACGTCCCAGACTTCGCTGCTTTTGACAAGTGCATTGTATATTGATGAAGCATCATGTCCTCTACTTGTTTCCTTGGGGTGTTTGTTCCGAACCATCAAGGGCACTGTCAAGAGGCTTTGAAAGCAAACATGGTTGGCAAGAAAGCAGGACGAGGGGAGAGGCTGCTTCAAGAGAGTTGCATGACTCAACCAGTCACGAGGCGCTCCAGAGCACGGAATGCAGTGGTAGCTTCTGGATGCTCAGGTGTACTCAAAGTGTCGCTTTTAGAGGAATCTCCTTTTGGGGGATACCTGTTTTGCTTTGCCATAATTTCTTTCCAGGGGTGCTTAACGATGTTTGGCCGCCAGGTCGCTTTGCCGCCATCAGACGGCGTGGAAGTTATTGAGGAGGACTACGAATATCCGGCCAAGGACGCAGATGCCTCTGACGGCTGGACGGACGCCCGAGGTGAGTTCCACGAGTACTGACTTGGCCAAATCGCCGGCCGGACGGCCGGATCTGGCAATCCCGGATTCGGCGAATGTGGCCGAAAATGGTGATCCGAAATGGTCACCATGGTGCCTTTGGACTGATATTGAGCTTGGAAGAGATTCTTTTAGGGAGGTTGTGCTTGGACGGGGTCGCTGGGTTGCCCTGCCAAAATTGGTAAGATGTTCACATAGTGAAGCGAGTCTATATGAGTCTATTTGATGAGGCCACTCCTGTGCAGACCTTTGTTTGAGTTTTTGCCGAGTGCTTTGTACAGCCAGTTCCAGCAAAGTCCCCCAGCGCCGCCGCGTGTACAGTAAGGGAGGGGGATTCGGGATGGCGCTATGGTCAGAGGCACGGGGCCGAGCCCTGCAGCCATGATCAGTTTTGTACCCAAACAGACCAGAGGCCCATTCGCATATGGTTCCTCTCGCATACATTGAATGAAAGGAGTGACTTTGCCCAGTGAATCCGGGCCTTCAGTTGCTGCATTTCCCTTCGCCCAAGCACCTTGTCTATGTCTTGTAGCTCCATGCTGGCATTCGGTGCTACGGGTGCTTTGGTAACTAGCCGGGCATGTGAAAGGGCCACGCCTTTGGGTTCAGTTGTGCTGGATACGTGATGCAGGGCCAGTGAATCCAAGATGATGTAAAAGGCGGAATCCCTGCCTCCCAAGATGGTGTCCGTTTGTCGGCGCTTTTGTTCGTAGCCATTTTGGAAATCGCTTCATGGCAGACTAGTCCAGGGCCGGGACCCCAGCAATGAGAGGTCACCAGCGGAAGAGAGACGCACAGCTTTTTCAAAGTTGCTGTCCTGGAGGGCGGAGAGTCGTTGATTTCGCATGCTCTCAACATGAGTCTTGACATTTGGGCAGGCTTGGCATTGGATGCACAGAAGTTGCTGCAAACCTCGCAAGATGGGTGTGTGTTTTTGGAGGGGGGGCCCGTTCAACGGTCTGTTTTTGAAGGACACCAAAAAGGAAACCACCATTTATTGGGTCTCCTGAAGAAAGATTGACCAACATTCAACACATTCCAATCTTTCTTGGTATCCCTCATCTTAGCGAGACAACCTGAACCAGTTGCATGGCCCAGCGACGGAGCACACCCCGCGACGTTCCGTCACAGGGGTTGCCCAAAAGAGGGTCATTTCCGTTGGCGCGCGCAACTACAGGGCCTTTACCGGCCAAAATAGTCTCAACTGCCCAGGTGCTGCTCAATCAGAACCAGCCAAAAAGAGCTTGTCAAAGATGGCTTCAAAGTTGCAGCCTGCCACACGCATCATATTCTGGACCAAGTGTTGCGTTTGGTTGGGGGGGACGCTAAAAAAACTATGTTTGCCAATGGACGGTTTGTCAAACGTAGAGGCCCGTTTTGGTATCCTCTTTAAAAAGGCGGCACAAGCCAGCACCAGGGTCCAAAAAAGTCCATATATTTGACCACGTCCCAATGGATAAGGTGTCCTCCTCTTTTTTGTAAGCTCATTTGAGTCGAGACCTCACAGGTGCATGCAAAGCCACAAGGCAAACTGATGTTGAAACACATCTCTTCGAAGTATTTCATTGCTTCACCAGATGTTCAACGCAATGTCCAGCGGTATGGATATACATACCCTGGGGGGTCAAAGGCTTTTAAAACAAAGGCCGTTACATGAACATCCTTTGTTTGACTAGCTGGGGGATGGGGGCCTGGATGGAATTCCAACTTTACATCGTCAGCAACGAGCCTTTTCCACACCAAGCTAGACTTGCGAAGGCCTCAACGTTAAAGCAGCACATTTCTGCATCATCAATGGAGCAATCATGATCTTCCCGAAACATCCATTCAGCAAGACCTTTTCAAGCCCAGCAGAAAACAACGCCAGCCAGGACGAATGCGAGTGGTTTTTCGCCTGCCAAATTTCACGGCGTTTCACGGTCTTTCACTGCAAGAAAAGGGCGTTCACGCCAATTTCACGGTATTTTCACGCTTTTCCCTTGTCGATTTCCCGTTGCTAAGCCCATGATCAATGTCTCTAGAAACCCCACAAAGTTGAAGACCTTGAGCATTGACCATCTTCAACATGTCTACATGGTTTTCGAGAGGCTTTGGAAAGCGTACTTTTCAGCCACAAGCACTGCAAAGCCATGTGGAGACTCATGCGGCCAACACAAAACTGTCAACCCAATTAAAAGCGTCCAGCTTGCAAACAAAGGACGTTCCCCACATTTCACGGCCTCTTCCTAAAGGCCTTTCTTTTTAAGGCCCCCGAACCCCAGGGCATATACATACCTACCTACCTACCTACATACGTACGTACATACATACCAACCTACCTACCTCCGTACGTACATACATACCTACCTACTTACCTACGTACGTACCTACATACCTACCTACCTACCTGCCCGCCCACGTACGTACCTACATACATACATATATATATATGTATACACAATACACGTATATATATATATAGAGCGAGAGAGAGATATATATATATATATATCTACTCTTTGTTGCACCGTCAGAGCTCCAACCCGAGGCCGGGCCAGCTGGCTCGGGCGGGCGGGCGCAAGCGGCATGGGCAAGAAGCTGCTGACCGCTGGCTCCGGGGTGGCCCTCTTCGCGGCTCCTCCGGCTGGTTTTTCTCGGTGGACCTGGGCGAGGAAGTCTCGCTAAAATGCAAAAATGAGGCATAAGGTTGACACCAAATGAATTTCAACCAACCAGTTTAGTGGGGAATGAACGTATCCATCACAACTGAAGCCAAAATAAGGTTGACCCCATATTCATCATCCCCAGTTTATCAATGGGGGATGTCCGTGGTCGTAGTCTTAGTGGGGACTCATCACTATTGGAGGGGAACAAAGTGGGGTTGATTAATATGGGGTCAACAGTACCAAGAAAGAAAGGAACGCTTTCCAGCACCCTCCAAGAGTGGTCCGTTTGTACCTGATGTGCCTTGAGCCATTTTGCCTAGCAATTGACAACCCTTGGAGGGTGCTGGTAATTAGTCTGTCGTCTTTCAGACCAACAAAACGGCTTCGGCTTTCCCTTTTGGTAGTCAAAAATAACAACAGGGCACACCCACGGATTTTTTGGGGTCCGGCGCGCGCTGGGTCACCAGGTAGAAACCGTGGCACCTCCTGACTGAATCCAGCCACACCCCGGCGAGTTCGGGATTTCAAGGTGTCAAGGAAAGCAAGAGACAATCAAACACCAAGTGTGCCCTACTGCCCTGTTATTTATTGAATGGTGATTCAAAGCACACAGCGGCAATTTTCCCTGGCAAGTGGCTCGCCAGCTTGAAGCTGGGAGTTTCGCGTTTCTCTCAGCCACGTTTTGTGCCAATTTTCGTGCGCTGCGCTATTCTGTTGAGCAGGTGAGCCTTCGCAGCGAATCCCGAGCTCCAACCTGGTGGGTTGAGGAGGGCAATGGCCCGGAAGGTGCAAGCAACAACCAAAGCGGTGCTGCTGAAATTTGACATGTTGAACTAGGGGGTGATTCCTTTTTCCATTCTTTTCAACCATGGTTCTTTTCAAAAACCAGCTATTTCCCCAGGGTGTTGGTGATTTTCTAGAAAGAAGGATCCCTGGAAAGAATGGGGAAGTTACCTCCAGAATGTTCATACAGCTCAATGAGGGTCGGCGCTCTCAAGTCAAGCATGCTTACACAAACTTGAGATGCACTGCGCGCGCCACGCACTAATCGCCAATCCCCCCTGCCGGCTGTGCCCAGCTGCGCCCGCTATCTCAGCCTAGGGTGCGAGGCACATTTTGTGAGAGGTGGTTTGCGCGCGGTCGTTTTTGGTGAGTGGGCCACTCGCACTTGTCATATTCGATAGTGGTGTAACACATTTTTCATTTTTTGCAACCCCACCCTTCTATCTCCCTGTTTTTGTTTGTTTGGGCTTTTGGCTGAGATAGATCTTTGACCCGCGAAAGCGCCACGCGCCCTCGGGAGTCCAGAACCTTTGAAAGGAAAAAGTCCCTTCCACACTTCCTGAACCGCCCCCTTCCCACCTCCCCACGCAGACTCGCATTTCAGACTGGAGACCACATCGCAAGGGTGCGCTGCCGTAATCAGCATTATCCATCAGCGAGTCGCTTCCACCAGCATCATCAGCACGGCAGTTTTGCGCAGATGCTCCTTTCTCACCTTCGTCGCCAGCCTCAGCTCGAAGGTGACAGAGGCTAACTCGCACTTTAAAGAGCCAGAAACACCCGCCAAGCGTGACGTGGTGCCAGACAGATGCCTGCCGGCCACTTGCGAAAGCACACTTACACACCTGTGTGCACCAGTCCGCCAAGAGCAACGCAAACACTTCTGCCACACGGAAGAAGGTTCCTGCCTTGAACATGACAGGCTGGCAATGATAAGTCTGCTTTGCAGCATGTCAAATGCGTTCGTCACACATCCGGTGCCGGAATTTGTGACGGGCGATGCAAGATCTGAATTCCATGTGCTGGAGCTGCGTCTCGGTGAGAGCCATGATCGAGTTCCTTAGGCCCAGGCAAGGCTGAGATAGGTCCCCTCAAACCTGAAAAGATGTGGTCCGGAGGGTTCATCGTGAGAGAGGCGGCTGGAGAGAGTTCAAATCCGGGATTTGCAATTGGCTTTCCACTGGTTCCGAAAGAGAGATGCTGGAGCTACAAGCTATAAACATTGGAGACTCAACGATATTCTTGGATACCGGATGCAGAGCTGAACATTCGAGATACATGTTGGACAGTGAAAAGGTTTGACTTGGAGCCAATGAGCGCGTGTCAAATGAGAGTGAAACTGATCCAGGCTGTCCAAGACGGAACAAGAGTTTGTTGGCAATGCTTCGGAAGGCTGCCTGCTCTCAAGCAGGAAGGTACCTCCGTGTTGGGAGCCGACGTAATATAGTTTACTTGTTATTGTAGTTGCTGTTGTGTTCTTGAAGCATGTTTGTTGTTGTTTGTTCTATGTGTTAGTTTGATGGGTTATATACAGTTGTTTATTTGTGCATGCACTGTTCGATGGTGTATTGTTTTATTCGTTTGCTATGTGTGTGTTTACTTGTTTAGGTGTGTGTATGTTTAGTTGTGTATGTGTTTACTTATTCCATTCCATTTCATTCCTTTATTCACCTATGCATATATACATATATATATATATATATATGTATACATACATCTATTATATATATATATATCATTGGTATTATTTTTAGCAGCATTATTAGAAACCTTACTGAAAACATACGTGTAGATTTTTATTTATATATCTGTATTGTTATTATGATTTACGCTCTTTTGGTGGAATGGGTTTTCAGCAAACGTCCTCTAGCAATCTAGCCGGCTCTTGAAGCTCCCCCGTCTTTATTCGTTCAGCAGGCGTGGGGGCGGGTAGCAAAACCTTGTTCTGAACTCAGAAGCTTTTTTTGGCGGCACCATATCCTCAAAATCAAGCGCGGAAGGCTGTAAGAGTCCCGCAAGGGGCCTAAGATAGGGGGCATCCAATGGTCTGAAAATCCATCCCATGTCAGTTCGCCCACCAAACCCTTCTGCCCTAGGAAGATTGCAGCCGACCATCCCACTCGCCAGTGCGCCAGGTCATGGGATACATCTTCTGCCTCTTCATGCCGCTGAACAAGGCTTCGGTTCTCAGCATGCGCCCTGCTGCGTAGCGCTTATTAGGAAAATATCCATATGCTGCGCACGTACTGTGAATGGACGAAATCCTGTACCACCTAAGAAGCTTCCTGGAATGATGATTCCCTCGCTAATACCAACAAACAATGGTTCCCCATTCCCCATGGTTTGAATGTGGTGCAGGATCTCGTCCATGCAGTACAAGCAAAGCATGACGTTTAGACACATACTTCCCCAGGTGAGTGGCATAGCTTCCATGTTCTTCATGCTGAACGCACCCTGCCCTTGGCTTGCGCAGACCTTCTTCAAAGTCGCAGGTTTCAAGGAGCCCGCCTCTTAGCCTGACGGCCGGAGATTTGTGATTGTCCGGAGACAAGCCAAGTAGCTGTATCATTCCTTCTCATTTCAACATGGATGCAGTTGAGAAATCTAGTCGGCAGCCCTTATACACGCTTGGCGATGGGTTGTGGGCGGAAAGTGCATCCTGTTCAAAAATTCATTGAACCCCCATGCCGCTCTCAGCTTCAGTGAATCGTTCCAATGTTCCAATTGCCAGCCCCGGCAAGGTTTAACATGCCAGATGGCATGGAACGCCAGTTGATGCAAGACACTCTTCCACAAGCTGAAGACGAATACAGGTGATGCAGACTGCGCAAATCTCTCAACAGTTTTATGCAAGTGTGAAAAATGTGGATGTGTGTGCACTGCTAACATGCTATTCTCAGCTACTGTAAGCCCCACGGATTTCATCCACTTGAGTCAGAGAGAGTGAGTGAGCTTGCCTCGCTCAGTGTGCTGACCGTGGTGGTATATTCCCTCACGGTACACTACGACTTCAGAAGCAGACCGGCGCTTCCCTCAGCCTCGGGAAGTTTCCAACGGGAAAAGTGGGAAAAGTCTCGAAGAGTCCCGCCCGCGCGGTTGCCCCAGCGCCTGTTGCTTTCAATCCGGGTGGGTGTCTATTGTCGTTGAAAGCATCAGCATCCTCCGCCAAATGGCCAGAAAGTTATTCTGTGACATGGAGCGTTAAGGGTGCTTGACTTTGAGACAATGTTTGCCGAAGGCCTCTCTGGGACATGTCTATCAAGTGAGTCCTAGGCACCTACACGTGACGAAAGAGTTTGTTTGGCAGTTCCATGCTTGCAAGACTGAGGCCCCTTACAATTGACAATGATTTCATCCAAACGGTGGAGGGCTAATTGAGCATTCATGAGCTGAGCTTTGTGGGAGGAAACCTGCTCCTGGCGGTGAAAAGCCGCAAAAAATCAGCTGTTGTCGCACCGCTGGTTTTCCAGAAAATGGCAGACCATTGATCTAAACCGAGATGTTAGGTGTGCCAGATGTCATGTGGCTGTGGGTCAAGAATAGGTACCCAAATGGAACCCTGGCAAATGGAAACATGGACTAAAACCTGCGGTCCCCTGTTTGAATTTTGACCCATACCCATGTTGTGCTCGAATGTTGCAGGCCTTGCTCTGGCCGGGAGGGGTCGTTTTTGTCATTTGTCATGCGCCAGGTCAGCCTGCCAGGGTTGTGGGATCAAGGGGTTTATCCAACCACTTTCTGTGATACAAGGGAATCCCCTTCTTATATGGGGGGTTAGTCTTTGGCAGGCCAGTTGGTGTGGTACGCAAACTAATGGAATAGTCAATAGTGTTTCAGCAAAAGCATTACACCGATGATATCGTATGACTATATCATGAATTCTTTACAGCCTGAGACCCGACTCGGTCAAACCCACACCACGCTTTCCGTTTGCTGGACTAAACATGTTTGGGAAGATCATTTTAGGGGCGCGGCCACCTGATGTGCGGATGTCACAAGCACACCAGGAGGAAGCCAACCTGAATCCTGACATGCAAGAGTCCAGTAGTGAATCCAGCTGCAGGAAGTTCAGGAAATTCGTCAAAATCCTTGTTTCTGGTGGATATCTGTAGATGGCTTCTTTGGCAGACACCGCCACAGCCTCTCTCGGCCAGGCCTGTTTGTTGGTGGGGCGCCAAGCAAGCGCGCGGGCCATCCCCAGTGGTTTGCTCTTTGCGTTATGGAACGAGTACCGGGGTTGATCCTTTGACACCCTTTGGACGAATTCCCCCGCTCAAGACAATGACACAAGGGCAAAACAGTATGTTGTTGGTTGTGTTTGTGTGAAAGGTTGTTGTTTGGAGTTGTTCTTTGTTTACTGATGTTTGCTGTTGGATGTTCGGTGTTGCTTGTTGTTGATGCTTCTTGCTTTCTGTGTCGTGGGGTCTCGGTGTTTTTATTTGTGTGCTGTCGTTTATGGAGTTCGTCTCCCGGACCCATTTTCGTATTTCCAGACATGGGGTGACACGCAACGCCCAGCCAATGCGCAGACTTTGGCACCATGACCCTATCGCCAGAACTCACCAATTAAAAAGTGATACCCGCTGGTCAGTAGGGAATCAGCAGTCACTTTCTGGGGAAGACCAAATAAGCGGCAAACAACAAATTTGGACTTTGTTTGGCCAGGAGAGGGGGTAAGGATTTTGACAGCTGAGGTGAGAGTGTGGGCATCCAAACCTGACCTTTGCGACCAAGATGACAGGGGCGACTCCTCCTCCACCTCAAGTAACTTGCAGGACCTGTACTTGCTTCAGATTCAGATGCAAGAAATGCACTTGCCTGGCTATCCCAGAAACGGCCATCGGCATTGAGGCAGCTTGCCATGGCATTCAGGCGTGCGCCGGCGTGTTATTATTGATTGTGTTTTGGGTCTTGCTTGGTAACAGGTTGCCCTTATATAATTGGTGGCTTGGGGATTTGAATCCCTTCTAGCAGAGGGTAGATGGGAAACCACTCCCTAACCAATCCAAAGTTGTGAACACACGAGTCCTCTCCCGGAACACAAATTGCCCACGCCAATGCGAAACTACTTGCCAGCTTCTCGAATGGGAGCAACGAGCATTCGAGTGCCGATTTTTCACCGGGTAGAAATGCAACCTGCAGGCATGCTGGGATGCAATTCCATTTCGCCAAACCGATTGAAACGATACGCAGTGCAGCTTTTTGAGCAACGAGGTGATTCCCAGACCTGACAGGGCCGCCATGATTCTTTGTTTAGGTGTCCGCCATTTTGTTTCACCCATGAGACATTGGACTACTTGCAGGTTTGAGCCTGGCAGCAGAATGATCTGCAGGCTTGAGGCAACAGGTATGTATCGAGATGTTGAGGCCATGCTCAGTTGCCCAGTGGTGCCTTTGTTTCTCCTTTTTTGGGGGGAAGGTCCCCCTTTAAACAACCAACCAAAAGAAGGGTGCCCTTCTTTCCCATGGCCACTGGGCATCTGAGTATGTGTTCAAGTTGTTTTCCCAGGATACGCCACGCTCCAAATGCCGTGTGTCCCTTCTGGTTCCGTTTTAGACAGCTGGCAGTCTCGTGCCAGCTCGCCGCACCAGGATGCCTCGAGCACGTGGATGCCTCGGAGAAATACTGTGGATGGACGAAATCCAGTTCGCACCACTTTGAAACCATGCAAATCCATTGTTTGTTGATATTTACAGGGGAATCATCATTCCAGCGTTTCTTAGGCGGTGCAGGATTTCGTCCATCCACGGTATGAAATCTGAAGCCCCGAAATTGGCGGTTTGGGCCCTCATGGGTCCGCGGGCGACATGTTGACTGCTCCGGGGGGGGGGGGTGGTCAAAGGCAAAAACGGGTTGGTTTCCTTCTGACCTGTCAATCGGGGGCTGATGGGGCCTCGAACTAGAGGCTCCATACCCCAAAGATCAGAGAATGGCCTTAGATCTGAGAAGAATCAAGAGTCAAGCCTGTGCAAGAAGGTCGTCATCAAACTGTCCGACCTTTTTTTTTTGCGTCTCACAATAGTGGATGATTGTCACCCATACTTGGCCTTCTCATAGTGGATGGTGAGAAAACTAAAAACTCGCGATTCATGTTGGTTCCCTTTCACCCCCGTGCTACACCAGGATGGCTTTTGCTCAGACTCCCACAAGTGAAAGGACTTGCAGGTTCGGAGAAGCCTGTCCGCGACTGCCACGCAAGATTCAACCTGAAATCTGACCAAATTGGCCTGGGGTGACTGTTTGCTATGCGGTCCTAAGGTGGCAGTTCTCCTGAACTGGGTTTTGTCCTGAAGTGCGCTTGACGTCATTCTGAATCTGAGGTTTTGCTCCGCTGTGGTGTCCAACACCCTGCAGGGGAGCTGCAATGCGTTCACTTCCGTGGCCCGGCAGACATGCGTTGAAGTTATTCCTTCAGGGAGGGGTTTGAGCGGATCTGAGCGGTGCCTGGCATCGAATGGAAAGAACGGCAGCTTTGAGACCTCCAGATTCGGATCCCGAAGGCAACCCCTTGGTGACTGAGCAACTCCGCAGTCCAGGTTCCGACTGAACACGAATGCAGACCAGCTACTGACCCATCTGAGGCGTACATCATGGGCATCATTTTGGTGTTCATCACCGTGGCCAACCTAATCATGCAGGCGCTCAGCGAGTACCTTGTCAGCTTGACACACTTGCAGCAAGTGCCCACCCACCTTACGGCGGCCTGTGAAAGGAGCCTATTCTCTTTCATGCTCCCCTTTTTTGTACAGTCTGTTTTGACCTACTTTTTGCCATCTCCAGACGTGCAAAAGGCATCCCCCTTGTTGACTACCACCTCCCGCATCCGGCTCGGGCAGTGCTTTTTTGAGGTGTGATGCTTACTTGGGCAGTTGTTTGCCTTGCCGTTTTGGCTTCAGCTGGCGCATACGAACAGAGATGCTGTTGAACAATCACGAACCTCTGCAAGCTACAGGCAGCACAACTTGGGGGCTTTGATCCTCCGCTTCTTCGTGGAAGTATCGATCCACGCGGAAATTCAACTAACCAGGCCTCTTTTATCGCTTAACAAGGAGGGTGGCCCCGCAGCAGGAGAAATGATTGGCACTGCCCAAACTGCCCTCACGGCCAAACGCAACGGTGCATTGTCGGGTTCCCATTCCTTTCTATCCCTTGCCTCTTTACACCGTTGTAGCGGTCCTCCTGTTTTCCCGCCTCTTTGTGTCGCTGATTGTCGTTCATGTTCTGGCAACTGATTGAGCCAGTGGCAAACTGAATCAGGACTCTTTCTGGGAGCCCACGCGGAATGGTCACTTCCAGTGGTTCCGCTGTGTGGTGAGCCGCTGAGCAACCGCATCGCAGGATTGCTCCGAAGCAGTGAACTTTGGGGTCTGTAGTTGCTTTTGCTTGCCTCAGAAAAGAAAACAGGGCATGCCTGAACAAACCAGCACTGTCTATATACTGTTCCTGGCCTTACCTACGATGACATCCTTTGGCCACTCTGATGGGAGGCTGCCAAGGCCCAGAAAATATGCAGTTGCCGCCGGTTCAATCCTCAATGGAGCGCCAAAGAGATCAGAGCAAGCTCTGCGCGATGAGCAGAGTGCTCTTAGCATTTGTTTGATTCGGACGCAACGTGCATGGTGCAAAGGTGTTGTCAACCATAGCCCTGGTGTTCAGGCAGCCCACAAAAAAAAAACTTAAAAGGAACAAAACATATCCACCATGATTTACCTAAGGATGTTCATCCTCCAAACTGGATCCTTGCCATTCTTTTTGATGGGGGTTGAATTCCAGGAATACTGTGGATGGACGAAATCCTGCACCACTTGGACACCACGGGACACCATTGCTTATTGGTATTTACAGGGGATTCATGGAGGGGGACCCACCATAGAAAGCAAAAGCAAAACAGGGGGTTTTCAGAACCACATTCTTTTTCCTAAGGATGTTCATGATCCAAATTGGGTCCTTGCCATTCTTTTTGATGGTAGTTGAACCCCAGGGATAGGTTATCCACAGTAGGGGGACCCCTTTTCAGCTGGGTATGGGTCAAAATTAAACTAGCAGGGGACCGCAGGTTTTGGTCCATGTTTCCATTTACCAGCACTTTTTTGCCAACCACAGTCAGCTCTTGGTTTCATCTCGGGCCTCGCGATCCTTTGCCAACCCGCGAGGGCGTGGGCCTCTTCCTGGTGCAGGAGTACATGAAAAAGCCCAAGAAGCAGCCGGAAGCCTGGATTCTCTCTGAAAAATCTGACACGCGAAAATGGGGGGGGGGTCGATTCATTGTTGGAAGGTTTGTTTTTGGTCGATTCATTTTTGGAAGGTTTTTTTGTCCTTCTGTTTGTTTTTCTCCCCCGCTTGGTTGGTGGTCTTTTTGGGAAACCAAGAGACTTTGAGACTTTGATGGGGCACCCAAATCCTCAAAGAGGCGAAACCAACGAACCCAGGATTTCGCAATAGCAAGTGATGCAAATGATGGAGCATAGTGCCCCAGCGTATACCCAGGCGTTGCGGTGGCTTGGGTTGGTCAGTTTGCAATGTTTATGTGTGACCGTGTTAGGTGTTGGGAGTCAAGTTTTCCTTCCAAACTCGGGCAATCTCGGAGGAGGTCCATGTTGTTGCTGGTGGACGATCTAGCATAGAGTGATGATGGCCAAGGCAATCAAAGTGCGGTTTTGCTGCTTTGGTCAGGGGACCAACTCATAGGGAACCCAAACCACTCTTTGAAACAGGTATCCCAGCCCAGTGTTGTCACCCCGGATGCTGTCAGCACCCTGCCAATGTGCAGAGGTTCGGAGCCAAACATAACCTCCAAAGATCAGGGAAGCTGACGCGGGTTCCAGAAGACTGGCTGTTTCCTGGGAAACAAATGCCCTTTGCGTTTCCTTTTGATGTTTTTTCCTTCGCCCGAGTTGGAGCCACTTTGCTGACGGTCCCCGAGGTACCGCGAGACGGCCTTCTTCCTAGCTACTTGGCAACACTGGTGGATGTTTGCCTTGGTCAAGCAGTCAAGCCTGCTCACTTGGGTGTATATCCCCACGACTTCCTTCAAGATTGGAATGGGGCCAGCGAGTGGACCCCTGGTGTTGTATTCATAGAAACAACGTCCCATGACTCTCGCGGCGAAGATTGGCAAAGCGGAGTTGGATATCACCCCTCCTCCTCAAGGTAGGGGCATGCGGCATGTTGCAACCAGCATTGGGCTTCCCCTGTTCAAACTCCCGTGGGTTTTGAAGCCAGCCATTGTGCTTGGGATGGAGGGAGAGCTGAGCATTGATCCAGAAAAGCATGGAGAATCCTTGCCAGGTTTCCTTTGTTGGAAGCTGGCTGTGGGGGGTGAAAGAGTGACACGATTTGCAAACGGCCCTTTGTTCTCTTCCATGATTGCTGCTGAATCGGCATGTTCGGAGGTTGCCTAGCTTGCAGAGAGCTTTGCTGAGATCTGTGAAATATGTTGTCTTTCCAGGATTTGCACATTAAGTTTTTACACAGTGTAAACTGTGAACTTCCGTCAGATACGAGCTGTTTGCAAAAATAAATGGATGTTTGCTGCGTGCTTGCTTACCTGCAAGCCACAACAAGCTGCCTGTTCACCAGACCAACCAGCACCTTTCTACTGTAAAGCAAGCATAAAGGCAACCAGTACCTGTAAGAAAGAAACAACAAACGCATTCCTGGACGAATTTGTGGAGTTGTCACTGGCGTTGTTTAAACTCATACTTCAAGGACCTCATCGGCGGCGTGCTGATGCTCGTCGCGGCGGCGGCCCTGGTTTTTGATGGGCAGGTCATTTGTGGGTGCCATTACCCAGGCCCTAAACATCAGGGGCCAAACAGCCAGCCCACTTGCGCACTTATGCCAGCAGCGGCTCACCAGGCACCATCCAAGCACTCACACTCCATCCCAGCCTTCCCGCTGGAGATTACAAATGCCGCCCGACTTGTTCCACATTGGTGAATTTCAAGGGTCTCGCATTCCAGCATCGACAGGAGGCCCGCAAACTATCATCACGCACACTCCTACGTCAGCAACCTAGATTGACAAGATTTGGGGGTGGCTCAAAATTAAACAGGAGGGGTTACGCTGGTTTTGGTCCATGTTTCCACTTACCAGGGTACCATTTTGGTACCGGTTTTTTGAGCCACAGCCATTTGGGTGTGTCACCAAATTGAAAAGCAAGAGCTAGAGTTTCGCATGTTTTAGTCTGTGGTTTCATTTACCAAGGTGCCGTTTTGGCACATCTTTTTGACCCGCAGCCATTTCTGGCTCTTTGCCGCTGGCACAGACGCCCGTTCTTCGGCCGCTTTTGCGAGCCCCCATATCAGTTAGGGCTGCTTTAAGAGCTCCCCGAGTGCAATCCACATGTGTAATGTCTTGACTGGTTTTGTCGCTGCAACTAGTCACAGAAGCAGCTACGTGAGATACGTCTACAAGTTGCAGACCGGCAGCACCATGAGCGATCTGCCCACTACATCCTATCAAGGGACATGGCCCGAGACACAGCCCTTCCGTGCTGAAACAAATCGACATGCATGTGCTTCACACAGACTACTTTGCCGGTCTAAGCATAGAAGGCCAAAGAAATGCACATAGTTTGGGATGAATCCTAGAAGCCATTGTTTCCCGGCAAGTGCCCGAAGCCTCAACCTCGGCCAGCCCCAGATCAAACCCCGCAAACTCCCCAAATTGAGGGGCCAAAACGGGAGACACAAGTCAGCAAATGATGTACCATTTTGGTGTCAGAGCTAGTGACGCGTGTTTGTTTTTAACCAAGCCGGGCAGGTCCGATCGTGCTTCGGATAAAAACTATTCGACCCTAAATGGACCGTCTCCCCAAACTTGCCGAAAAGAACATGTTTGTATTGTCCCTGCTTAGTTTTAAAGGGTTTTGATTTCACTACTGGACATTTGTATATTCATAGAATACACTCATATACAAGATGTCCAGTAGTGAAATCGAATCCCTTTAAAGCAATGTATACACATGATTAAATTGTAATATGTATACCTGTTTTTTTTCACAGGGAGCGGAAACGCCAATGGAAGACAACGAGCAAATGTCACGAGGTGATCATCTACTGGCCGACGGCCATCCTTGGCTTTGATAGCGGCTCCAGCCAAAGTTTGGGCCGAGCCAAGCGGTTTGAGTCGCCTCCCGAGTTCCGTTTCGGACTTTTGTCCCGTTTTGGGCTTGGACCATTTTGGGGGTAAATACAAAGTTTGGTTACTTTATCGGGCCCATCCGCTCAGGAAGTGAGTTTGAGTTGGGAAGGTTAAAGCTTCCAAAAATTAGTACCGTTCGATTCGCTGGCGTGGTCTCGTTTGGCTTTTGGGACGTTGGAGATCAGCACATGAGCCGCAATGACACCCTGGGGCGGCCTCCCTCTCGATTTCTACTTGGGTCTGTTTTTTTTT
The DNA here is from genome assembly GCA_963377175.1 of Effrenium voratum. Taxonomy (NCBI): domain Eukaryota; class Dinophyceae; order Suessiales; family Symbiodiniaceae; genus Effrenium; species Effrenium voratum. Next base: position 165,424 of record CAUJNA010003470.1, on the reverse strand, counting down.
TGTGCGTTTTTTTTTTTTTTTTTTTAACGGGACACCAAGAGGACACCTAGAGCTTCTGCGGCGGTTCCCCTTAAGAAGCACTCAGACCCTGGCTTTAGGTAAGCCCTGGCCAGGCATGACGGTGCTTGGCGGTGTTGGTGATGTGCCGCCGCCTGAGGATCTGCGGCCGTTTTAACCCTCGGCTTCCTGTTGAACCCCGGCAAAAGGGGCGCCTGAACTTTAGTGCATTTTGCCAAGGGATGTTGGGACGTTAATTTTTTGCCAACTAATGGGTTTTCCATTAAACCACTAAAAGTTAAACTTTTAGTAGGGGAGCAGAAAGCAAGCGAGCTAAGATGATGAGCTCTTAAGCAGGCCGCAAAATGGCATGGACGTTCAACCTGGCCTGGCCGCTGGCATGGTCGTCAAGCAAGGTGTGATGTGGAGCCCTCTTGTTTCTGTCCATGAAAGGTGATCGCAGGTCCTAATCAGCCTCATCCTTGGGCATCCAGAGCAAGATTTCATGAAAGTCATGGAGCTTTTGGATGACATAGAGCCTTGGGAAGCAGGCACCGGGTACACTCTCTATGAGTCCACGCTTGTACTGGAGGTATTGCAGGCATTTGCCCTTTCCTTGCAAGCAATCTTGCAGCAAAGTGTTGACTTCCGTGAATATTTGTTCCTGATGAGTTGTCTTTGCCAAGTGTTGAATTTGCAGCGAACAGAATCAGAACATGTTTGATTCGTGAACTTTTGAACACTTGTTCAAGATTCGCCTGGAGAAGGGCTATGGTGCTCACCCGTTGTACCCGAAAGCACGAGCTTCCAGTTGCACGGAACACAATTCGAACTTCAAGGTAAGGGTTCCTATTCCTATTTTTTGCCCAGCCTTCTTTGGGCTACTGCCAGATATCCCAAAATTGTTCATATTTCCAGGACCTTTGGGCTACCAGTTATCCCAGTTACAGTAGAACCTTGGGAAGCCGGTAACGCCGTGTACACTCCTAGTGCTTTGGGCGAGAGCCGACTGAGGTTCTTTGGCCCCTCGGATAGCGGGAGCCTCAAGGGGCCCTTGGAAGGGCTGCGAGCCGGGTGTCGGTCGCGGAGTTGTTTTCGGCGGCGCGGTTGGGTTTTTTTTTGTGTTCAAGGCATTGATCTCTGGGTATGTGGGTACCTGAAGACTTACAAAAACAACAAACAAAGATTGATTTGTTGTGTCTATTGAATGATTGGCGTTTTGGATAGATGATGTGCCTTGCAGGCATCAGAAAATATGAACTTGGGAGATTTGTGGTTGGGGGAAGGCACGAGTCGAGCATGCTACGGGGGGTCAAAATACAACCACCAGGGGGCGCCGCAGGTTTTAGTCTTTGGTTCCCTTTACCAGGGTTTCATTTTGGGTACGCATTTTTGACCCATAGCCATATTGGGTATCGTTTTCTTGGCGGTTCCCAGGCGTTCGGTTGCTTAGGTTTTGTTGCTTTTAGTTGGTTTAGTGGTAGTTTCCGCTGAAACCATTTGGCAGGGATCCGAAAACGGACGGCCCAGACTCGTTTTGGATAGGGAGACTTCCTGAGAGACCGAATCCAGGGCGCACAGGCAGCAGCTTGAGCATAGAAGCGGTGCTTCAAGGGTCCCTGGAGCTCGGGCACTGATGGCTGCGAAATCCATTTCGCAGCACTGGTGCCTGATGAATCCCCTGATACCAAGAAACCAGGATTTCAACCATGGTTGTTCTACGTGCGAATTGGATTTCGCAACCCATCCACGGTATGTTCGGCTTTTCGGGGAGGGCACGTTTTGGGCTCTACAAAGTTCCAGGTCGCGTGACAGGCACGAGGGCTATATGGCTGTGGGTCAAAACCAGTGGGGTCCCATTTTGCATTTTAGTCTATTTTAGTGGGGATTGGGATGTTCACTGGGGGTACGATTTGGATTTTGACCCATGGCCATATGAGATTTATTTGGGGACCATTAGATTTGGTTGGTGGATGTAGAGCTCCATGCAAATGACGTCGGCCAAACAGGGAGCCCCGATTTGCCTGCCTTCTTTTTTTTCCGCCATTCGCACCGAGGTATTGGCACATCCTGGGGCTACATCATGTTCTACTTCTTCATCCTAATCCAGGCGCGTCGCTTTCGCCGAGATGTCTCGAGGAGAACCTCAAGCCGTGGTGGTCCAGGCGCTTTCCTTGGTGAGCGATAGGACGGTGATAGGCGCGACCCAAAATGAAGGTTCCAAGATCCCTGGCGCATTCCGAAGCTTCGCTGCTTGGGTATTGGCCAACCAAGATGCTTTAGCACTTAAATAGGATCATGTTGGACCCCCGCGGATTGTGCACTTGTTTGTGAATGTGGTTCGAAGAGCTACTTGGTTGGGTTACAGTGCAAAGCATAATCTTTGTATTGGTTTCCACCTCTTCACGCTGAAAGTTCCTTGGCAGCGTTCTAGAGTGTGTCAACACTGCGTTGTTTCTCTTGTATAGTGTTGCGGACATCGTGTAAACAACTGTAGCGCCAGCACAGTAGGGAATATGGGAATGAACCCAGGGATTTCCTTAAAGGAAACCACCAGTTCAATGGTTTGTAAGGGTCATTCCATTTCTCATTCCATGCATCTCTTGGACCAGGGCAGTGTGGTCCAGGATCCGTTCCCTGGCAATTGGGCATCGCGCTTTTGCCAGCCAGGTCTGTTGATGATCACGCATGATAGAAGCAAAACAAGGGTTTTTTCTGATATGTCCTGACACCTGACACAGGGTGAAGGTGTTCAATATGCCTTTTGTTGGGCCGCCAGCTTCATGTTCTCCACACTTTGGTCACAATCATCACCTTGGTGGTCACGATCATCGCCGGAGTCCCAAAAAGGGCCCCCGAGCTCTGACGGGATCTTTGGCTTGCAATGAGTGGAAGCTTGCATCAGCAAAGTCAATAATACGGGTGTGGCTTCCAATAGTGTCGTTCATCAAGACATCACAGCAAGCCCTCAGAAAAAACGCAGCTGCAACCTCACAGAGGCTTGAACCGGGCTCGCGCGGCGGCGCGACGATTAGCCTTTTGGAGGCCATCTCCATCATTTTGCTCGGGAACGGCTCCAACTCCTCTGAGGCAGGAAAAATAGACACGGACACGGCCGGGTGGCAGCCCGGGTCATGTCCCCCATGATCCCAGTGCTCCAGTGCAGAACCTTGACCTGTCAAGGGCCTTCAAAGCAGCCCGCAACGATCAGAAGGTTGATTTACGTGGAGGACAGTACCAAGTTAGAGATCGAGGCTTTTTGAAACATGTCAGAGTGCCCCAGAGCAGATTGCTTGCATGCTTCAAAAAGGGTTTGTGCTTCAGAAGTACAAACTAATAGATAAACAGCAAGATCCAAGGTCAAACAAGTGGGAGAACAACTAGACACATCAGACACAGCATATTTCTGATACGTGTCTACTTATCCTAGCGCCAAAACTGGCGCGTGTCATCCCGGCTACAACGTAGGCATGTTGTTGACTGGTGAAACTCAAGATCATAGTAGAAATCAACAGCAATCAACAAGCAGCGTAGTTCTCAAGCAAATGGGAGGCCAAGCAACTCGGGGGCGCAGAGATGAGAGCCAGGTGCGAGAAGCTGAGCTGCGAGTGTGGCGCTCAGAGGGTGGTGGCTCCAAACCTCGAAAAGATGATCAATCCACGGCAAAAAGAATCCTTCGTTTGTTTAGGAAGCTTTGTTTGTTGTTCCTTTTTAAACCGACCTTTACCAAAGGAAGGAGTGAGAGGCGCCGTTCATGATAGTTGCTGCCAATCGTGACGAAACATGACGAACAATCGAATCCAATGTTCAGTTGAGGTTCGGCAAGCCGCCTAGTGCTTATTTTGTTTGGGAAGATGTTTGCGGGGCGGGCTATTGCAATCCCTTGTGTCGTTTGGCATCTTCCACAGTAGTTGGCGTTGCTTACAACCAGACCACGTGCATTCGGCATGGCAAACTGTGTTTGAATGGTGCGCAGCAGTTTGACCAAGGCGTGCAGGTGCAACCTGGGAGACCTGCGTATGTTGTTAGCTGTTCGCATCGTGGCGTGGCGTTTGTTTCAAGTGCGTCCTGACATTGACATAGCGCAGGCAAAGGCTGCCGACTTTGCTGTCAAGCTTTGGGAACTTCTTGTTCAATGATCGGGTTGTGGCCTGATTGCCTATTGTTAGCGGTCTTTTTTGCGTTTTGGTTCTTTTGCAGCATCTTAGGCCGTTCACAGCATAGAGTTCGGCCTAGGCTACGGCCGAGGAAGCTCGAGTTGCACCTGTTCCATGTTCCATGTAGCAGTTGCCAGGGTGTTTGGCCTGTATCAATGAAGCCTGCTTATGTTCTCTTCAGCAGACTGACTGAACGCCCTTGAAATTAGTCGTTGCAGGTACTTCCAAGGCCTAATAGCCGGAGGTCAGCTGTTGGTCTCACAAAGGCCCAAAGACATGGACACGGGGGGGGGGGGGCCCAAGCCCAGGATCAGCCAAGGAGAAGCCCTTAAGGCCTCATTAAGGGCGGAAGGAGGGATCCCGCCACTACCCATAGGCCCCCTGGGTCCGTGACAACGAGTGCATACGAACTTCTGAGGAGCAGCGGAAGTTCATGCAGGAGATGGAGATGTTCCAGCAGGCCGAGACGCAACTTTTGTTTGGGCGAAATTCCAGATGCGCGCAAGGAATTAGTCTGCATGCACTTCGACAAAAGAACACAAAAACAAAAACACACAAGAACACTCTGTACAACATATACATATGTATATATATATATAAATATGTTTATAATTATATATCACATACATAGTTTTATATATATATATATATATATATATCTACGTACATGTATGTATATATATATATATGCATGTATATGACAACGCGGCTTCTGAGCGGAAAGGTGCCGTGGCCGCACGTGCAAAGTCAGACGTACAGATTGTCTCTCAACCATGAGTAGAAGTCTTGTTGTTACTGCACTCCAGGGCTCGAATTGTTCAAGCCTCAGCTGAAGACTTGTGAGGTGTTGAAAACCGTAGCCGAAGCTTGACTGGCGCACTCAAACACACCCTTTTGGACCAAATTTGAGACCTCTTTTAGCGTCATGTCATGTTCAAGGGTTCACTAGTCTAAACATTTGGTTTCTTGGCAGTTTGCTGCGGTCGTAGTGGCTCAAACTTGCCGCTTGAGCTAAAGATCTCCATCTGTTTGTGCAGGCCACAGAGATGACGCAGCCTGGCTATGGCGGCAACCATCAGGCTGGGCAGAGTGTCTGAACTACTGTATGTTGATGTGGCTCAAAATTACAGGGCTAGGGTTACGCAGGTTTTAGTCTTTGGTTGCATGTACCAAGGTGCCATTTTGGTACATTTATTTGAGCCACATCCATGTGAGTAGCCTAGAGTAGAAACCAAACTAGCTGAAAGAGGTAGGTTTGTCAGCTTTCCATCCAGTTTCCGAGAATTGGCCATGTAGCTGATGAGACGACGTACCACCAAGGCTAGAGTCCCTTGACAAGCAGTAGGCGGCTGCTGTGAATAATTGACTGTTGGGGAGTTTGACATGGTGATGACGGATTCTAGGTGAAGGCCCCGGTCGTGTTTCCCGTCAGCGTAAGATCAATCGCTGTGCGGAAACTTGACTTTGTGGTACAGACAGCATCAACAGGTGTGAGTTGATCAGTTGTGCTGATCAAATACTGTGGATGGTCGAAATCCTGCACCACCGAAGAAACTCTGGAATGATAATTCCACTGACAATACCAACAAACATGGTTTCCTATGGTTTCAAAGTGATGCAGGAGTTTGTGAAAATCCGCAGTAGGTTAATCATGGCATCCTTTTCGCCCCCCATGAAAACCTGGCTAAGGTTTGTTCGACAGGCAGCAAGGATTTGATTTCGATGCGTACACGAAGGGGCTTAACCCCTGGGTTGGTTCCTCCCCCGCTCGTTCCTGGGACCAAATCTTATGCCATGAACTGCGTGTGGAAAGCCCTGGCCCTCGATCGAAACCCCGCCTCGGCGGTTTACTTCGCACAGTGTTTTGGTTGAGCCTGGAAGTTTGGCTTCCATTTGGGTATGGGTCCAAATTCGACCAGGGGACCACAGGTTTTGGTCCATGTTTCCATTTACCGGGGTTTCATTTTGAGAACATATTTGTTCATCGTCATGGTCACCAGAACCAGAAGGGCTTTCAGGGTTTGCTTGGCCTGAACAAACGGCAATAAAAACTCTGGCAGTTGAAGGTTGGTAATGGACACTCCCAACCATAAAACAAAAATGGTGCGGTTGCCTTGGTCGCCTTTTACATGGTTTTGGGTTCATCGTTTTTGTACCGATCGGTTTTGACGCAAATGGCGGACGCGCTTGAGGTCACGGCCCCGCCGAACCACTGGCAGGGAGGAGGGGCTTGGGGCCGGGCCGCCTGAGAGACCCCGTGACGAAGAATCTCTCACCCCGCGAGGTCCGGTTCTGGACACTTCCATTGGCTGAAACATTTAATGTTTTCCTTGTTGGCTTTATATAAGCCTTTACGGGGAATCTATCACTACTAGTGGATGTGTGTTATTTTTGTCCAGGGACTGAAACAAACGGAAGGCAAACATGTCAAGTGTGTTAGTCAGAAGGTCCCCACCCCCCCCACCTCCCCCCCCCACCGAACTCACCGTTGACTACGCTGGACCCCACTCCTCCCTTCGTGCGCATTGCGCGGTCGCCTTGCGCGCAAAAATTCACTGGAAAAACACGGCGTCAAGCGAGCAAATCCAGCTCCGTTGCTTGCCCGTGCCCCTTTCCGGCCCGTTCCTGTGCTCCCAGTAAACGTAGCACCTTGAACAGGCATTCCTTCAAATCTCTCAAATGCCCACCAACAATGCGAACTAGTTTGAGGAGGGAAATATTTTGGCAATAGAACGGATGCATCTGGATGCGCAGTTTTGACGCTGGCATGGCTGCGAACGCAACTAAGCAGCCCAGAAATTCATATAGCTGTCTTTATTGAACTGTCTTGGCGTTTTTTTTTGGACAAAGCCCGTTTTTTTTGAGCTGAGCTGTTGAATCTGGGGAGGGACTCTTCTAGGGTGAACTACCCGCGCAGCCCAGAAGAAGCTTCGCTGAGGTGGCGCTCCGGATCAGGCAGGATACGCAGAGCCCACGCCCTCGGCAAGGATTCAAATTCAGCTGGCAGCTTATATGGGTGTGGCTCAACAATTTTAACAGGAGGGGTTACGCAGGTTTTGGTCCACGTTTCCACTTACCAGGGTTCCATTTTGGTACCTCTTTTTTTTGCCACAGCCATATTTGCTTCTGCAGATTTGTGACTTTCCCTTGTTGAGTTTAAAGGGGGATCTTCAGGTCACCCGAAATTGGTGGTTCGGATTGGTGGTTCGGATTGGTGGTTTGGGGATTTGTACCCCTGGTTCTTGTGGACGGTAAATGGAAAGCCCCTCCTTAGCCACCAAACACCCAATCCAAACACAAATTTGAGGGAAGCTGAGATCTATCACGACTGAACATATTCCTCTTTTATTTCCAATGAGCTTAAGCAGCCGGAAGGCAAGGGGTCAAGAAAAAGGACCGAAGCTCATGGCTCGCAAGATTTGCACAGTGCAGCATCGGTATTCACGCAACGCTGAGTTTTGCGTTGTAGCCTGACCCCTTGAGCTCTGAAAGCCTTGAGCTCTTCTCTTGCCCGATTCTTTGTGAGGGGTGTCCTCATTTCCCAAGGCCCAGGGGTGGCAGTTGAGCAGCTGCCATAGCCATGTTGCATACACAGCGGCCTTGGCAACTTAGTGAGGCTCCTGGCTCCTTGGCTGGGGGTGCTTGTCATCGCTTCATTCAACCCATGTGGCTGTGGGTCAAAACCAATGGTACCATGTTGGGGTAGGTGCACCACCCATTTTAGTTTATTTTAGTGGAGAATGATTGGGATGTTCACTGGAAATACGGGCTTTTGACCCAATGCCATGTCAGGGCCAGAATTACGGCTACGGCGGGCAGCCCATGATGCAGCCGCCCATGGGCGGCATGCAGCCCATGGGCGGCATGCAGCCGCCCATGCCGCCCATGGGCGGCATGCCGAATATGCCGCCCATGTACGGCGCAGGGCAACCCAGTGTAGTTCGGTCAACCCCTGAATCCGCCTCTGGTTTTCCAGTAAATCATGTGGGTGCTCTTTTTAGGAGACCCCTGAAAAAATGGCTTCGGGTTTTCTTTTGGTCTTACTGCACAAAGGGGTTCCCCCCAAAGAAAGAAGACACCCATTCATAGGCTACACCACATAAGAGCGTGATCCCCGGCACCTCCTGTGCGCCCGCGACTTGCCTGCCCTTGGTCTCCCGAAATGTGCCAGTTCCCAGATTGGCTCTTGGAGGTTAGTTCGCCATTTCTGAGGCTTGTCGCACTTCCCGAGTTCCCGGACTTTTCTCGGTTGTTTTTTGGAAGACCATTTTAGTGGCAGATGAACAGTTTGGACTTTGTTTTGGCAATCTACTCAGGAAGTGAGCTGTTTTACATGATACATGTCCGATGTTCTCAATGGTCACAGACCAACCCAGGTTGTCCTTGGTCCAGGTCCCATTGGTTCAGGTACGGGTTTCGAGCAACCACAGCTGCCACCATCATCATCACCATCACCGTCACCGTCACTGTCACCGTCACCGTCACCGTCACCTTCACCATCATCATCATCATCATCACCATCACCATCACCATCACCATCACCATCACCACCGCCACCATCAGCATCAGCATCGTCGTCGTCGTCTTCCTCATCATCATCATCATCATCATCATCATCATCATCATCATCATCATCATCATCATCATCATCATCATCATCACATGCTTGTTGCATCATCATCGCGACATTTAAGCATCATCATCAGTCTCAAGTTTGCCAGCGGTCAGAGCAACCCTTGAGCGCTCCTGGTTGAAGAGGCTGTGTGTGTTGCCCTGTTGACCAGATCCATTTAGTCATTTTGCGTCGCTCAGGCTCCACCACCAGCGCATTCTCAGCAGATGGGAGGCCGGGAGCGGAAGCCATACCCATTTTCCCCATGAATTGATCCAAGCCGTGTAAGTCCCCACATCAACTTGAGATATCTGTCACAGTTAGCCCGCTTTGCCTGTGCCCCTTGTGTCTGGGTGCAGCATGACTGTAAGTATGCGAGTGCCTGCGTTCAGTGCATGTTTGGGTGTCTAGGCCCATGTTTCACAATATGTTCTTTTGTCGGCCCTAGCTGTTAAAAGAGCAGCTACGTTACATGCAAAATCAGCCACAGGGACGAGGAGGAGACGCTGAGAGAGAGACACACCAAGGCATCTAAATCAAGCCACGACAGACAGGAGACGCGGTGTCGATTTGAAGGAGACAGACGGTGATAGAGACAGGGGGCGGCAGAGAGTGAGACAGGCATCAGGCGGACATGCAGGCATGGGGGCAGGCAGACCAAGACGTAGAACGGAATCACGCAATCCTGGCTACGAATCGCTTTACCCATCAGCTTGCTTGCAGAATACCTACGATGCAATCAACAAGTCAACAGACCAGTCAATCAACCAAAAGCAAGCTGGTAAAGCAGTCACCAATGACTCAAATGCCTGTGCTCAGGTACCCCAAGATTGACTTAAACCCGGTTCTTTTTTGGAGGAATGAACCACCGCTGGATTTAACCGTGGGGACAATAGTGGAACCCTGCCTGGTAGTAGGCTCAATCCAACGTCCCCCAAAATCCTGAACAGGCCCCACCCTCTTTTACTTGGATGTCCAACCAACGTGAGGAGCAGGTTATAACCATGGCCAGAACTTTCACCCATGACCTAAATGCCTGTACCTGCCACTTGCTATGAATGAGCAATGCCACTTACTCGAGCCAGGTGGAGTCCCGTACTTCTGATCGCAGAAACAAAAAGGCACGGACCAAAGATGTCCGAGCTCGGTGAGACAGCAAGATTCGAGTGGCTCTCGTGTAAAACGGTAAAACGCTCCCATTTTTGCACGGAAGCGGCCTTCCAATATGTTCCTGGCAAGTTGGATGTGTTCAAATCGGAGGCCTTGGGTGGGCTTGGCTTGAGCTTCAAAGGAAAGCCAAAGGGGACTACACAATTCTTGGAGTTTCCCTGTTTTGGGATACGGCCACTTTACTTGGTGGTCCTTGGATCGATTATAGGAGTTCATGTCGCGGGCTCCGGTTCGCTGGGCAAAACTGCCAACCTGGCGTCGTCAATGTGAACCTGGGTTTGGGTCAAAAATAGGTGCCCAAAATGCAACCCTGGTCCAGATGGAAAAAACTAAAACCCGCTTGGCGGCGAGAAATTTCGAGCACGTCCACAGGCAAGTGACACCAGTCTTAATGCACATGTTGCCATGTTGGATCAGAGGGTTGCCATAGGTCGTGAGCCAAAGCCGCCACCTGACGTGCGACTAACTAACGACCGATGCCCTGCACTTGAAAGCACTCGCGCAAGGAGTTCGCCTGGATCCATATGATACTGTGCATAAACGAAATCCAATTCGCACCATGGGAAACCATATTGTTTGTTGATATTTACAGGGGAATCATCATTCCAGGGCTTCTTAGGTGGTGCGAAATGGATTTCGTCCATCCACAGTATGTCCTCGGATGCAATGACGGTTGCTCCAGAAAGTTGCAACATGAGCTTCCAGGGCAAATGGGCTCCATGTTAATTGGTATGAGAGAGGTTTTGGGTTTTATGATTGTTTGGTTCTGTTCATATTTGGTAAGGGGCTGCAAAGAAACACAGTTTTTGCTACCATACCAAGGGTTGCAAAGAGGAGCAATTGGGAGGTCTCGCAAGCGTTCGGGGTAGTTTGACCCCAGCCGGTTGCCACTCGACTTCGGCAGCGAGCGGGTTCCGATTTCCTCGGAATTGCCCGTAGCTTTGGATGGCAATCGGGACGTCCCAAAACTTGAGATGCTCGTGTGTCTGAGCCAGACTAAACCCAGGACATGGGTACTCTCTCCACGCTCATTCATTCTTCAAGAACTAGGTTGAAACGGACATTGTCACGAGGATACGTGGACGGTGTCCCTGTTTGTTGGCATGTGAAGCATTCGAACTCACTCAGATACGTTCATGTCAACGCAATACTGCCATCGCAGCGCTGTGTTTCACCACCTTCATGTGGTTCATGAAATGTCAAGGAGACATGGTGGCAGCGGAGCAAAGAAGGCCGCCGTCAGTTGAGCCAGGCGCAGGATGTCATCACAACCAGCAATCACAACTCTCACAGCCTGGAATCATCTGAGCGGCTTCGTCTTCTTACGGAAGAAAACAGCAAAGTCTGGGCTGGAGCATTTTTGGGGTAACATACTGAATTAGGTGCAAAATGAGGTAGGACCACCCCCAATACGAGGTAGGGTCACGACATATAGATCCCAAACACATGCGGCGTTGGACAATGAGGTCAATGAGTCCAACGGATGTATGGTTGGAGAGCGAACACCCGGCCGTTCAACCATGTAGCGATAAACTGCCGAAGCCCATCTATTGCCGTGTTCACGTATTGTGGATATGTCTTCCCTGTTTGTTTGTTTGTATGTTGTTGACGTGTATGATCATTTAGTTATTATTGGAACTTTATTATATTAATGTTTGGGATGATAGCTAATTGAAGGCTTATTGATTCGCTGCTCATGTGTGCTTGATTGTAAGCTGAGAGATGTGCTTGTGGTTGTGTGCAATACTGTGATGTGCTTCTTGTGCGCGTACGAGTTTGCATATTTGGGTGGTGTGTATATAGCTTGCTTGCTTACTTGCTTTGCTTTGCTTTGTTTTGCTTTGCTTGGCTTGGCTTGGCTTTGCTTTGCTTGCTTGCTTGCTCGCTGTCGAAGTGTGGTCGAAGTGCTTCGGGGTGGAAGCCTACTGGCGTGGCAAATTCGTTGCAAATTCGTCACTCCTGGTTCCAAACTTTCATATGGGTGTTAGGCTTTTTCTGGGGACCCCCCCAAAATAGTGGTTGTCCTCTTGGTTTCCCTTTAAACCAAACAAGGTACCCTCAACAAAAAGGACAGACGGAGTTATCGTCTGAAGCGCGCAGTCGTGTTGGAGGTGGGATGGCTACCAACCCGTGCCAAGCTTGTCCGCAACCTCTCCGGCTCAAGGTGATTCTAGCAGCGGCAGATGTCTTCCGAGTAAAAAGCAACCAAGGCCGCCACTCAGCGAAGTTCTTCCTGGCAAGATGCCAATGTCAGAAGGAGGGGTTATGATGAATGTGTGACAGACCCGGTTCTTCTTCGCTGTCACGTCCGCGCTCCACGCTTCAGCGCCAACCATTTCTTCCAGGCAGGGCCGATGGTGTTTTTGCCTTTGCCAGCCAGGTTGATTGCGCAGAAAGAAGCACAGGCATGACAGTATTTGTAGTAAGGGTTGTTTGGCTACATCACGACTGCAAGTTTGGACTGGTTTCTCCGCCTGACTTTCAGGAGGAGTGGCTAGGCGTGTGTTTGCTCAGGTCAAAGGTAGCATGGTTCCACTCATTTGTGTTGTGCGGACCATCGACAAACTCAGGCGTTGGGGGCTTCAGGCCCAGAACCACGTGTTCATGCATATCGAGATCGGAGAGGTAGACAGAAATGGTGAGAGATGGCCACGACGAGCATTGTGTCTTCTCAACAATGGAGAAATGGGAGACCCTCCCTCCCACTAACATGGCACCTCTGGGAGGGTACCTGGAAGATTGGTTTCCTCTTCAAGGGACCATGTCTGGTGCTATCTTAGTTGGCGGGAGGGTACACGGCCGTTCAGTGGCGAACGCCCTCTTCATCCGTTGGCAGGTGCTGTTTTTGATGGATGAAGCGCACCATCTCGCACGAGGCGCACCATATTGCCAAGGTATCGGCAAGAAATGCGCAGGCAAAATCAGATCGCCGCTCACTTCTCGAAAACAAGCATAGGATTGACAGTGCGGATTCTGTGCGCAGCCAGTGCTTTTTCTTCTACCAGTACCATTGATGTGGCTTTGTCTTTAGTGGATCCGCCATCCAAATTACTGGTTGCCCTCTTGGTCTTCCTTTAAATCCTCAAAGCAGGGGCACCCTAAAAAACGACATGCCCATTCTTCCCGTTTGATTTGCCCTCTGACATTGACGTGTTGGCCAGTCGATGCCAACATGTCCAAGGCTGATGTCAGTGAAACAGCTCCGCAGATCCCTGGGATGTGCTAACATTCCTGGCGCACTTGGTGTGTCCTTCTGTTCCGTCATTTGTTGTGTGTGTGTGTGTTATTTCTTTGCTGGGTGATTTGTTTAGTTCCTTTGATGTCTGGTATTTATCTTCGGGCTGCTATGTTCTGGTATGTCCATCATGTGTTGATATATTATATGGTGTTATGATTATTATGATTATTATTAGTATTATTATTATTATTATTATTATTATTATTTTTATTATTATTATTATTATTATTATTATTATTATTATTATTATTATTTATTATTATTATTATTATTATTTATTATTATTATTATTATTATTATTATTATTATTATTATTATGATTATTATCATTATTATTATTATTATTAGTATTATTAGTATTATTATTATTATTGATATGATTATTATGATTATTATTATTAATATGATTATTATTACTATTATTATTATTATTACTATTATTATCATTATTGTTATTTTTAATATGATTATTATGATTATTATTATTATTAATATGATTATTATGATTATTATGATTATTATTATTATTATTATTATTATTATTATTATTATTATTTTCGTCCTTCCTTCGCAAGCCCTCTCTCTCTCCCTCAACGCGATTATCTGTGTGAACCCCTCCTGATTCTTAATTGACATGTTGTTGTTTGTGTCTTAGCCGATTGTGGCTTGTTGACATTGGCATACGTGTACCGACATATGTTGATTGTATATACACATGTGTATCTCTCAACTTGTTGGCCTGTGTGTGTGTGGGTGCGTGCGTGCGTGAGTGCGTGCGTGGGTGGGTGGGTGGGTGGGTGCGTGGGTGCGTGTGGGTGGGTGCGTGCGTGCGTGAGTGGGTGGGTGGGTGTGTGTGTGTGTGTGTGTGTGGTGTGTGTTTGTTTGTGTATTCCGTGATGACGTGTTGTTTCATTTGTCCTCTACTGTCTTCCCTCTCTTTTTTTGGATTGATCGTGTTAAAAGCATTGAATTTACTTACTTTAGGTCTATCTCCAGTTGTGTGCTTTGTTCCGGGATAGTCGTTCTGAAACCCGTGCTCAAGTTTGTAGAGTTGACACGTGGGCTTCGAATTGAATTGAATCGCATAATTTTCACGGAAACACGGTGGAAGCTTATAGCTAGCAGATAGCGCGCGTTTAGATCCTGCGTTTTCATTAGTAGGCGTAGTTTTCCCCCCCCCCCCCCCCCCGTTTTTTTGCAGTTTGGGCTGAAGATCCCCTCACATTTTACTTGGTCTTGCTCGGCAGGGCTCTTGGGTGAGGGAGCGCGATACATGGAAGAGGGTGATCAGTTCGCTTGGGCATTTTCCTAGCCACGCCTTTTGCATCACATCACGGAAGCCATCACGGAAGCGCCAACAAGGACGACATTTCACCGAAGCAACGCGCGGAAGCTCACGGTTTTCTCGCGGGAACCCCGCGTGCGGAAGCCGTGGAGCCCGAAAAACCCTGTCACGGACGTGTCACCCGGTCACACTATTGACAAGCACTGACACCCGCAGCCACACAGTCTGGCGCTGCGCAGTGCATCCCACTTCCGAGTAATTAGCACGTAGAACTCGTGCCCAGGTTACTGCGGGCGATGTGTGTGTGTGTGTGTGTGTGTGTGTGTGTGTGTGTGTGTGTGTGTGTGTGTGTGTGTGTGTGTGTGTGTGTGTGTGTGTGTGTGTGTGTGTGTGTGTGTGTGTGTGTGTGTGTGTGTGTGTGTGTGTGTGTGTGTGTGTGTGTGTGTGTGTGTGTGTGTGTGTGTGTGTGTGTGTGTGTGTGTGTGTGTGTGTGTGTGTGTGTGTGTGTGTGTGTGTGTGTGTGTGTGTGTGTGTGTGTGTGTGTGTGTGTGTGTGTGTGTGTGTGTGTGTGTGTGTGTGTGTGTGTGTGTGTGTGTGTGTGTGTGTGTGTGTGTGTGTGTGTGTGTGTGTGTGTGTGTGTGTGTGTGTGTGTGTGTGTGTGTATGCACGGTGCCTGCCTTACGACGCTCCGAGACGCAGAGCTGGTACCCACATGCAGGGCTGAGAAAGCGTGCTTGGCAACAAGGCCAACGTGTTTTGACAAACACGTTTGTCGCGGAAGCCAAAAAGCGAAACAGGCCTGGAGATGACATTGAGAACAACATGAGAACAACCCTCACTTGTTGGCCTTTCATGTGTCTTTTCATGTTTCTGCGCTCTTGTGTGTGTTTGTGTGTGCGTGGCTCATGTGTTGTTGTCCGTTGTCCTGCGTGTTATGTTGGTTGTTGCTTACTGTTTGTTCATTCGTGAGTCTTTACCCTTATGAATGTCAATCTTCACTTGGAAGCACTCCCACTATCTTCTTATGGCTTTCCTGTCGCAGTCCCTGTGATCAAAACCTCTGTTCCACCAAGGTTTGCAGCATTTTTCCTTTGGCCGTGTCCACATAGTCCCATCACACGTGTGTCCATGCACTCCATTCATCTGAGTCTGAGTTGCTTTGTGACCACGGGCGCCTGTTTCCAGGTGGCAAGGGGGGCCCAAAAGGTTTTGAAGGTATCCCCAATTTCAGTCACTCAGGTCACTCAGGTCACTCAGCCGAAGCTTGCTGGTGCTCAGTAGGGAATGAGAAATGGAATGACCCCTATAAACCATCCAACTGTTAGTTTCCTTTCCAGGGGACCAAAGCCTGGGGTCATTCAACCACATTCCAATCGTCCCTTGTGGTTTCCTTTGCTGGGACCCCCGGTTCATTCCCTCGTTTTCTGCTTATCGCACCAGAGCGGCCCTTGCAGGCGGAGGCAGCCGTGCACCGCCTGCGGGACCTGGGCTTCACGCCAGCCGGCGCCCCTTTGTGCGGTTCACCGCCACTGGCAGGTCCATGTGCAGACGGGTACGTAAAACCTGGAAGCGGTTCTTTGAGGTGCCTGGAAGGGGTTCTTTCTTTCAAGCGTGGTCTATGCTCATGTCAATAGTCAGGGGTAATTATAAAGTGCGCCCTGTGCGAATGGCGCCCTTGTGCGCCAACACCAAGGGTTCATGCAGATGCAATCTGGGATCTCCTCTGAGATATTTTGTTTTGCTCCTCTGAGATAAAAACATAATTATGTGATGAGCCAAAAACGAAGTGCGTCGCATTTTCGGTTGGGCCAAATACCCGCGGCAAGACTCATGGCTCGTTGATCCCCCCCGGTCGCCGAGGCCTCCGCTGGGGCACTGCCCAGCCAAGGGGGGCTCAGCCCGCTTGTGGCCGCGCGCTGAGGGCGACGTTTTGGGCGACTGCGCGGGTTTGTTGGTGTTTGGTTTTTGTGGGTTTGTTGGTGTTTGGTGTTGGTGTTTAGTATGTTTGTTTGTCTTTTGTGGTTGGTTTGTCGTTGCTGCGAGGAGCTTACCTCTGACGAGAGAGAGCGAGAGAGAGAGAGAGAGAGCCAGAGAGACAGAGAGAGAGTTGCTTTGTTTTGAATCCGACCTCACGCTGGATGGTCGCCCGCAGCTTGTGACAGGCTCTGACAGACAGATGATGACCACTGTGAAAGACAGCTTTGACAGAGCCATATGTCCGGGTGTTTTTTTTTTTAAGGATGCGGACCCCAGATTACTCATGGCCTCACGTTGGTTGACTGTGAAGGTTTCCCCAAAACCCTGAGGATGGTTGCTTCAAAACGTTTGGGGTGACCAAATTGCTAGTATCACCGAGCGGCCGGCGACTTGCTGTAACTCTACCGAGAGGTGTTGTGCACCATTAAACATCTGATATTGCAAGGTTTTTGCAGTTGGCACATCAAGAGGTTGCTAGAAATCGGAGCTTGGAGATCGATTGGGCCGAGATATTTGTCCTGACTTAACTCAGAAGCCGCGGGAGGACTGATGATGAACTGTTGGCCCTTCCGAGGTTCTTGGGCTGGCGGATGCCAGTTGCTGGCAACAGGCGGGTGGGACCAAAATCCGTAGGGCCATACGCCAAGTCAAAGAAGTTAAGTGACTTACTCGTTCAGCCGTCAAACTGGCGAAAGTTGTAAAGTTTCTTTTGGCCAGCCAATAAAGTCAATTGAGCAGGTCAGAGGGTCAAACTCATACTTGATCCACTCCAATCAGTCGGAAGTTTGCCGTTGGGGATTATAGCACACTCATCCGCTGTTGACACTCCTGGCGGGAACGTAGTCACGCGTAAAGCGCAGCACAGGACTTCCCAGAATCCCCGTTGAAACTCCTGTGCGTTAGTTGTTCAAGAACTTAACAAGCATAAGCAGCATGGGGTGAGACAAAGCACCTTACCCAAGGTTGATAGAGACTGTCATCGACCTTGGCAGGAAATTGGACATCTTTCGCAAAGGTTCCTGATGAAACAACTATGACCATGTCCTAAGAAGTCCTTATCATGCCACGGCGCCACAATTAATAAGCTGGTTCGCGAAGAGCCACAAGCACCCGTGCTGGGCTACGTCTATGGCGAAGACATATTGTAGATACATACTGCAAAGATACATGTAGATATATATATATATATATAGAGATGTGTATATATATGCAAAGAATGGATACCCACTTCATCCCGACGGAATGGAGCCCAGGGTGGCGTAGATGTTTCAAGTCCAAGTCAAGAGCCTGGATGGACGGAGCTCCGGCGTAGAGAGGTTTCCGCAGAATTCATCGCTGTTTACACGCCATGTGTCCACTTCGTGAGCTTTGCGCATTCCGCAACACACACACACGCACACATGATATGAGCGACGCGATGTTCTCCCACTGGAGCAAAGTCAGCGGCATGGGAACACTCACCCAACTACTAGTAGAAAATGGTGGGTTATGCCTTGCTAAAAGAAAAAAAACAAAAAATAAAAACAGCCAAACAAGTGGCCGCGGCAGGTGGACTTGTTGTCCTCTCTTGGTGCGTAAAGCCCAAGGTGCGAAGATGTTCTGATGCCAATCCTCATTGATTACCAAGCCTGACCATCCGGGTACAGCATGTTGGGGAAAGCACAGTATCGGCTGCATCATCAGCATCATCAGCTTCGGTGGAGCAACAAGAGCAGTCAGCAGCAAGAACAACACCTGAAAGTGGATTCGATCGCACAGTGATCAGCGCTTTCTCAAACGGGCGCCATGCCTGGATTTCAAAAGTCCGATCATACAAGACCAAGGCCTCAGTGTAACTGTTCTGTGTCAAAGGGCACAATCCTTTTTGGGGCAAGGCCGTAAAGAGCCATCGATTCACAAGCTCAAGCATTGGACAGCCCAGGTACGCCATGCCTTCATCGCGCGCTTGCGGCAGTTCCCCCCCGAGCAATTTCCCGAGGACGGCGCGGGCGCCGCGGGGGGAAAAAGCGAGGTGCCCGGGAAGACCCGGGAGTCCAACCAAAGGACTCAGCGGACTTGCACCCAACTTTGCCCGACCAGTTGGATCCCTGATGTATTAGTTACAGGCTCCATGCAAGGCAGGATGCACTGGAATTCTCATGGATTTCATGTAGTTTCAGGCGGAAACAAGACAGCCGGATAAAGCGGATGTGCTGAAAATGCAAAGCCAGCCGAATGCCCGGGAAGCAACCCCCCCCGTTTGCTCTCCCCCATTGAGGGCCGCCAAGTGGAATACCGAGGTGCATTACAGAACATCAGATTGTACTGCAGTTCTTACACCTCCAGACACCTGGGTTCCGAATTTGGACGTGCGAGGACGTGTGAGCTTGAAGACGCGTGCGTGTTTGAGAGGAGTTTGTCATGATCGTGGATGCCTACAACTTCCTGAAGAAGCCTGGGGCCTTAGGGGAGAGGCACTGGTTCATCGGGCCTTCAGGCGAGTTTTTCTCTGCCTTTCAATGGCTTTTCAAGACGAATTCCAGTTCGCAAAGGTGACCCCAAACCTTCAACTCAGAGCTAGAGGGTGGAGTTCGCGTTTCGTAGGCCGTGGTCGATAAACGTTTTTGAACTCCTGCAAGGAAAACCAGTCCCTGAGCATGTGGCTGGTTGCGAGTCCTTGCTGGCATCGTACACTGACCCAAACCCTGAACCTGAACCCTAAACGTTCAACCCAAAAAAGACTAAAGGCAAAAGCCTCGAATCCAAAGTCAAAACCAGAGGCAAAAGCGTAGGCTTCCCACCTAAGGTCAAGCCTCGATGTCGTCCATGGTGTATGGGGTATAGATGGTTCTTTAGCCGCGCAGTAACCCTGATAAACAATTCCCATTTGGCCATGGGGCATAACCTATGGCTGCATTTTGGGGTCGATGAACATCCATTTGCCACCTATTTTGATGTTGACCAGGAGGGTTTTGACCCACAGCCATTTGGTTGGGATATGTGTTGCCTTTCTCAAAGACTGTCAGGGTTTGCTGTCCATGCTTTGTGGGGAGGCTCTCAGGTCGAATCAGCGAATGGCAGTGATTCGCCCGTTGCGTTAGGTGGCTTCCTTGCCTGTCCGCACATTGGAAGTGATATCTTGTCTTCCATCCCGGTGCAATCCTGAACAGCACGGCGCCCTTCCGACAGCTCCACTGCTTGACATGACTAACCAGGGCCAACAGCACCTGATCAAAGGCGGCTGTAGATGCACCAGACTGGTTTCCTGCTGACCATGCATGCCTGGTCCAGCAGGATGGAGCACATGCTTTCTCTTACAAGTTGCCCGGTCTCAACTATCGCATGGCTGCTTGAATTGAAGAGCGGAAGCTGGTTTGACGTTTGAGAAGCACCTGCATATGAGTGTGTCTTGAATTAGGAGGACACTTTGGTTTCCCTTAACACCACAAAACGGGATACCCCAAAAAAGACATTCCTGCATGCTGGCTGCATTTGGCGAGTCGGTACTGAAGCTGTCAATGAAATGCGGTACTGACATCCAACATGTCCCAAAATGGATGGAGTTGTTAGGAGCACAAGCATATACCTAAAGGTTGTGACGAACTTGAACTGAAACGACAATGAGTGTGTTGTGCCTGACATAGTTGATTCAAGAGCTGCCCTTCAGATAGTTCACAGTGAGAGAACTGATGCTAGCAGAACGAGGATACTGGCCGACATGCAATCTCCTCCCCCTAATGAAATGTCAAGGACCAAGGCCCCCCAATCATAAACATGTCCAGGGCAAACAGGGATTTCTACTTCTTTCCTTGTCAAATTGGTGTCCTAAGCACCGACGTGTCCTACAGAAAGAGTGACACAAATTGTTCCAGGATCTGCGTTTATGCTCGCAAATAAGGAGCAATCAGAAGGCGCAATTCGCAATTGATGAATTGGTTTGGAGAGCCCCCTCGACCAGGCTCCGGAGCTGGACATAAGGCCTATGAATTCAAGACAATGGAGGGGGGTATGTGCTGTGAGCAGACTGGCAAGCGGCTAAGACACGTCAAAGTAGCACCTCTGGATCAGCCTAGCCAGAGTGGATCGGCGAAGCGAAGCAACGGCCTGAGGCGATTCCAAACCGCTCAAGAGGGAGAAGGGCAAGAAGGAGACGGCCGCGGCAAACGGCGGCGACGGATGGAGGAGCGGAAGAAGCCGCCTTGAACGACAGCACCGCATGGTTGTGTGCGTACTCGCATGTTGTCGTGTCACCGGGTCACCCGGCAACTCGTGATTGTCCCTGAAGTCAGAGGCACAAAGTAAGGACTGGGAGCAGACAGCAACGGGAAGACTTGATGACTTTTCAGTGGATAGAAAAACATTTGACTTTCCGGCCATACTGTGCATGAACGAAATTCTGCATCACCTAAGAAACCCAGGAATAATGATGATTCCCCTGTAGATACCAAAACATTTGATTTCCCACGGTTCCAAAGTCGTGCGAAGTGGATTTCGTCCACCCACAGTAGGAAACCGCCACCCAGTCTCCGCTTCTTCGCCCCGAATGGCAGCGTATGCATTGCATGGATTGACTTTCAGGCACGGGAGCAGGCGCAGGATTGCCAGAATGAGAATATGTGTAGACTACATATCTTTACATATACGACATTCACACACACACACATTCACAATTACGGCATATGTATGTATAATTACATATATATATATATACACATATGTGCTCATTTGCGCATACCTCTGTTCAAAGTGAGGTGAATGAGTTTGGATTTTTGAGGACCCTGCCGCCGGCAGCGGCCCCCCGGCAGTGATCACCATGGACTGCGCAGGCGCGTTCCAGCTCCGCGAGGGCTGTTTTGGGAAGGAACCTCCGGCTGTTGCAACCGGGGGTCCGGTCCAACAGGAGCCTTGGGCCTCTTTAACGCAACTTGAACTACCTGGATGCCAGAGGAAAGCTGCAAGTGACTTGATAGTTTGTGTAGAGATGAGTCTGAATTTGGACACGGTTCATGCCATTGACTCCAGGTCTTTTCGAATGCATTGAACATGATGCTGCGGCTGAAGACTCGGATTTACATGTTTGAACAGTTGGAGAGGTTGAGTCCAGCGGAACGCAAAGAGTTGCTGGCGAACCCTGCAGTCTGAGCTAAGTTTCTGTCGAGAGAGGTATCAAATTGGCCCAGGTCTCGGATTGCCTTGCACTATGCCGCAGCCACTTGCGTACAACCCGCACATCAAGCAACGCTGCTCCAAAACAACCATCCAAAGCACAACTCCACCCCGCCCGTCCAGTGATTCTTTCCATTTCCTTGAGGTCCAAATTGAGCTCAGGTCCAAATCGAGCCCCGGTCAAAATCGTGGTTGTCTATTGCTTTTTCCCTGCATATACATCGTCTCTTGATCTTGGATACAAACAATCCTTGAAGTGTTTGATCCGGAATGGAAAGCTTAGATGGCCGTGCATTTCCGGGCTGTCCCGGCCCTCTGCCAGGAGTTGTGCATAGCGCGCCCCGACAATCGGCCGCGGCCCCGCTCGATTCCAGGGCGGGGTGGATTGGGGGCCTGAATTCTAGGGATGTGTCCAAATTCCGAATTCGGTGGCATTTGAGCCAAGGTCATTAGACATGGGTAATTTGTTTTAGGCATTATTCTCAAGCCCCAAGCAGAGACGCCCTGTCAAGCTTTCCCTTACATGGTTTTGTTTGCATTTTCTGATACTGGGTTTATGGTATGAGTTACTCGAGTTGTTCCCCCAAAAAGCTCACCCAATGGTTTCCTTGCGAATCAGATGCATGCTTCGTTTTTGTGGCATGCAGCCACCTTGGCTGCGGCATCTGCGGAATCTGCAGTTTGCTTTCCACCTGCGCTGAACAATTTGTTCTAATGGTGCTAGGCAGGTCGGGGCTCTGAGCCAAGGACTGTGCTTTTGCCTTGTCAAGCTCAAGCAGAAACAGCAACGCGCAACGCGCCAACTTTCGCCAAGTTGCCCATGATGCGTTGCATCTTGTCAGACCTTTCCCCTCGGCCTCCCTCTCAAGTAAACAATGCTAGGCTCCACATGAAGGCAGTTTGGTTTAGCTTTGGCAGTTAGCAGATTGAACCCCTTCTCCCCCTGATTCATGAGACCGATTACTGTCACATCCAGCCGCTGTTGCGGCGCACGCGTTCCTTGCGTTGCGTGGTTTGGTGGCCAAAGTCGCCCCTTCGCGCATGGGCATGTTGGGCATCAACCACGGGGCCTGGCCAGCCTTACCTTCTGTCTGGCCTGGGCAGACGCGCAGTGCGATGGCTTCACGCTTGCAGTTGGGCAGCTGCAACAGGTCGACCCCACTGCTTTCCTGACAGTGTGAAAGAGGCGAAAAGAGGGTGAAGCCAACCCCTTGGGCAAATGTTGGGCTCCAAGGAAAGGCGCGAGGGCTTTCTCCTTGCCCTCTCCGCGACCTAACAGAGGTCGAGCTGACATGTGCTCAGGCCGCCGGCAAGGAGCGGTTTGTCACCCTCTCTCCACGACGTGCCCCAAGTCTGATGCCAATGATCAACATTCCAACTCACAGCTCTTAGAATGGCATGAAGATATTGCTGGATGAGCACCTCGAGCCGGAGGATGCCCGTGAAGCGGGCCTCAAGCCCCGGCCCGAGCCCAGGAGTCAAAGTTGCCCACCAAGTCTAATTGAGTTTTTGTTTGCTAGTCCCACGAGAAATGGAACAAACACAAAAAGGATTTCTATGTTTCCCATGAACACCAAAATGGTTGCGACCTTGCCGTGAATCTTGCCAAGGCGGCGCCTACTTTGCCTAGTCCACACAGCGGCCTCGGCTCCGCCCTTGGTTTGCCCATCTTATAGCCGCGACCGTTCAGCGGTGTTTTTCAGCGAGTTTGCAAGGACCGTTGGTTGCCTAAGGAAGCCCTTTCCCAGCAGAATCCGAAAGAAGCTCTCGATGTTTGAGATATGTCGGGCCCAGTTGGGAGGCACATGTGAGGCTGACGTGTTCCGGAGTTCGACAGAAAAACGGGCGATTGCTTTGAACAAAGGCTTAACCAAAACCAGCACCTTGAGTTTGGAGCCGTGCTCCATTTCAAGACCATAGGTCCTTTTTTGGTTAGCTTGGTTCACAAAAACATGTCACTGACTTAGATGAGTTTCATTTCATCTACCAAGGGCTTTTTTTCCCAAAGGCCACCTATGTTCAAGACATACTTGGACTGAGAGGCTGAGTTGGATGGCTTTGCCAATCTCCCGGCTTGAGGAATGGGTCAAGTCGTGAACACCACGGCCGCAGCTTCGGGAGGTGGGACCGGCCGCGATTGATTTTGAGGGTACCCTTTTCAGGTTGGTTTAAAGGGAAACCAAACCATTTTAGAGGTTGCTCAACTTGGGCTTATACCCACATGGAGCTGCGCCCCCTCAATGTAGTTATCATTCGTTGGTGTTGGTCAAAACAGAAGGGGTGGATTCTCAGACGCATGGCCACATGGCTTGTCCAGGAGTCGTGATCATGGCGCTCATGTCCATGGCCAGTGTTTGTTGGACGGGAATGGTTGGTTTACGCTTGCCCCGCAAAAATCAGTAGCTCGCGATTTGATGGGAGTCATAGCTCCCTTGGGAGGCCTTTTGTGCGCCGAAACACTTGTCAGAGAGTCGACAAACTGCCAGGTGCCATGTGCGTTGGCTGAGAAAAGCCTTCCCTGGATCTGCAGGGATATCGACGTGATTGTAGGAGTGCAGGTGCCATGTGCACATCTGGCGGCCGGCAAAAAGCCGTGCCTTCCGGCTCACTAGCTTTGTATCATTCTGTGGATGGACGGAATCCATTGCGCACCACCTAAGAAACCCTTGTTTCTGATGAGTCCCCTGTAAAAAAAGAAGCTTTTTTTGTTATTACTTTATTTTTATGTTTTTACCTTATGGTTTCAACCATGGTTTTCAGGTAAATGGATTTCGCACCCCACAGCAGGGGGATCTTCAAAGCTACGCTCGCGGCATTTCGCACGGCTGGGAGGAGGAGAGCGAGAGAGCCCTGAGATGCGCGGCATTTCGCACGCAAAAGGCTGAATTCCGGATGCCCAAGCATGCGAACACATGAAGCCGCGTTGGAAATGAGATGTGGGCAGGCTTTCAAATCGCCTGCCAACGCATCTGACTCAAGTTGGCGATTTGCTGTCCCACGCCCTTGTCTCTCGTCTCTCAGATCAGTGACGCGCGTATGGATTGGGAGCTGAGTCAGCTGAGTCGTTAAGTTTCTTCTCGGTTGTTGGAGTTGCGTGTTTGTGTGTTAGGTTCCGTTCATTTTTAGTAGGCTGCAAAAACAAAGTTTTAGTCACCAAACCAAGGGTGGTAAGGGCTTTTCCTGTGCAACTTCCACCCAGAGTTCTGCTTGGTTCTCGGCCTGGCAGTGCAGATCCTTCAGCCCCGACTTTTGCGTCAGAAGTTCAAGTCCGCTTCGTGTGGGGTCCCCACAAAGGAAGGCTCAAGCGCATGCCGGCCGAGCAGGCCAACAGTGCCACGCCAAGTTCTCACCACAAGCCGACCGAAGCCGTTGAGAAAACGCCGGGCGTGGCCAGCTTGATTTCGTTGCTTCCAGCAAGCTGTGATGGCATGATGGGGCCCGGGTGAAGTGGATGACACAAAACTGGGGCTTCAGCTTGGCTTCATTTGAGATGCCCTATCGGGTGGAAGGGAATTGGCTCATAGCTGGAATGGAATTGCACACTGCCCCCTTGCAAGGCGAACTGCTTCTGTTTTTGGCAGGGACTCAATTCATACTAAAGGAGGCTTACTTTGGTTCGCGCGCTTACTTTGAACAATCCGACATTGGCAAGATTGAGTACACACTTTCCTCTGAGAAATATTACACTCACCTTAAGTACCACTGGGTTCAGTTGGGCAGTTTCAGCACCTGGCTCCTTGACTGTCATGCAACTTCAAGTCAAGGGAATGTTCAGGTGCGCTCAGGTAGGTTCCGCCATTCCCAAGCTTTTGAGGGTTAATACTTTATTACCAAGGCCAAGGCGTTTGGGGAGAGCCAAATGAGCGGCTCGTACCTTTTTAGGCATTGAGGATGATTTGTCCGACTGACTGCCTGCATGCAGCTAAGCTTCATTTCGACTGCTTTGCTTTGCAGTCGAGGGGTAGCTTCGCATATGGATGGGAGGCATGTTAGGTTGCCGAGTGCCCAGTGATTCCATTTACACTGTGTAGGTGCCCGAGAAAAACCGCCCTTTAGAAGCCACAAGGAAAATGCTTGGGTACCCATCATGGTGGTAAGGGGTTATACAAGTTAGATATATATATATATATATTAATATGAGTATATATATATATATATTACCATATGTGTATTGCTAGCCATTGGGAAGAAGCAAAGGCCACTAGGTTGGTGCTTCGAACTGCCGTTTCTGCGTGGCTCAGAGTGGACGGGCCATCCTTGACTTCTTCTAGCCACTCAGGCGCGCGGCGTGGAAGTTATCAAACAGGGTGGCTGTGTCTCAAAGCCGCATACCCCCGACTGATGAGTTTGTGGCTGTGTGCGTTAAACACGAGCAAAGCAGGTGTAATTTGCTTAGCTGCAGTATGCTGCAGTTGGTTTCCCATGCGAGAACATGAATCAACGCGCTGCACATGTTGGCCTTCATGGTAGGAACAACTTGTCAAATCCAGGCTGGCTGTGTTGGTGTAGTTTTCTCGCATGCTTTGGAGACCTACTAGCAGGACACGCAAGAAGCTTCAGCTTGTGTCTCTCAGGGCGTCGCTTCCTCCGAAAAGAACCTGAATCTAATTTGCAGTGCCCTCACAAAGGAATGGGCACCTTCGATTGGTTGATTTTATGGCGTGCTTTTTGTTTGAAAGCCCAGTTTCCCTTCAAGTTTCGGCTCGTCAGGCCATGAGCCAGCTCAGCCCTTCCGCGAAGCCCTTCACTTCAGGCGGCCGCCAAGGATTTGGATGAAAGATAGCCCGCGTTGGTACTGTGGATGGTTGCGAAATCCAGAAATCGCACCACGAAATGAAACCATGGTTGAAACCAGTACTTGCTGGTACCAGGGGAATCATCATTCCAGGGTTTCTGAATGGTGCGATTTCATGCGATTTCTGGATTTCGCAACCATCCACAGTATCACGGAACAGGTTGCTTTCCGCAACCAGCCCCTCTTTGAGTTTTTTCTTTGCCATGGGAGCTGCGCCCGCAGGTTGAGACGCATTCTATCGGGGTAATGTGGAGCCAGTCATAGATAGACCGCGAGCGGTCAAATTCTAAGTGACAAAGAAAGGCTTTGGGTGGCTGATCAAATTCCTAGCTTGCAGTTTTTTGCACAACTCTCCAACAGGGGACATTGGTCCAGGAGTGTTCATGTGTCATCCGCATGCTTTTCTTTTTTTTCTTCTTCTTGTTTTCTTTTTTTTCTCTTTGTTTTTTCTCTGAGTGATTATGTTTGCGAGAATGCCCTGGATAAGGATGTTGTTTTGAAGCAAATGCCCGATTGCCAGGTGCAGTAATTGTTTGTCAGCTTTTATTTTCCGAAGGTGCTGCCCGGATTGAGCACAAGACATAGTGATATGTCATGTGTGTTCGGAACCTGCATGCTGCCTTGGGCTGACTGCCTTGCCCTCGGGTGGCGCACTGAAGCTCGAGAAGACCAAATCGAGGCAAGCCAGGCCGAAGGGACGGCAGGTTTTTGTTTTGGAGCCGAACCCCGTGAGCGTTCTGGGCAAGCGGTAGCAAATCCTCAGATTTCGGCCACTTGGCACCGCCAAGTTTGAAAGCATGACTTGCTAGAGGCAGGCCGTTGCCAGAAGCCCTCCCTGTAACAGATGTGTCTCGGGGCCAATCTCCGCTTTCTCTCCAAACTGCACCCCGTCCATTGGAAAGTGCACTCCGCCCAAGGATTCAAATTCCTAAGTCAAACACCAACCTCAGAGCTGATCCCCCCATACCACCCCGCCTCATTCTGTTGGCGCATTGCTTTTCAATCACCATCCAAAATCCTCAGTGCTTTGTGACTGAAAAGAAGTAAACATCTTACGAAAGCACGAGGACAAACCCCTGAGCACCTAGATTTGTGGTGCACTGAAGCGGTTCCTTTTGCGATCCAAGCGATCTGTTGACCTGCGATCCAAATCTCGTGCAGGCCTGGAGAGCGAATGGGCGGCTTGGAAGGACCTGAGCTACAGCTGAAAGGGTGCGTATCAGGGATATGTATTGGAGTGGAATAGGGGGAACATCAGGCGAGTCTTCAAGACGGATAATTCTTACCGGGTAGGGCGCGAGGAGGTCTTGAAACGGTGGCCAGACGAAACCCAAGCAAATCCCTTTTCATGGAAATGTGGTTTTGAGAATACAGGCTCTTTTGAACCACGATAGATGAGGTAGCCGAAGACTCCGGCAAGACTACGGGAAGACTACGGCAAGAGACTACAAGATCACATGACCAAAAGCCCTCCAAAACAGCGGCGAACCGAAACGAATTCAGAGATATTCCAGTTTGGCACATCAGGATATTGGCGGCGGCTCCCCTGTTAGGCGTAAGGGAAGCCCACAAGCTGGAGAGTCCGATTGTTACTGGGTGAGGTGTCAGGTTGATCTGCATGGCGAAGCCTTATGAACAGCCACCCCAGTGCCTGTTGCCTATCACCGTGTCAAGAATCGGATGGTCTTCAACCTGGATGGGCGTTATTCTAAATCTTCAGGATCCCTTTAGCTCAAAAAACAAAATTTAGAAACAAAATGCAGATGTCGAGGAGACCATCCTGTAAGTGAGATTATGTGTCCATCCTGCAAGTCACGGTGAACATATGAGATCTCTCAAACGCAACAGAACAACTGAAATTCCCTGAATGCACTTCCAGGTGCTTACCCCATTGCATTCTAGTAGATGGAGCAAAGAATGTCAGCCTCGCAGCTAGCCTTGCACATCCCAGCCAGTCGAGTGGACTGCGTGTTTACACATGGATTCGATTGATCAAACTCTCATTGACTCATTAGCAGTAACAGCAGGATTACATATTCTGTTGCATCTCAAATATTGCCTTGACTTTTCTTTCTCCCACGGATACGCCATTCTCCCAGCGCAAGGTGCAACACTTTGAACGTCACCTAGCCGGTCTCATGACACACTCATGGGTGCTTGGCGACCCCTGCTCACAAATCAGCCATTGACCCAAAGAAAGAGGTGCTCAGTGCAGGACGTAAGTTCGGAGAGCAGTGCTCTCCACCTCAACGCGCAGTATCAGGCTGTCGGGATCTTAGCTTCGCTGCTGGCTGCGAGAAGTTGAAGGTGTTCCACTGGGGCGCTTGAGCTTTAAGCTGACTTGGCCCGGCGTGAATCTGCCCCTGCAAAGGCATGCACCGCGGTATCTCTTCGGAAACATGAATTCATAGCTCAAAAATGCCTGCGAGTGCCCGCATGAAGCTGAGGAGATCGCATCAAAATGCGCTGCTGATTTGGCAACCTACTTTCAGCGGATCCGGCAATGCTTTGCAGGGAAGGTCTCTCGTGGGGGCCACGCATTTCCCAGGCGTTCTCCTGAAGTGATGCGTGTTTCCATGTATAGCAGAGGTAAGAAACAGAGTAGCAGCGCCCAAAAGCGACGTGATGATGTTGCTGTGGGTGGTTGCGAAATCCATTTCGCACCACCATTCAGAAACCCTCGAATGATGATTCCACTGCAAATACCATCAACAACAGTGACCCTATGCTTTCAAAGTGGCGCGAACGGGTTTCGTCCATCCACAGCATTAAATGGTTCCTGACCTTGCTTCGGCGAAAGAGAAACCCTCTGGACAAGCTCGCCAGAGGCTTTTGGTGGAAACTCAGCCCGAAGGCTTCGCGTTTCTTGGGTAGTGCTTCTGGCGTTTCGAGGGAGTGGTTCCAAAGGTCGAAGTAGGAGTTGAGTAGTAGGTGAGCGGTGCTGGTTGAGGTACCTCCCATGGAGTTGCAAAAGTACCCACTGTTTGTTCTGGACCTTGTGGTGCAGAACGTTATTTTGTAAGTCAGTGACGTTTGAGGTAACTTTTTTCCACACCGCGAAACGTCGGCAGCGAAACGTCAAGGCCAAACTTGGGTCAAGTCTGCGACTGGCGCGCGAAAGGGAGCTGCGTTCCCTCAGACATTTGCTAGAAAGTCGCAGCGTTGGGCTTGCGCATTCGGTTGAGAGACTCTCCGTTTCCTGGCAGCTGGCAGTCCTTTTCGCCTCCACTTCCCAACAGCCAAGACCTCACGCAGGCTTAAAAAGTGCCAGTGGGGGCTTGTTTTGGCCTCCTTCTGCATGGCATGCTTCGTTCACCACTGGGGCTGAGCTTGTGTTGTTCACACGCGCGCTTGCGCGCACACACACACACACATGGTCGTACACGAATTCGCCATCGTAGCCTGAATTTAGCTTGTTTTGTCTGGCGGTCTTGGCACTACATCAGAGCTTATCAATCCCACGCAGTCCACGTATGGAGTATTCAATCATCCATTCACTCACATGTACCCTCCAAATGGGTCAAATGTTGGTATATACGTCCTACGTTGTCTGGGAATGTTCCCCACATTCATCCGAAGGAACCCCGATGAATCGCCTTCCTTGAGTTTGCTAAGAAGTACAAAGGCCAGACACATGCCCAAAGCGCGAGCAGAACGCTATGTGTCACTAGAACTGCTTGCCTTAAGCCAGCCCCGCGGCTTAGCACAGGAAGGCAATTTGCAGTGGAAGCTGTCCAGTGGAAGGACCCTTTCTTGA
The DNA here is from genome assembly GCA_963377175.1 of Effrenium voratum. Lineage (NCBI taxonomy): Eukaryota > Dinophyceae > Suessiales > Symbiodiniaceae > Effrenium > Effrenium voratum. Next base: position 135,291 of record CAUJNA010003470.1, on the reverse strand, counting down.
AACACGACCATGAAACGAGTTGATGCGGTGCTTGAAGCTGTTTTTCCGAAGGCCAGCATGATCCCCAAGCAAGCTGAATGACTTGCTTATCTTCTTTGAGCGACGCGCGGCAGGTCTTTGTGGGGAACCGTAGTCCACTTGCAGGCCAAGGCAGGGGAATCGATCAACTGAAGGTTCGCTTCAGTTTTCCGGACTCCCAGAATGTTTGAACCGCAGGATGGAATCAGCAGCTCAGACTTGCATGGACGGCAGATTACAGTTCCCATGGACCCGAAAAAAGAAAAAAACATG